>JACWES010000013.1:460845-814278 GCA_025688845.1 Cucumis hystrix
GTTCATCTTTTAAGGACTAGAACTACCAATCAATACAACTTTTACACCGTTACCAACACATTTGTTTTGATAAGTCTTCTGTCTAGCTAATTTAATTTTGTAGGTGATACAGGTTATAATGGTTGAATTTTTTTGGTAAACTAAGTGAATTTTTTCTTCCCCTGTATTTTATTTCTTCAAGTTAAACTAAGTGAATAATGAATCCCATTTCATTCATTTTTGCTATTTGGTATCTCATTGTAATTTTTTTTTTAATTAAAATGAAGTTTGTTTAATGATCAACAGTAGATTAAGATATTATGAACTGTTTGTATTGGTAAAGAAGAGTGAAGGGAAGGGATTTGAAAAGATTCAGAATTAGCCCCCATTATAACCATATCGTTTTTAGTTTGGGGCATTTAATTTAGGTTAGGTTCATCACCATTTCTTTAGTATTGTCTTCACCTTCAAGAAGAAAGGGTTTGAATGAATAAGTTTTTGGAAATTAGAAACTAGTTTTCGTGTTTTAAATTTAGCTACAAATTCGAACCTATGTCTAACGAAGATGAAAAATATTGTACAGAAAATGTGAGAAAACAATTACACTTTTGAATAATTAAAAATCAAATGATAATTAAAACTGGAACTTTAATCTTTATTTTCCATATGAAAATTGTACTTTTATCCATTTGCTGGGCAAATATTTGTTTTTGGACTTTTCCTGTCACCTTTGTAAGTTTTAGCTATATGCTCTACTAGACTTTCTAAATAAGTAATGGTGGTAGAATTTATATGCTCACCTTTGTAAGTTTTATGAAAATGCAACATTGAAAAGGTATTACTTATGGGTATTTATGTTCAAATTTATTTTGTTGTGATTAATTGAGATGCATAATATGCACTAGAAATTTGTTAAAGTGTTAGACTTATCTGTTTTTTTTAATAGGGTTGAAAGGACTTCAAGGTACGTTTTGTTAAAGCAAATTTGATCTTTATATGGCTAGGTTGATGAGTTTCCAATTTCAAAAATCTACCTAAAGCTCTATTGTTTATTTAACTCAAAGGTAAAAAAGAGTAAAGTCTGTGGACTTGCACCGAATAGAGCCATGGTATATGCTTGTAAAGAATATTTTCAGAGGTGAAGGATTACCGGTTGGTTGTTTATGCTTGTACGAAAATCATGTTGTATGTATTATGATGATATTTACACTAGTTTTGATTAAGAGCTGTAATTTCATACTTGTAAATTGTTCAAACTTGATTGGAAATGTACGAATATTACAAAGTGTATTGTAGTGTATATATATTAAAGTGTCGACCATTTGTTTCTATATGGTTGTTATATATTATAACATTATTGTCATTCAAATTGTTAGTGTAATGGCGAAGCGACAAGGAGAACAGGAAAAAAACGGTACTAATTGAAGAATTTGCAACAAGAAATAAATGTCATAATATATGAATTCGTTACACTCCATAATTGTCGTCAATATTAAAACAATGACATTTTTTTTATAAGAAAAACTGTCACGATTGCCCTATATTTGACAGGAAAAAAATGTCGTTAATAGCAAAAAAATGACATTTAATTTCTAAAAAAACTGTCACGATTGACATATCCTTGACATTTAAAAAATGTCATAATAAATGAATTTACGACATTTTTAAACTGTCGTTAATACGCAAATGATGACAGTTATTTGTTGTCATAATATAAGATATGACAGTTATTTGTTGTCATAAAATAGTAATTAACGACATTTATTTTTTGTCATGAAAAAACTTATTACCATAGTTTTCGAAAACTATCATGGAATGACTTTCTATGACTCCCGTTTCTATGACTATAAATAACTGTCACGAATTTTATTCGTCACGGATTTTATTCGCCACAGAAAATAATTGTCGTCGTAGACCACTTTTCTTGTAGTGCCATACTATCAAATCTAAATTGTAATGATCGTGTTGGATTACATTTTTTTAAAAAAATTTAGGTTGGATTTTCTATGTTTTTTTGGTTAAAAAATTTCGATTGGTTCAATCTAACCCAACCAAAATTTATATTATTATTGAAAAAATATGTATTATAACTTATAAATATTGTAATTCATAAATAATAGTATGAATTTTGTAAACATATGATTTTGATATTTAACATTTAAGTTTTATGAAATTTTGGTTATTAATATTTGTTGTAGACAAATTTAGTATTTTAAATTAATAAAAAAAGCATACTTAAAAAAAGAAAAGAAAATTAATAAATAACCCAACAACTCAATCCAAATTTCAAAGGGTGGATTGAAATCTTATTTGAATTCAAGTTAGTCCCAAAAAATATCCCAACTCAACTTGTTTACACCTCTACGAACTACAAAATATAACATGTCGTTGAAAGTTAAGGTTGTGATTGTAACTAATCTCATAATTCAGGCGTGGTTATGCAATTTTCTAAAAAAATTAAAATTATAATCTCGATATCTAAGTCCTATGCCACACATTGGGAAAAAAACCAAAAACGAATTATCGAGAAGCATGATTAGAAAAAAGAAAATGTAGTTGCTAACATCAATTGCCAATTAATTTTAGTATGGATATTTGAGTTTGATGGATATAAACCAATTTTCTAATTAAACGTCATATATTCCAAAAGTTTCTTTTGCTCATACCAAAGTTTGTCAACTTTTTTTTTTTGATGAGATAGCACAAAGATATTAAGTGTTCTACATAATGAAAAGAAGTTGTAATGTAATGTAGTTCAAAATCCATGTTTGAATTGATCTCTTTAGATCTGGTTGATAATATAAAACTCATTTCGTTTTAATAGTTTTCAGTTTTAACCATCTTTTTCATTGTTTTTACATTTCACGATCTCATTTCATTTCATTTTCGATTACTCACGTTTATTAACACTTCATTCATTCTTAGTAATTCTTGTTACATCTTAGTTCTCCAAGTAGTTCCTAATTGAAAAACTTAAAACAAACAAAAAAAAATTATTTCTTGTTTTAGTTTTCTTGATTGTTCTAGAAATGTATGAGATATATTATATGAACTTGTAAATTTACAGAAGAAAAAAGAAGTCGAACAATGTGATGTTTTTTCCTTTTGTGGACTAGTTTATTTGTATTATAAATATTAGAAAAATATAATATAATAGATGTCCATTATCCATTGTGGACAATATAATAAATATTATATTATTTAAACATATTATTATATCATTTCGTCTTAAAACAAATATTATATTATTTAAACACATGCCACACATTGGAAAAAAGAAGCTCGAACAATATAATAGATGTCCATTATTCATCAAGCAAGTCATGTGGCTTCAATATTTAAACACATGTGTTATCTCATTAAACATCCAACGCTCATGTCATATGTCAAGCAAATATAGTCTCTTAGTGGCCATGTAATGTCACATCCTACTAGCCAAGTTGCCTATAAATAGTGACATTTGGTGGAGTTGTAAGATACGAAAAATTGGATTATTTCCAAATAAAAGGGAGATAGTGGAGAAATTTGAGATTTCTTAATTATTTTCTTATTTTCTAAATTTATTATTATTTTATTTCTTTATATATTATATTTTTTATTATTTAAATATTATATTTTCTTGGTTTTCGTATTCTGGTTGTGTCCTATTTTCACAACACGTTATCAGTACAAAGCTCCAACCGCTTCCTCTATCAAAGGTACCTAACGGTATGTCGATTTTTCCATACTTGTTATAATAAATATTATTTTGCATATTTAATATATATTAAATTTCTAATATAATTATAATATTTTATGATAGCGTTACCATGTCAAATCTTACGAAATTAGAATTTACGGCTCTTCACAATAACAATAACAATTATTTGTCATGGGTTCTTGATGTTGAAATGCATCTAGACGCCATGAATCTTGAAAATACAATTAAAGAAGGAAATACAACGACTCGTCCAAAGAAAGCCAAAGCCACGATTTTCCTTCGTCATCACATTCCTAAGGATTTAAAGTCAAATATTGAACGGTGAAAGATCTTCATACGTTGTGGAATAAATTGAAATAAAGGTATGATCATTTAAAATTAGTTCATTTTCCTCAAGCTCATTATGATTGGATACATTTGAAGCTACAAGATTTTAAATCAGTAAGTAATTACAATTCAAAATTATTTAGAATCTGTTCAAAATTGTTGTTGTGTGGAGAGAAAATTATTGATATGGACATGTTGGAGAAAACATTTTCTACTTTTCATATCTCGAATATGCTTCTGCAGCAGCTATTGAGCAGCGGTGTAGCATCAGATCCCAAAGACAGTAACAAAGGTTTTAAGTAATATTCTGAACTCAACCTATGTCTTCTTGTCGTTGTTGGGATTTATGTCCTAAAACTTGTAGATTGTAAATATAATCCATTAATTGACCTTTGTTAATGAAGTGTTATTATTGTAATAATTGTTATTGATTATATTATTAGTTTTGTCTTAATAACCAAAATCCAATAAACTAACATCCTAAGTTGTTTGATGAGCCTTGAACAGTATGTAGAGACATACAAGAATCAATGTTCGAGATTAGCAAAAATGGTCTATAGTATAGGGATAAGGCTGGCTACCATATCCTGGTAACACTATGGATACGACTCACTTTGTATTTGATACAAGCGCAATGATCCAACACGTTCGTGTAGTTGACATGCGAGTGAAGGTTAACTACTTAGGTTTCCATAAGATCGAACCACAAAATAGTAACCACTAGATGTAACTCCGTTAACTAGTTAGGTTTCTATTTCATTAGGATGATCTAAGTAACTTAGTCTTAATCCTGAGTGTATTCTGAACTCCTGTTCATGAGAGATTGTCATTTGATTTGTACGAGTGAGAGTGGTTAGATCGCCAACTCAATAAGCTTATCGTTTTGGGGACAAGACCGAGTGAGGAGCTAGGAAACATAATTACACAAGATGAAATTCACTAATTTCCTACTTTAGGATAAGTAGATGAGTGTTCCCTTTAATGGTGTCTCCGAGACTTGAACAAAAGGCTATACCCTCTCTATGGCACGAAAGGGGTTTCTGTTTGTTGGTTGAACCATAAACAGGTTGTTCATTAGAGGAGCACTGTATTTATGGACTAGAGGTAACTTAGGGATAAAATGGTAATTTGACCCAGCTGGTGTTACGAATACTCGTAAAGGACTAACTTACTGTTATTGATCCATATCCATGAACACAGAAATATATCTACAGTGAGAAGAGTTCAACTGTGAGTCTTTAGTGGAGTGTACACACAGTTAACGAATATTGATTAATGTGGTTAATGAGTTTAGCCAATTAATCTCATATCGTTGTAGCTTCTGATCTGTAGGTCCATATGTCCATTTCCTAGCTCGTAAAGGGTAATGAGATTTATTTATATTGGTTGTAATTTGACATGTTCAAATTTACTTTGGGAATTGGTATAATGTATAGTGATATATTATAATATAAAGTTTATATTTTAATCAAATTATATTATATAAATTTAATTTTGGATATGATTCAAAATTAGTTTATGAGAGATAAATATTTGAATGAGTTTAAATATTAGTTTAATGTGAATTAATTGGATTCATATTAAAATTATTGGTTATGAGATAAATCTATATTTGAATATGATTCAAATATTAAATTAAATATAAGATATTTAATTTAGCTATTAATTAATTGAAGAATTAATTAATAGTTTAGTTTGATTTGATTTAATTAAATTTGATCTAATTAAATTAATTTAAAACTAAAAGATATTTGAGAGATATCCATTAAATAAAATTTAAATGAAATATTAATTAAACATATTTAATTAATCGATTAATTGTTAATTAATTAGTTTATTTGAAATTTCTAATTCAATATTTTTTAAATTAATAGAATCTCATGATTTTCTCCTACTCCCTTTCATACTCTACGAAGGAAAGAGAGTTATAAATATGTAGAAGAAAAACAGTTTTTCTTAATCAATCAAAATATAACTAATGGTTTTGCTTTTCTGCCAAATAGTTTCTCTCTAAAAAATTTTCCATTCCAATTGGTTCCTACCAACCAATCTCATCCTAAAGGATAGGAAAGTCTTCGACAAGTGGTGTTTCAATTTGGAGTTTTAGTAAATTCAGAGACGTCATACTAAGCAAATTTTTCTTTCTCTAATCTATAATCAGAAAGCATGTTTAACCTTTAAGTTATGAAAAAAAAAACTAGTTTCTATACTATTTTGCTAATGTATTAGTATTTTGAGATTTTCAAATTAAATTGAGAAATGGTTCTGTAAAATCTTTCACTGTCAAGGGCTTTACTCCCTTCAATTGATATTAGAGACATCTCAAATTTTAATTGAGAAATTTTAAAATTTGTATTGGTTATGTGAGATTTTTGCATTATGAATGTGGTTTGCAATTGGATGTTTTCTGTAAAATTTGTCCATAGATTTATAATTTATTTTATATGATCATGTAAAGATCTCTGTATTTTTGGAGAATTTTAATTGTAAATCTTGTAAGTTAGAGTCCAAAATTGGGTTTTGTGGTGTTTTTTTTTTGAGAAAAATGGTAATAAATTCGCCCAAAACGGACCACTGGAAGGCCTCCAGTTTTTTCGAAAGAACATGAAAAACGAGATAAAAAAGACAAAAAGAAAGATTTCGCGCTCGTGAAGGAGAGGCTGATGTCATGATGACGAGCCTGACATCAGTAGAGCACTTGGCAGACAGCTCGCGACGCTGCTTGACTTTTTCGTCTAGCAGCGCGAGCTGCTCTGGTTCAACATTTTGGACCAGTTCACATGGTTTTGGCCCGATTTTTCATTTTTTTTGGCCCGATTCATCATTTTTTAGATCGGTTCTTCCATTTTTGGACCGATTCAAGGTTCTTGGACCCGTGTTGAAGCTTTTTGTAGGTTTTGAGATCAATTTTGGAGCTTTGGAAGGAATTTTATGATATTTTAAAGCTTAATTATTGTAATTTATCGCTTTATTTTATCCTAGGGTCCAATTTTACAAATTTAGTTGCATATTTAAATGATTTATATGTCATTTAGATAAATCCCACCTTAAGTTAAGTATGTTCATGCATTTTTATATATTATAAATGTTATAATATATGGTTTTAATACATGATTTTGAATTTCATGAGTTATTTAAAGTATGTTGATATTTTAAATATATGAAATTGGATAAACATAATGCATCACATTACTTAGTTAAATGTAATTTGTTATATTTAAATTAATGTATTGTGTATGCTTGATTGATTTTTATGTATTACTTTTTTTTAATATAAGTGTTATATTAATTAAGATGAAAATCATATGCAATATTACATCCATAGATTAATATAATTGTTATATTAATGTAATGTTTAGCATGTTGCATGGTTTATTTTTAAATTAATTTTTTTTAATTAATTAAACCATAGTATGCATATTATAGGACTAATCAAGTAATTCTATAATAGTTATAAAATTTGATAATTAGAAATCGTCAACTTATAATAAAGAGTTGCATGCAAACATAGGATCTTCGGATTAATTTGATTTAATTTTAAATTGTTTAAAATTAAATAGACCTAAGATTACTTTAATTCTAATAGGATTAGAATTATGTCTTATTTTAGTTTAATGAAACTAAGTAGAACAAATAGAATTTAAGGTTATAAGGGAACTCCACCGGTAAAGTTTTGTCTAAGGCTGAGGTACTTAAGTTGACGGTTTACAGAACACCTCCTACCTGGAAACTAACCTGGAACCGACATTGAATTAACCTTATTTCTATTAGTATAAGATGTCACTATGTAAATTAAATGGTTTAAAACACCAAGAAACTTAAGAGTAAATAGGATTTAAGGTTATAAGGGAACTCCACCAATAAAGTTTTGTCTAAAGCTGGGGGTACTCTTGGGCCCGTTTAAGTAACGTTCCCGTTCCCTGTTTTCTGTTTCTGTTTTCATTTTTTAAGAAACAAAGGTGTTTGGTAACGTTTTCTGTTTTTCGTTCTAAAAAAAATAGAAACGTTTCTCATTTTATAAGGAATTATTGGGAAAAAAAAAGTAGTTTCTCCCATTCCCGTTTCTAAATTATTTCTATATGTTTCATTTTCTTTTTTTTTTCTGATTTATTTTTACTGGATTCTTTTCATTTTTATCAATTATTTTTATTTGTTTCCTTATCATTTTTCTCAAATATTTTTCTCTTTTCCTTTTCTTTTTCCATTATGCTCTTCACATTATTTCTTTTTATGCCTATCTCCATCTTCTTTAAATAACCACTCTAACGTGTTCCATCGTACGTGTTCCCTAAATCAGTTCTCTTCCGCTCTCACGTGTTCCATCGTCTTTCCCAAATCAGTTCTCTTCTGCTCTCACGTTCCATCGTCTTCCCCAAATCAGTCGATCTCTTCCTCTTCCTCTCATCGTCTGCAGTCTTTCTCTTCGCCTCTCATCGTCTTCCTCACGACGTCTTGAGCCAGATCTAGGTTTTTTTTCTTCCTCTTCGAGCATATTGAATTTTCGTCGAATCTGTGGGTTTTCGTCATGGATTTTTATCTTACTCTTCGTTGTGGGTTTCGGTCGTATTCCTCCTCGCCGACTCTGTCCTTCAAATCTCAATCTTCATCTAGTTCTCCACAAGATTATAAGAAGAACTTTCTGTCTAAGGTTTGACAAAGTGAGTGTGTAATTACAATTTTTGAATAAACTTGTCCATTGCAATAAATAAATTGTTATTTCTTCATGTTTTTGTGTTGTTTAAGCAGATTAATTGAGCGATATCTCAAACTTTCCCTAGATTAAAAAAGAAAAAAGAAAAAATGATAGTGAAAAACGCAAACACTCCAACCGGTGATGTCCCAATTTGGAGTTTTAGTAGATTCAGAGGCGTCAAACTAAGTAAGTTTTTCTTTCTCTAATCTATAATTAGAAAGCATGCTTAGCCTTTAAGTTATAATAAGAAAATTAGTTTCTATATTATTTTGCCAATGTATTAGTATTTTGGGATTTTCAAATTAAATTGTGGAATGGTTTTGTAAAATCTTCCGCTGTCAGGGGCTTTAATCCCTTCAATGAAATCACAAGATATAAAGCAAGATTAGTATGAGGAGACATATTCTCTGGTGGTGGATGCAATCACATTAAAAAATTTCACCGACCTGGTTGTGTATGAAAATCTAGACATGCATCATATGGATGTAGTCACAACATATTTTTATGGATATCTTGATAATGATATTTATATGGAAGTTCCAGAATGATTTAAGATACCCGCAACATATAAATTAAGTTCCTAGAAACTATGTTCAATAAAGTTTCAAAGATCATTATATCGATTGAAACAATCATGAAGAATGTGGTACAATCACCTGAGTGAATATTTGTTGAAAGAAGGATATCAAAATAATCTAATATGTGCATGAGTTTTTATAAAAATATCATAGTCAAGACTTACTATTATAACTGTATATGTTGATGATTTAAATATTATTGGAACTCTTGAAGAACTTTCAAAGGCAATAGAAACTATTTTGCAGAATTTGAGATGAAAGATCTCGAAAAAATAAAATTTTACCTTGGTTTACAAATTGAGCATCTGGCATATGGTATACTTATTCATCAATCAACTTATACATAACAAGTTTTGAAAAGATTCTATATGGATAAAGCACTTCCATTGAACATTTCAATGCAAGTTTATTCACTAGGTGTAAAGAAAGACATATTTCGAACTCGCGATGATAATGAAGAACTCATTGGTCTAGAAGTACCATATCTTAGTGCAATTTGTGCACTCATGTATCTTGCTAATAATACTTGACCAGATATTGCATTTTCAGTAAATTTATTAATTAGATACAATTCCTCTCCAACAAAAAGGCATTGGATTGAAATTAAACATATACTTCGTTATCACCGAGGAACAATTGATAAATAATTATTTTATTCAAATAAATAAGATTTTAACCTAGTTGGTTTTGCATACTCTGGATATTTATCTGATCCACATAAAACCAGATATTCACATGTGAAGGAACTATTATATCTTGGAGATCAGTAAAGCAAACCATAACAGCCACCTCCTTAAACATGTCAAAATTCTTGTTGTTCATGAGGCTAGTCAAGAATGTATATGGTAAAAATCGATGACTCAACACACTGGAGAATCATGTGGTTTATCTTCTAGTAAACTCCTTCCAACAACATTATAAGAAGACAACATGACATATATTGCTCAAATAAAATGAGGTTATATTAAAAGTGGTAGAGCAAAGCACATCTCCCTGAAATTTATCTATACTCATGTCTTGAAGAAAATGGCAACATCACAGTATAACAAATTTGTTCAAAGGATAACTTGACAGACTTATTCACAAAATCACTACCTAGTGCAACATTTGAAAAATTGATGCACAACATTGAAATGCGGCGACTTAGAGATCTCAAGTGATGTTACCATAAGGAGGAGTAATTTTTTTTAAGTATATATGAAATATGTACTCTTTTTCCTTCACTTGGATTTTTTTTCCATTAGATTTTTTCCTAGTAAGGTTTAAACGAGACATATTTCATATATGTAATGGGCATCTAAGTGGGAGTATTATAAATATTAGAAAAATATAATAGATGCCTCATTACCGATCTAGCAAGCCATGTGTCTTCAATATTTAAACACTTAGTGTCCAACATGTGTCATCTCATTAAACATCCAACACTCATGTCATATGTCAAGCAAACATGGTCTCTTAGTGGCCATGTAATGTCACATCCTACTAGCCAAGTTGTCTATAAATAGTGACATTTGGTGGAGTTGTAAGATACACTTGAATTAGATGATTTTCAAATAAAAGGGTGATAGGGGAGAAATTTAAGATTTCTTAATTATATCCTTATTTTCTAAATTTCTTATTTCTTCCTTTATTTATATATTATATATTATTTTATTTTATTATTTAAATATTATATTTTTTCGATTTTCGTATTTCGATTTTGACTTGTTTTCACCCCAATTTGATTATTTATATTTTGGTCATTAACATGACTTCAATCGTAATTTCTGCTTTATAATTTATTTGGAGTTTTATGTTACATCACATTCCATAAAATGTTTTCTTAAGCTATCAACTAATTTATAAGGTTTAAACGATCTTATGGATCTTGTATTCCTTAGAGTTTTTTTCTTCTTCTTTTTCTTTTATTATATGTAAGGTGAGTAAATTGAACATCTGACATTGATCAACCTTGAGTTAGAAAGTAATTGTACACAATTTGTGTGTTTTTTTTAATCACCAACACAATCCAACATCAAAGTAATTATTCACATGAAATCAAAATTAAATTATGGAGTTGTTCATGTGAGGGTGGATTCTTATATATAGAATTTCTTAAGATTTGAGGCATGTGAGATTAATTTCATAGGAGATATATAAGTCATGGATTTATTTGGATCATACAAGCTTAACATTATACTAGACACATGGTTCACAATTTATTAAAGACACATGAGAACCATTTTACTTTTATTACTATTATCTTTTTACTGAAGTTTGTAGGACAAGAGGGACATGCTGATTCATAAAGAATCAATCTCGTTTTCCTAGAGTAAGCTAGAAGTTTCAATTAATTGGAGGGGAAGGGTTAGATACGCTTCTAGTAAAAGATGCTTGAATAGTAAATGCTGCTAGAAAGATAAATATACTCACTGATGTGAATGGTTTTAGGAGTTTGAAAATAGCAAATGTTTAAAAACCTAACTTAGGAATGAGAGATGTCCCTAATTGGATCATCGAATTCATCCTATTATTGTCTATGCTTAATTAGCCAACTCGCTTAGTAGTGTTAAACGAAAGTCTAAAAAGTTACTAATTTACCATTTCGCATTAATTTGCATGTAATGTATTACCAAAACAGAAAACACTAAGAAAAATGAAAAGTAGGTAACGCCTAACTAATCAATTGATATAATTTTCCCTTAAAGTTGAACAATAATGTTAATTGCTAGGATGCTATTAACTCATAAGTTTGACTCAATCTTGCAAGTTACGATTAAGAACATTCTCTAGCGATTGATCATGCTACTTTAACTATTTTGTCATAGAACTCAAAATGAGAATTCATAAGTCAAGCAAAAAAAGTATCCAAATGTTTGGATTTGTGCCCTAGAGTCAACTAATTTATTAGTTGATTAATTTAATTGTTAATAATGCAATATTGTATTATCCATTAACCGAAAAAAATTCAACGTTATTATATGTAGTTTTGGGCAATATGCAGTTGACATATAATGTGGATCATGTTCAAGAGACAATCTAAAGGTTTATAGTATATTGATAAAATTGGTTGTTTTATCTCGGTGATACCATGATTTATAACCCACTTTGTAATAGTTACAAACGTTTTGATCCAAATCGTTCATGTGAAAACATGAGTTGGGGTATCCTAGATAAAGGGTTTGTATAAGACCATACTGTGAAATGTTTAATCTATCTTTATTAATTTTGTTGAGGATTTTTTTTAAGAATAATAAAAAAAGACAAACTATTTATACTTCATGACAAAAGAATCATGTGCAACTTGCTCTTAATATTGAGTGTTTTATGAACTCTTGTTTGTGGCATAGGTGAGAGTGGTATTTGTTGTCAACTCAATTGACTAAATAGAGAGTTGGAAATATAAATTCAATACATGAACTTTGTTCATTCCCGCACAAGGAAAAATAGATGAGTAGTTCCCTTAAGTGAGGGTTAGATTATAAACAAATTGTCCATTAAAGAAATCAATAGTGTCCACTAAAGGAATCTAAGCATCTCAATATATCCCCTCAAGATGGTGCCCGTTCACCAATCTTGGATTGAATACTTGTTTGAGCTTAATGGACTCTAATACCATATTTGATAGTATATGAGATTCCATCTCAAAATCAATTGGCAATGAAAAGAGTAGCTCATTTGGTATAAGGGTGTGATTTCCCTTGGTTTTTCAAATAGATTATCAACATCTCAAAGTTAACAACTTGTGAATGATCGACTTGTTTATACGTATGATATTCATGGACACAAATCGTTTTACAATGCATAAGACAACTATGGGTATATAATGGTATGTCCTATACTTAATGAATGAAAGTTGATCTAAGCAATTAATATTTAATCATTGAAACTTATAATCTATAGGTCCATGAAATCCTATTGTTAGCCCACCAAATGAACAAGAATCAATTAATGATTGAAAGAGAAATTTGAAGGGAAAATATTAATTGCCTTGGATACAAGTAATGATTTATTATAAAATTTATTTGAATAATATTCAAATTACAACTTTGTTATATGAAGAATTAATTTATTTCAACCCGATACAATCAATTAATTAATTTGATATAATTTATATAAATGATATGATCTATATAAATAAATGAATTATTTAATTTGAAGAAGATTACAGAACTAGTTTATTTGAATAAAGATTCAAATAGTTAATTATCTAGACGAGCCATATAATTAAAGGACATTTTTAAATACAGTAAAATGAATCAAAATATAACAAAGTTTCAAATCTATTCCTGATTGACTTCTATCAATGTCTGTTAGTGACATTGATACACATTAAAAATTCTAAAATTTTTCTATATTTTTTATATATTCTCAACAGTTTTGTTATTTATCGTAGTTATTACAAATTAAATTATTTAATTTAAATAAGATTTGAATTAAATAATTAAAGAAAAATAATTAATTTGAATTAAAATAAATAATTATTTATTTGATTTGAATAAGATTCAAAATAAACAATTTGTAGGAAATAATTAAATAGTTAATTAAAAAAAATTGTACATAGGACAGCCCTCGTTAGACACTCTACAAGGTTGCTCTGAAACTCTTTCTACAAATTGTTCAAAAAAGAAAAATCTTCCAAGTTTTTTAATTATTCTAAGAAGTTATCCAAACTGAATTTTTGTCAGAATTGTAACAAGGAAAACGATCGAAGAATTTAGTATAAGTCTAGGAGGGCGCAACTTATGTTATTTAATATATATATATATATATATAACAAATTATCAGTATTGTTAGCTAGCCAAGCCTAGTGGTAAAATTGTCTTTCAACTCCTCTAAACTTAAGTTTAAACTCCACTACTTACCTCCAATTTCAAGAAATTGTCGTCCAATATAATAATTGGGGAGAACGAAGGATAAAGAGAGGGACCAACAAACATCCCTCAATAGCATTATAACATTGTCGAGAAATCCTTGGTTCCAAATAATGTTGATAGACAACCAAACAGTGAGGACCGACTCTATTTGAGTGGGTGGCGCGCGAACGTCGAACGACAACGATGATGAAACTGCAGCAACGACTAGGGTTTCTTTTGCAAGAGAAAGCGGATGAAGAATGGAGAAGACGATGAGATGGAAGTTGCAAGCATACCAATGATTCTTTCTAATATAATAATAATTATAATAATAATGATGTATTATATTATATTAATATTATTATTTTCCTTTTCTTTCCCTTTCTTTTTTTTTTATTAAATTAATTTTACTCTTCACATCAAACCCCAATAAATTAACATCGAAAATTTTAAAATCTTAATAAAATAAGATAATCATGTTAAGAAAAATACCTAAATTTTGGGGAGCCACAGTAATTCCTAAATTTGCGTAGTGTTCTCAACTTGTAAATCAATTAAAATACACTGTATTTGTATAATAAGATTTATATTGTAGTCAATTGCATATTTCAACTTATTCAGATAACGAGAATGTATTTAATAGTGTTTAATTTCAACAAAGCTTATACATCTGTTTTCTTATGTGAATCATGAGATCTGGATACTTTACTGTTCAAATACGAGGTATTTCCAACATCACCAGCAAATATAGAGTCTCAGTCAATAACCTGATAGAACTAAGACATGCAGAGTGAAAAAAGAATCGAAATTCTACCCTAATTGTCCCTAATTAACATGGAACCCTAAACTAAACAATTTAGGGTTTAGGCAATATTACCTTTGATGCTTTTCAAAAAACCTCAATATCTCCTCACGTACACAAATCGGGACAACCACTAGAATTGACCCACTAATCTTCAGATTTAGAACCGGGTTGTGGGACCCAATTTGGTGAAGAAATTAAGAGAGATAAATGAAAAATGGAAGGTATAGGTTTGGTTGAGATTTTGGAGAGTAATAAAAAAGTAATTTCTAAAATTACTTGAAAAGGGCAAAAGTTTTTTAATAAAAAGAAAGCAATCCTATTTATAACCTAATTACATGCAAAATTGCATGTAATTAATTTTCCACATCTCAACACCTAATATTCCACTAACAATTAATGGAACTTAGTGGGCTAAGTGTCTACATCTCATGTAGTCACATATACCACTAAGTGTTAGTGGGATTATCCAACAAAATATTGGATTTTCCCACTAACTTAGTCCAAGGGTAAAATGGTCATTTGACCTTTCAAGTCAGAAGTCAAACTTTGACTTTTCCAAGTCAAAAGTCAATATTTTGACTTTTTACCATTTTGTCCGTCTTGACTAATTTTGACCTCCCGAGCATGAATCCGCATTCATTTTTCCAAAATTAAAATCAAATTTGAATATAAGGCCGGTCAAAGTTTGACTTTTGAAAGTCAAAAGTCAACATTTTGACTTTTTACAACTTTGACCCTTTCCATCAATTCCGAGCTTCATAGTATGAATCCGTATTCGTATTTATAGTATTTAAATCTTATTTAAATATAAAGATCTATTTCTAATTAGAAGACCTACGATTATATCACATATACTTGTCGGTTTCTCTCTCTTCTTCCAATTCAAACAATTCGACTTATTCCATCCAACTGTTCTAAGTTTATTCCATATGAGCTAGCAGGGGAACCTAATGGTATAGATAATGGACTCCAACGATTCGAAATTAACTAGCTAAACTCTTTTAGACCGAGTTAATCAACATTCATTGACTAACGGGTCATTCCACTAAAGTTCCGCAGTTGCATTCCCATCACTATAGATATATTTGTGTCCATTTGATAAAACCATGATCAGTAAGTTAATCATTCACAAGTTGTTCGTAACCTTGGCTGGGTCCAAATATTGTTTTACTCCCAAGACTACATCTTGGTCCTTAAGTCTCACTGATCCACTATTGAACAATTGGTTTAAGGTCCAACCTATAAACTTAATCCCTCTCGGACCAATGAGAGGGTGGGACCCCTTGTTCAAGACTTGGATTCAGTGCTTAAGAAAGCAACCTATCTACTAACCCTAAAGCGAGTATGAGCGAATTCCGTATTGCATCCTATGTCCCCAGCTATCCACCCGATCTTACCTCTGAAATGTGAGGTTTATTGGGCCAACACTGATGAGCTGCCCTCACCTATGAAAATCTAAGGATAATCTCGTGTGAACAGAAGTTCATAGTTAGCTCAGAATTAAGATTAAGTTACCTAGGTCATCAATAATCGAGATAGTCAGTTTTAAAGAGTAAACAATATTATAACGTAAAAGTGACTATTTCATGGTTCAGTCTTACGTAAATACTTTACATAGGATGCCCCTACTTTCATGTCTCTACATGAACGATTCAGGATCACCTCGTTTGTACTAGCTACAAAGCGGGCCGCATCCATAGTTTTTCTGAATAAGGCGCCTAACCTTTATTCATATACTATAGACTATTTAGGCTATATACTCGAACTTGATTCACGTTTATGTCTCCACATGAAGTTCAAGTTTACTCAAAAATAACCTCGGGACTTAGTTTATTGGATTCAAGATTATAATATTCAATTTCTCAATAACGACTTTATTGAATAAAATATGATTACAAACTACGAGTTTTAGAACAAAAAATTCCAACACAACCAATATATATTTTCTATTTATTTTTTAAAATTTATATAAGTGCCCCAAGAATATAATTTTTTAAAATAAAAATCAACAAAAATATATGGATAATAGTAATTTGTGTTGAAATCAAGGAACCTAATCTAAAATTTAAATTCAAATTATTATTAAAAATAAGGGTCTTTTAAAACATATAACAAAGCGGCAAAATATTTACACGATATAGAACAATTTCGAAAACGGAAAAACCCACATGCCCATAATGGGAAATACAAAAAATGACATGTGATTAATTGGCATCCAACGCTGTAATATATTTGAGAAACAATCGTTTAGATTTGGTTATTCTTTCGTACATGATCGTTTAGATTTGGGTAGCCAAGTCTTAACAATCTTTTTTCAAGATTTTTTTGGTACACAATAGTTTATATTTGAAAAACGATCGTTTAGATTTGGAACACGATCGTTTAGATTTAGATAGATATATCACAATGATTTTTTTTTCAAGATTTTTTGGTACACGATTCAGAGTGGGAGAAAGAACGAAGGAATCTGGACTGCGACGAATAAGAAAGATTAAGGCTTTTAGCTAGATTATCCAGCCAGGTGCCGAGGTTAAAGGTTAAGATATGGAATGAGTACAATTATGAAATTGAAACCTAGAGCACTACAAGAAAATATGTATTTTCCGACGCACAACATGGATGTGGGTATAAGTAATGTCGGGAAAAAAGCTTCTTCCAACGTCGTAGAAAATACGTCGCAAAAAGTTGGCAATTTCGACGCAACATAAGGCGACGTCGGTATAAGGTAATTTATAAAAAAAATTATAGACTTTTCCCGACACCGTTATGAATGGCTTTGAAAAAAGTCTATAATTTTTTTATTATATTTAACTTTTCCCGAGCCATGCATAATGGCATCGAAAAAGGTTTATAATTTTTTTTATTATATTTATCTTTTTCTGACACCATGCATAGCAACGTTGGGAAAAGTCTATAATTTTGTTATAATATTTAACTTTTTCTGACGCAATGCATAACGATGTCGGGAAAAGTCTATAACTTTCTTATTATATTTAACTTTTCCCGACGTCACCATTACTACGTCGTGAGATCTCCGTTAAAAACTCATACTTCATTTGTAATTCACATATTTGTGAAGGAGAGAAGAAATTAAGGGGTTGCGAAAACTAAAAGGGGAGAAGAAAGGGTTGCGAAAATGTGCCACCCACATCCTCGTCGCCGGTCTTTCTCTTTCGGTGCCGCCAGTTCCATCTCTTCCGGTATGTAATAAGCTAGATAACTAATTTTTCTTTAAAAATCTCTTTTTCCCTAAAATCATGAATTTTTTTTTCCTAAGGTCATGGCTTGAAGTCGCTCCGATGCTTTTCCTTTCAGTCTCTAGGCACATCCTTTGCCGTAGAATGACTCTGAATCATTGAGGTATGCTTCTTTTTATTTTCTTACTCTACTTGAACTGATCTTGAAAGTTAATTTATGGTGTATGTGGATTCTGATTCGTGTTAATGTTTCGTATGAGTTAGTAGCATGATTTATCACATTGCATCTTTGTGTGGTAGTTTCTACTTTCAATTATATTCTTTCATTACATTAGTTTTCTTTCGATTTCGACGAAGATTAGATAAATATGATTTTTTTTTATTTCGACGGGGATTCGGTAAGGATGAGAGGAAGGTATTTTTTAAAAAAAAAACATAGAGGATCTCCCGACGCACAATTTGTGAATCGGGAGATCATAGAGGATATCCCAATGCTGTCCATAACGACGTCAGAATATCCTCTCCCGACACATTTCTCCCAACTCTCGTTCTGGCGAACTTTTTTACGTCGAGAGATCCTTTTTCGACGCGTTTTGTATATCTCTTGACTCTTGTGCGTCAGAAGATCTTCATTTTTCGTGTAATGGAGGTTAAGGCTTTCTTCCTTATCAGATCTGGAACCAGCTTTGTCAACTGACTCCAAGGTATGGGTCTGGCTTCTTCCCCTACCCCTCCATGGGCTTCTTCCTCTGAAACGGGGACCTCTAGCCACATCCTCTTTTTTCAAGAATTTTTGGTACACAATTGTTTATATTTGGAAAACAATAATTTAGATTTAACTATTTTTGGTACACTATCGTTTAGATTTGACTATCCAATATTCAACAATTTTTTCATGGTCTTTTATATTTGGAACAACTAAATAATAGTTTGATCTTGAACTAAATAACAGTCTGAAAAAAAATAAAAGAAAAACTAGAGAAGAAATACGATAAAAAGGAAAGACAAACTTGAAATATTTAAAAAAATGGACAATTTCATTGGCTTTGTCATTTTGTTAGATGGGCAGTAAATATTTTCTGGATTTGTTATATTTATAAAAATTAACCTAAACCGAAAATCTTGTATATATAATTTTGACATTATTGATAAATAGTTTGGAATATAAAGAATCGAAAAATGTTGAATTTATCTTGAATTCAACTTTTTATTAAATATATATATTATGAATTATTCAACTAAATTTGACTTTTTATTAAATATATATTATGAATTATCCCATTAAATTTTAATTAATTGTTTGAAATATAAAGAATGTGAAAATCTAATAAAAAAAATATTGTCATTATTGATAGTTAAGATTAATTCTTAGAAAATACACCGTCAATAAATTACAAAATTTTAAGAAAAAATGGGTCATTGCCCCCAAAATCCACCAAAGTCCAAGTTCAACCCAAAATAGGCAAAGAAGAGAGAAAGGGCCAAAGAAGACAAAGAACTGAAACATCTCAACTTCGGCTTCCAGTTCAAGAACGAAGCCCAGATTCCATTGCTGCAGCTCGCACTATAGTTTCCTTCTAATCTTTTCATCTCAGCAGCTCGCGACAACCCTCTTTTCCCCATTTCATTCTTCCATATTCTCTGTAAGTCTATGCGTTTCCAATTTTTCTCCGTTATGTATATTCTCTAGATTGAGCCTTTCCTCTCTTTTCTGTTCAGGATTATGCCAGACGTGCAAGCCCTTGTGAATTATTTCGTTATCAAGCTTAAGAAGCGGTTAGTTCTCTGGAATTGTTGATATTTCTGGAAATTTAGTTGTAGCCTGCGTGTTTTTTGAATATGTTTTTTTTTTATAGTTCAGTTTGTGATGATTTTGTGGCAGGAAAATTGAGGGTTCCTTGGCCACAGCGAAGCATACAGCTGAATTGCTTCGTTCTGTCATTTCGGCGCAGCGAATACCCTACACGAATCAGGCGGCTGCTTTGATTGATGCTGTTAAAGCTGTTGGCGAGCAGCTGATTGCTGCGAATCCTGTTGGTAGATATATTTGATTTATTAGTTTTGTTTAGTATAGCTTAAAACCCAATCCATCAGTTTGGGAGTTTACCCTTTACAAAATTCAACTTGTTTCCATAGCTGCTTCTTATTCAGTCTGAAAATGAGTCGTTAATCACCTATCAATTATCATTATTTGGTCATGCCAATGTTACTGTATACACTGTCCGTACGTGGTCTATAGCCTTAGTCTTCCCGTCTTAAATCTACTAATTTATTAGCTTTTCACGGGCATTTAAAGATATGTTGATGTACGACTGCAGAGCTTGCTGTGGGCAATATTGTGAGGCGTGTTTTGCACATTATTAGGGAGGAGGATCTCTCTCTCACCACAGCTTCTATTGCTGGGTTAAGCTTATCAGCAGTTAGTGATGATGAAGATGACATTGAAAAAGATGATCGCCCAGTCCTCTCAGCTGCTGCTGTTGCTGCTGCTGCAAGAAGCACTTTGCGGCCACCTTCCTTGCAAACTCTTCTTGAAGATGTTCCTAACCAAACGTCGGTTCATCAAACTTCATCATCTGGAGGTGATTCAGAAGGAAAAAGCAAATGTGAGCTTCCTTGTTATATGGTGATCAGTGTTTATTTACAATTACTTAATTAGATTTATGTGGTGCTTGATGGCATTTGATTGTGATGTCTAAAGCATTTACTGATTCTTTTGATTAAAATTGATTACAGGGTTGTAATAGAGGGTGTTTCTAGATGTTTGTGTAGGTGCTCTTGAATCCTCCCTTTCATGGCAGGAGGAGTGGCTTTTTTTTTTCTTTGGGTGGGGGTGGGAGGTGTTGGCTTTTAAGGAACGTGGGGTTAGTGGTTGGGGGAAGATATTTGGGATTTGATTAGATTAAAGCCGTGTTTACGAGCATTTGTTAATAGGGTATTTTATAATTATCAGGTTAGTATCATTCTTTGGAGCATTTTTTTGGTATCCTTTCATTTTAATCGGTTAAAGCTTGGTTTCTTATTAGAAAAAAAATTCATTTTGGGGTAATCCATGCATAATATATATGTTTTTTTGGGGTTCAACAATGATGGAAGTGGAGTGGGAATCGAACCTCAATCTCTAGGATGATTATTGGTGTCTTTATCCATTGAGCTAAGCTTAGATTGACATTTAATGTATGCATGCTACAATATTATATTTTTGTTTTATATATAGATAAAGTTTAATTTGTTGTTTTAGTTTGCTGAACATATTATTGTAATGACATATTCGCTTCCTATTTTTTTGTCTTTTAGAAGGTTTGGAAATCATTTGGAAATCTAAGTGTTCGTTTGATTTTGGATTTCTTTGACAAATAATCATTTTCCCTTAATGAGTGGAAAAAACAAAGAATATAACATAGAGGCATTAAAAAGGCCCACAAAAGAAGATTTGGTTTGAAGTCATCACTGCCCTTCTTGAGAGCCATTACTCTCTCTCGAGAGGGGAGATGTGAGGGTTTGGAGTCCTCCTTTGGAGGGATTCTCGTGTAAGTCTTTCTTTCAGTGTTTGGTTAACCCTACCTTCACGGGAGAGTTGGTATTTTCTTTGGTTTGGAGGATTAAGGTCCCTAGAAAGGTCAGAACCTTTTCTTGGTAGGTTCTTCACGACTGCCTCAATACATTGGATAGGTTGTCTAGGATTTTGACTCGTTAGTTGGTCCTTTCTGTTGCATTCTGTGTTGGAAGGTAGAGGAAGACTTGGATCACTTTATTTAGCATTGTGAGTTGGCGAGTCGCATGTGGGATGGTTTTCTTCATACTTTTGGCTTGTTTTATGCTCGCCATAGAGATGTTAGAGGGATGATCGAGGAGTTCCTCCTCAATCCGCCTTGTGGGAAAAGAGGTCGATTTCTTTGTCGTGCTTGTGTTTGCTCCATATTGTGTGTTTTGTGGGTTGAGAGGAGTAGGAGGGTGCTTAGGGGAGTTGAAAGGGGGAGTGGGGAGATTTGGTCGGTTACTCGGTTTCATGTTTCTTTTTGGGCTTCGATTTTGAAAGCTTTTTGTAATGACATGATTTTGTATAGTTGGGCTCCCTTCCTGTTATTTGTGGGCCTGATTTTTTGTGCGCTTGTGTATTCTTTCATTTTTTTCTCAATGAAAGCCGTTTATTTCAATAAAAAAAAAAGTGTACCAGAAGACCTAACGAAGAATTATGAAAAGCCTTCGTGACTGATCTCAAAGAGAAACATTGAATCTAACTAGGGATCAAAGATCTCACAGGTCCATCTCCATTGTAAAGATTCTATTGTCCATTTTCCATCATAAGCCTTGCAATATAGCACAACCCCAACTTGCCACAAAATCCCCCTTTCTTGCAAAAATGTAGATGGAGGAAGAACTCTTAATCTAACAAAGGATCAAACATCTCACGGGTCCATCTCCACCGTAAAGATTCAATTGTTCATTTTCCACCATAGATCTTGTTAAAGAGAGTGTAACAAAAGACCTAATGAATAATTATGGAAAGCCTTCGTGGCTGATCTCGAAGAGAAACATTGAATCTAACAGAGGATCAAACATCTCACAGGTCAATCTCCACTGTAAACATTCGATTCTTTCTTCACCATAAGCCTCACAATACAGCACAGGCCGAACTTGCCACAAAATCCCCCTGCATGCAAAAAGGTGGATGGAGGAAGAACTCTTAATCATTTCCTTGTAGTCTATAGGAGTGGCCATATGAAAACCAAGTGCTATAAAAATACCTCCAAACTGATTTTGAGAAATCACAATTCCGTAGGATGTGATCTAAGACTTTCTTGACCTTCTGAGGAAGAATGCAACAAAACAACTCGATTAAAGAGGCAAATTCCTTGTAAGCCGATCAAGCGTGTTAGCATATTCGTGGGTTACCCATAAATAACTTCATAGTTTTTTTAGATTTTCACCTTCCAAAGAGATGAGAAAACAAATTCACAGAGGGTGGAAGGGTCGAGCACACTATGAAAGAACCTACAAGAAACACCTCTAGTAGGATCAGGGCACTGAGTACGAATCCCTCCTTCAGGGTCTAAACTCAAACTCCCCAATAAAGAAAGGAGATCCATCACATTCATTGTTTCCCTTCAACAAAAGATTGTTATTATACATTTTGTCAATTTGTTGTTGGCTTCTTCAACCTCTAATGGAAATGGTATATTTTAACTTTTATGCCGTAAAGTTTTCCATCCTTTTCTCAATTCATCAATTATTCTATGGGGAACAACCGAAGGGGCTGTTTGGGGGCCTGATATGAGATGAGGTGAGTTGAATTTTAAACCCAACTCAGTGTTTGGGGCCCCAAGTTCCTACCTCACCGATTTATTATGTCCACTCACCATGACTTGAAAACAGTGATTTAATATCGCCGACTTGCACGCTTCCTTCTAGCCGTCTTTTACTCTTCCCTCACAACATTTCTTGTCCCTCTCAACTCTCTCAAACCCTAGCAGCTCCTTCCCTTCAAACCATCAAATCTTCCTTTTTCAAAGCTTTCTCCATGTGGATTTTCATCTTTGATCTTCCATGGAAGTGTTTTTCCGTCACTTTGTTTTTAGATTTCTCGTTTTACCTCGATTATTTTCTTCTAAGATTTGTTGATTTTCAAAGAAAAGTGCAATAACCTCAGTGCCAACAATGAAGGTATTGATTGCTTGGTTAGTATGAGCTTGAAGCGTGGAATCAAATGAAATCAGCGTTGGCCTTATAAGCCGCCTCGCAGATCTCAGCTCCGCCTTGTAAGCCAAATTGGGTGATAAATTAATGGATGTGACTGGGTTTTTTCTTTTTTTGCTTAAACGGGCTACCATTGCTTTGATTCCTAGTGAAACACAAAACAAATTTCCTCAACTTCTGCAATTTGGGTTCTTTCTGAAAACAAACAAAAAAACAGAGCAAGCGTTTTTGAGTTAAATTTGTAGAAATGGTGGAAATCTTCAAAAGATGTTTGAAAAATATGAGAAATGAACAAAACCCAAAAAGGGAATGGGCATTGGAAAGCAATTGAAGAAAGAAAATGATGGAGAAATAATAATATGTTGGGTTTAGGCTAAATGGAAAGGGAAGAAGGGGGAGACTAGTAGTAATGAGGTGGAAACTGTGGATGAATCGAACTGGTAGGGAGAAACCTATGCTTAAAATGGAGCAGAGCAGAATATGTGTGGTTATTACGATTGGGAGTATTTTTTTTATCCCAATACAAAACCATTTTTAAATGGCTAATGTGAAAAGGAATCAAAATTATGCTCCTTTTTAGTTGATACTAGTTTTTTTTTTTTTTTTTTAGGAAATAGAAATTTTATAGACCATTTTAGTGTACTTAAAACAGGAGAAAATTGTGCTTCATATTTTATTCAAACATAAGATATGTAGAACTACTGAATTAAAAAGTATTTTTTTTTAAATAGTGGTTATAAAAATTGCACCAAATACCCTGACATATGAACTTAACCTTGCACCCTGAACACAGACGTATAAATTCAAACAAAACAACTATACACTCCCAAACACAAACATATGAACTCTACATACATATGAACTC
Organism: Cucumis hystrix; assembly: GCA_025688845.1. NCBI lineage: Eukaryota > Viridiplantae > Streptophyta > Magnoliopsida > Cucurbitales > Cucurbitaceae > Cucumis > Cucumis hystrix. The sequence goes on from JACWES010000013.1 coordinate 485,522, forward strand.
TCCAGACTCTCCAGAAATATAAACTCCAGACATTCTATATCAACTAGGCTCCCCAAACGACCCCTAAGTGTTTATTTGAGAGGGTTGGTGGATGAGAGACAAACCTTTAAGTGACAAATTTCTTCGTCTTTACTTTTTTTTTTTAATAAGAAGTTGCATTATGTGGCTTTGATGCTGTTTTCACTTAACCTTCTTTGATTTCTTTGGGATTTTGATGCCCTTTGTTTGATAGAGAGACAGTCGAGATGGCTTAGCTCCTTTTTATCCTTTGTGACTGCATTATCCTTCCTGTGAGGAAGGATGTTAGGTTGTTATCCCTCGATCTTGCTAGGTGTTTCTCTAGCCATTCTATTATTGACATTTTATCCTCTCCTGCTTAGTCGGTTGCTCTCCATGCTTTAGTCTTTTCCCCTTTGTGGATGATAAAAGTTTCCAAAGGGGTCAAGATTTTTCCTGGCAGAGTTTACTCGGAGAATCAACACCCTCGATTGTGTCCTAAGAGATTCCTATTTTGTTTTGCTGATGCATTATCTGCAGGAGGCATCAAAAGGATCTGAGTCATTTGCTGTGGGAGTGCCAGTGTGTAAAGTACCTTTGTGATTGGTGGCGGAGATCTTTTGGGTTTAGTGAGGCTTACAATAGAGGATGAGTGTTCTTTGTTGGAGGAGTCGGTTTTGCACTCTTCCTTTAGGGAGAAGTATATGGGGTTGTGAAAAGCAAGCTTCCTTGATATTTAGTGAGTATTTTGTTGAAGTGTAATAGTAAAAGTTTTAGAAACCTAGAGAAGTTTGGGAGTCGATGAGGTTTAATGCTTTCTTTTGGATTGGGTCTTTTATGTAGTTAGTGTTGGACTCCTATTTTGGTTCAGGCATGAAAAATCATTTGTTGTGAGTTGAAATTTATAGATATATTTTTATGTTGATATCATTGGCATGTTCTGCTTCTATCTCCCAGAGCAAATTGATATTTGAAACCTGTTTTGGTTGTGATGCCTATATGTGAATATTTGGAGGTCTAGTTGTATAGATGTCAAATATGATTATGGATCATGATTGATGAGGATTAATTTACTTTCTAATAAGTTCTTATCCAAAAAAATTTACTTTCTAATAAGTACAAGGATGGTGAGATTATGGAAGCAGTAGGAGTAGCCTCTTCAGGGAACTAGTGATTACACACAAGGGAACCCTAGCACCCAGGGATCTTTACTACTGGAACTTATTCACCCCCATCTTTGTTTATTTCCCTTTCTCTCTTGATTTTTGTTGTAGTGTCCTAGATAATTTTAATTGCTTTCAACTTCTCTTGAACAAAAATCTACCCAGAAATGTGCATGTGTGTTTCAACTTTTTTTTTTTCTTAATCCATTCATGTGTTCATTTGCTATGTGGAGTGGTTCTCTGTTCATTTAATTATTTATTATATATATATATTTTATAACAAGAACCAACTTTCCCTTAAATTAACGAAAATGAATAAATGTTCAAGGGATACAAACTCCCAAAGACGTGAAAAATGAAAAAATAATATAAATTACAAGCAAGAAATACAAGCATGTAAAGAGTAGCTAGGAAAATAGATAAACATTTAAAGAACAAAGAACTTTCCCAGTATCTTCGTTTGAATGACTTAGAAGGCTTAGCTTATGAATGGTGAAACTATGAATAAGGCTTTAACATTTTCTATTTGGAATGCAAGTTTGCTCTTTTCCAACAAGTTGTTCTCATTGACAGCTGCTGATAAAAGTTCAAGGAGTCGGAAACTCAAGCATGATGTAATTGAAGCTGTTAATGAGCTTATTCAGGATATCGCAACTTGTCATGAACAGATTGCTGAGCAAGCAGTGGAGCACATTCATCAAAAGTATTTCTCACCTTAACTAATTCTAATAATCTAAGCTTTTTATTATTTATTGTTATTGTTTTTGTATCCTTGAACATCATTTTGATCTGATTCTGAGCCATCTATGACTTACTGAAGCAATAAAGGGTTATTAACTTTGGACTAGATTTAATGTTATATTATTTTATCCTACTCAAGATGTACTTATGCAAATACCTTCATCTGTTGTCTTCATGTGCTCTATTTCCTTTTTGGTAAGTTGGGGTATTGCTGCCTCTCGTTGGAGGGGATGATTGCGGGTTTCCTCACTAATTTAAAAAGTTTTCTATTTTTTTTCAGAAAATGGGAAACCAAATGGTGAAACCGAATTGTTTTGAGAAATTAAACAAGTAGAATATGCTCCCATCTCCTCTTTATCCTACTGAAAAATTAATTTAATAGATTTCTTTGGAGAGATCCATATGAGCTTACAAAAGGAGCATTCACTAGACAACCAAAGATTGATTGAAGCTGCCCCTACCCTATCTTTAAAACACTAAAAGGGCTCGTCACTTACTTCGTGCCTTCTTGGCTTAGGCTTTCAAATGAGCTGACTTTATGGCCTTGTCACCTGCTTCTATGCTCAACTAGTTAAAGCAATTATGCAAAAGATTAGATTCAAATCCCCTCTTTTTGCTCAACTCAAAAATAGATTTCTTATGAGAGGTTTATTATTAGTTGATTCTAGGTGGGTAAAGCAACCTATTAGAAAAAAAACTCTTTGATCTTCCATCTCTAAGGATAATTCCTCAAACTTATGAGAATTATTACCTTCGAATTATTATTGGGGTTAAATGTGAATACGAACAAGTAAAGGTATTGAGTATTAATTATGAAGCTATTCAAGTTCAAGAGCGGGCTTCAACTGTGGGGGTATGGTTTTGACTCTTGGTTTGACCCAGACTTTTGCCTTCCTTTAAATGCTCCCAAAGAACATCCAGTTTTGGATTCCAATGAGAATTACTCATTGTTAATCTGGAAAATGTACACACTCTCTCAAGGGTGGTTAGCTCTTATTCGAGCTTCTCACTCAACGTTTCTTCTTATCCCCACTTTTTCATGCCAAAAAGATGTCCCTTATCAATGTAGAATGTATGAGATATTTTTACTGGTAAGGGCACGATAAGGAAGGAAGTTCCTACCTAGGTTAGGTGGTACATGGTCAGGTAACCCATTTCTTTTGGTGCTTTTGATCTTGGAAACCTCTGAATTGTCTTAACGTCTATGGCGTTTTTCTTGTGAGAAGTTCTTCAGTGGAGGAAAGTGGTGGCTACTAAATGTAGAGTTGTCAAAGATGATAATTGGTTGAATAATCAAATGGCGGCTTTCAAGGTTCTTGGAAAGAATTTTAATGGTGGCATACATGGTGCACCTACCATTTACTTCAGGGACTCACCTAGTATTCCAGGCTTCCCAATGCAAGGCTTCGAAACTTGCTGCCTAACCACTTACCTGCTCAGAGATTCTAAGCTTGAACTTTTCATCACATGGTTTGGAGGTTTTGTTTTAGTGTGCTGGACAGCAACTTGAGGAATCTCATCAATAATCTTTCCCTGCTTCACACCATGTGGGCAACGTGAAAGTTTGGTGGGTGGTAGGGAATGGTAGAAACCTCAGAACATGGATGCGTCATTTGTTAGGAGGAAGGATGAAGGAGGAGGACTGGGCAGGGTGATGTAATGGTGTATGGATAAATATAGGGGTTTTATTGTTTGAAAATGTTGAGGTTGTGGGCCTGAGGGATTATATAGTAGGAAGAGTGAGTAACTTGTTAGGCATTCAACATTTTGTTGATCTTGTTCAGATGTCCATCTTTTTTCTTGCTGTTATTATAATAATTATTTTTTGAAAATTTGGAAACAATCAAATTAATAAGAACTAACACCCATAGAAGGGTTACACAAAGCATTATCACCTTCAATCTTCACGCAGCACACACAATCACATTTGAAAATTACATCTCTAAAGCCCACTCTCCCCACCATTAGAGGCAAAATTAGCCAAAGTATGAGCAACATGACAAGATTGAGATATGCTCGTGTTTGGATTCCTAATCCTAGTCAGGAATTTTCTTGTAAATTGTTGTTTGGGCTGTTGGTGGATTCTGCTCCCCCTAAGGAGTTGGTCTTTGATGTGGTTTTGGAGAACTAAGGTTTCGAAGAAAGTTCCTTTATCTGGCAGGTCCTGCTTGGCCGGGTTAACACTGTTGATAGGTTTGTCAAGAGGATGAGTTCGCTTGTCGGGCCTCTTTGTTGTTTGTTGTGTCGGATGGTAGAGGAAGATCTTGATCACCTTTTTTGGGATTGTCATCTTGCGAGGTGTGTGTGGTGCTCCTTCCTTCAAGAGTTCGATGTTAGCTTTGTCGGTTCGAGGAGCGTTAGAGTGACGATTGACGATTGGGGGGGCTTTTTATGGCGTGCTGAGGTGTTCGCTATTATTTGGTATATTTGGGACAAGAGGAATGATAGAGTGTTTAGGGGTAGAGAGAGGGGGCATAGTGAGTTTTGGTCGTTGATTAGATATCACGTGTCTCTTTGGGCTTCGGTTTCGAAGAACTTTTGTAACTATTCTATAGGCAACATTTTACTTAGCTGAACCTCTTCCTTTAAAAATGTGGTTTTGTGGGCTGGTTTTTTTTGTATGCCCTTGTACTCTTTCATTCTTTCTCAATGAAAGTGATTGTTTTCCTTAAAAAGAAAAGATCGAGATATAAAAGAAACACCAATAATTTTTGTTCATTGCATCCAGTCCCTAATTTCATCCAAGATAATTCCAATTGACAAATGATTGAGGAGATTGTTATTAATTGCATTAACCAAAATTGCAGAATCTGATTCAATTTGAATATTTGAAAACTCCATCTTCGCCACCTTTTTAATCCCAAATAGAAGGCCTAAGGCTTTGGCAGCAAGCACATCACAATGCATCCTTCGGGCATCAGCGGCAGCCAACAACATCGACCCCTAAAATTCACGCACCACCATCCCAACACCCATCCGACTATCAGACATAACTGAGGCAGCCATATTGAGCTTCACTTCCCCACTTGCAGGCACAAACCATCAGTGCCCCCACCCTTTCCAACTGATGTTCGGTAACAGCGTCACCTTCCACCACTTGTCGCACCTCACTCCCATTTAAAAATTCCATCCTCAGCACCTTCATTTTAAACTCCGTAATACATTGCAGAACAAAGCCAGCTCTATGAATAGGATCACTCATCATCTTGCCACAATTTAAAAAATTTCGATCGTCCCATAAACACCAACACCCAACACAGAAAGTTTGTCTCCTCCATCGACAGATCTGCCACCCTGCAACACAACTCTTGAAAAGAAATGTTTCCGTAACTCCACAAAGAGACGATAGGTTCAGCCTTCCCCATAATTTCTTAACTTGCTTGCGTCTCCAAAAGGTATGTTCGCATGTATCATTCTCCTTTCGACGACGACACACTCCAACGACAACACTCAATTCTCTTCTTGTTATTATTTATTCAGCTTTATTCTGTGTTATATTGCATAAGGTTGTATTTGATTTACTTGCATCATTCTCTGTTTCTGGCTTCAATATGAAATATACAATTAAAACTTAAGAGGTTTTTCATTTTATGGAATTCCGTTTTGAAATTCCTCTTTATAAATTTACCTCAATATCCTCACATATATTAAATGCCAAAAATTTTCAGCGAGGTAATATTGACTTTGGGGAGTTCCAGAACAGTGTTGGAATTTCTTTGTGCTGCTAAGGAGAAGAAAAGGTCCTTCCGGGTGTTTGTTGCTGAGGGTGCTCCAAGGTCTGAGCTAATAGCTAAAGCTAGCTGTCTGTTATGGCACAGATTTATATTTGTTGAAGTATTAATAAAACTATAAAAGATTTACGGGTATATTTGAAACTTGAAAGTGAGTTTAAAATAATTAAAAACAATATTGTTATGGGGGCTCTTCAAATATAGAAAAGTTGACCAAACTTTTTACAAGTTATAACAAAATTTTCTACCTTCTTTACAATCTAGATAGACACTATTTAAAAAATTTACTACATCTCTAACAACATTGCAAAAAAATTCTACTTTTCTTATAACGTTACAAAATTTTCTACATTCCTTGCAACAACGTTTTTAATGATGATAACAGATGGAAGTCTATCACTGATAGACACAGATGGAAGTCTATCACTATCTTATAGTGATAGAAACTAATAGAAATCTATCTTTGATACTATAGTGATAGAAACTGATATAAGTCTATCAAGTGGTTCAAAGTGGTTCTATTGATAGAGATTGATAGATGTTTTTTTTTTTTTGCTATTTTTGTAAATTGTTTGACATCTATTTTTATCTATGAAAATTTCTCTTTTGTTATTTTTAAAATCAATTTGAAATTTGTTTTTATTGATTCAATCAATACAATGAAAATCATATTTAAAAGTTGATTTAGAATGATTAAAGACATGTATTGAAGTGATTTTTAATATGGCAAAAGTGATTTTAACCATTTAAAATCATATCCAGACATGTCAATTGCCATAAATGCCCCGTAGCTTTTGGTTATATTACTCTTAGATATTTTTGGTTCACTATGCCTCTTGTTTCTTCTGAATGGTTCAACAGATATCAGGGTCATCTTCTTGCTAAGGAGTTGGTTACAAGAGGTTTACAGACCACACTTATTACTGATTCTGCAGTTTTTGCCATGATTTCACGGGTGAATATGGTAGGTGGTCGCTGCATATTTTGTGTACACATATGAATGCATTTTATGTAAACTGTTGGAACTCTTCCCTCCAACAATAGTACTTAAGAAATATAATCACTGTATTGATATAGAAAAGGATACAAAATAGAAATCGAATTGACAAAAGAGCAATTCGATGAGACTCACAGAAATCAAACTCCCACTTTGTAATTCTCTCTTTCAAGAATTTCCAGAATAGCCTTTCACTACAAAATACTCATACCCCTCTCTCTCTCCCACTTCTTCTTTATAAACTGCCTCCACCACACTGTGGTCCCCTCCTATTCAGTTACAAAATAACTACCCACTCTTCCCCCTACTTTTCTATTTTCTTTCTCTCCCCAAAATAACTAACTCACTCTCCCCTTTACTTTTCTATTTTCTTTTTCCTCCTACTATACTGATGGATTATTGGTGGTCTAACATTGCATTCCCGGTCCAGTTTCACCTTGTCCTCAGGGTGGAAATCAGGAAAAGATTTCTGAAAATCGTCATAGTTCTCCCAAGTGGCTTCATGACTTGGTAACCCCTTCCAGCCTATTAAAACCTCCCAAACACCTTTCCCATTCTTCTGATATCCATAAACCTCTTCAGGCACAGAAATCCATTCATGGTTTTCCATCAGAAACGGTACCCACTCCACCTTATCTTTGCATTCCCCAAAGGCTTTCTTCAACTGTGAGATGTGGAACACTGGATGTATTAGTGCAGAGGCAGGGAGTTCAAGTTTATAAGCTACAGACCCAATCTTCTTCAGAATACGGTAAGGCCTGAAGTACTTAGGGGACAACTTCTTGTTCCTTCTTTTCTGCATCGAAACCTGTCGGTATGGTCGGATTTTTAGGAAAACCATATCACCTTCTTCAAATTCCACATGTCTTCTCTTCATATCTGCATAACTCTTCATCTTTTCTTGAGCTATTCGTAAATGCTCCTTCAAAGCTCCCAAAGCTACATCTCTTTCTTTAAGTTGCTCATCCAGCGTGGAGTTTGTAGTCTCTCTGTCTCCATAATACACCAGTGCTGGTGGTGTTCTACCATAGACAGCTTGAAAAGGAGTCACACCTAAGGATCGCTGGTAAGTAATATTATACCAATATTCCGCCCAAGGAATCCACTTCACCCACTCCTTCGGTCTCTCCCCACAAAAACAACGTAAATAAATTTCAACAGCTTTGTTGACAATCTCTGTTTGCCCATCCGTTTGTGGATGATACGCGGTACTCCTATTCAACTTGGTACCCGATAACCGAAATAGCTCTCTCCAAAAGTTACTCAGGAATATTTTGTCACGATCTGAAACGATGGATTTGGGAAAACCATGTAGTCTTACCACTTCCTTAGTAAACAACTCAGCCACCACTTTTGCATCGAACGGGTGTTTTAGACTAAGGAAATGACCATATTTACTAAACCGATCCACCACTACTAAGATAACTTCATTCCCACCCGATTTTGGCAAGCCTTCAATGAAATCCATTGAAATATCTTCCCAAATTCTACTTGGAATCTCCAGCGGCACCAGTAACCCCGCAGGTGTAAGGGCTGATGTCTTATTTCTTTGGCAAATGGCACATTCTTCACAATATTTCTTCACTTCTGATTTCATGCCATCCCAAAATAGTTCTCCCGTCAATCTTTTATATGTTCTCAAGAACCCCGAATGTCCACCAATAACAGAATCATGATAAGTATGCAGAATGTTAGGGATTAATGAAGTTCTTGCAATCACCAGCCTTCCTTTATATCTCAGTATTCCCTGCTGTAAGGAATAATTTTTAACTTCTTCTTCATTCTGTAGCTTCATGATTATTTCCTTCAACTTCTCATCCTTCTCTACTTCCTCCCTAATAGTTTTCAAATCAATCAATGTTGGAGCCGTTAACTGATTAAGGGATACCGTAGGTGGTACTCGAGACAATGCATCTGCTGCCTTATTTTCCAAGCCGGGCTTCTATACTACCTCAAAGGAATAGCCAAGCAATTTCGCAATCCACTTCTGGTATTGTGGCTGTATCACCCTTTGTTCCAGTAAAAATTTAAGGGAACGCTGGTCCGTCTTGACTATGAACTGCCTTCCGAGCAAGTATGGCCGCCAACGTTGTACCGCCAATACTACTGCCATCAGCTCCCTCTCATTAACCGGTTTGGCTCGGTCCCTCATTGCCAATGTGTGGCTATAGAAGGCAATAGGTCTCTTGTTCTGCATCAGCACTGCTCCCACTCCATACCCCGATGCGTCTGTTTCTACTTCAAATGGTATATTGAAATCGGGCAAGGCTAATACTGGAAGAGTCATCATAATGTCCTGTAATTTTAGGAAAGCCTGCTGAGCTTCAACGGTCCATTTAAACGCTCCCACTTTCAATAACTGAGTTAAAGGTGCTGCAATGGAACCATAATGTTGTACAAATCGACGATAATACCCGGTCAACCCCAAGAATCCCCTAACTTCTCGTACATTCTTCGGAATTGGCCATTGCTTGATCGATCTTATCTTCTCCGGATCTACTTCTACTCCTTCCCCCGATAAAACATGGCCTAAGTATTCCACTTTCGTATATGCGAAACTGCACTTCTTTTTGTTAGCATATAGTTTCTGAGTCCTCAGCACTTCCAATACTAACTCCACATGTTGACAATGTTCTTCTACCCCTCTACTATAAATAAGAATATCATCAAAGAAGACAAGGACAAATTTCCTTAAGTAAGATCTGAAAACATTGTTCATTAAGGACTGAAAAGTTACCGGTGCATTCGTTAGCCCAAAAGGCATTACGAGAAATTCATAATGTCCTTCATGTGTTCGAAATGCTGTTTTTTCTATATCTTGGTTACACATCCGAATTTGGTGATAACCAACTTTAAGATCAATTTAGAAAACAGATTTTCTCCCTTTAATTCATCAAACAATTCCTCAATGACTGGAATAGGGAACTTATCTGGAATTGTCACGTTATTGAGCGCCCGGTAGTCCACACAGAATCTCCAGCTCCCATCCTTTTTCCTCACTAATAGTACCGGACTCGAAAAGGGACTTGTACTGGGACGAATAATTCCTGATGTCAGCATTTCATCTACCAATTTTTCCATCTCTTCCTTCTGTTGAAACGCATACCGATACGGTCTAACGTTTACTGGATCTGTTCCTCCTTTCAGGTGTATATGATGTTCGATATCCCTCCTTGGGGGTAACTCTTCCGGAAACTTGAACACATCTTGGAATCGACTTATCACAGATTGAATTCGCTCCTGTCTGATGTTTGCCACTTCTTCTTCCTGTCGATCCGTATGAATAATCTTTGCCTCCAGGGCTCTGCATTCCACCAAGTATCCTTGGTCCGAATCGGTCCAAGATTTCTTCAAACTCTTTAAACTCACTTGAGTCTTGGTTAAACTGGGATCTCCCTTAATTATCACTTTCCTGTTTTCATGAAAGAAAGTCATGGTGAGATTTTTCCAATCCATTTCAGTCACTCCTAGAGAGTATAGCCATTGCATCCCAAGTATTACGTCCACCCCTCCTAACTCCAATGGCAGAAAATTCTCTATTACTTCCCAACCGTCAAGGTCAACTTCCACCCTCTCACATATTCCTTTCCCTTTAATGGCAGTTCCCGATCCAAGAATAACTCCATAATTGGATGTCTCCTTTGTGCTCAATTTCAACATCATCACCAGCTTATCTGAAATAAAGTTATGCGTGGCCCCGCAGTCAATTAGTACAATGATTTCCCTTCCTTGGATTTTTCCTCTAACTTTCATGGTTCCAGGATTAGTCAGCCCCACTACTGAATTAATACATAATTCGACCACCCCTTCTATTTCACTGTTCAATTCCATAGTACACAGCTCCTTTTGCTCAGATATGTCTTCTTTCGATAATTTCTTCTTCTACATTATCTGCCCTGACCACAAACATCCGTAGCTCCCTGATCTCCTTTGCCTTACATTTATGTCCCGAATAGTATTTCTCATCACATTTAAAACACAATCCCTTCTCTCTCTTGGCTTGAAATTCGGCATCTGATAGTCGCTTAGATGGCCCTTCCTTTTTGTTTTCATTGGCCGTCGATCCTCTCAACATAATAGTTCTTATCGGAAATGTAGTGTTACTTCTGCTTTCTTGATAATTATTTGCAGTATTCGGCTTAGTCTGAGCATAAGGGTAATTTGGGAATTTCGCCCCAGCATACCCGGCAGATTTGCTTCCCTCCTTAAGATCTCCCTCATCTCTACCATCTGAGCATATTGCATCATTTGTGATAATCCCACCGGTCGACAAAATTCTACTTCTACCTTGATCCACGGTAACAGCCCTCCCATAAAGGTTTCCTCCACAATTTTCTCCTGAATATCATATAGAGGAGCAACCAACTTATCGAAAAGATTCTGATATTCCTCTACACTTGAAGTTTGTTGTATTCGCAGGAACCGGCCATAAAGTGATCCTTCCCGTATCGTACGAAATCGGATCAACAATCGCTCCTTCAGATTTAACCAGTCAGAAAACTTATCTCTCTCCTCCTGAGACCGATACCAGTGTAGTGCCGGGTGTAACGGACATACTTGTCCAAGGTGTGTTTACCTATGGCCGTATGCTCCGAATACTCCCAATTTATCTTGTCTTTATGTCTTATACATAGTTTAGTTAGTTGCTTTCAATTTCGAGTCGATATGCTAGGGTGTGACTCCTCGGCATTTTCATATGCAAGCCTGCCAGAGCTGAAAAAGTTAAAAATGTACTATAGGGGAGGCACACCTGTTGAATCCCCGCCCAAGCCTTGTCGCACTCTTTGCAATCTATGCTTTCTTATTGCAATTGACAGTCTTCAATGCTTGTTTTAACAACGATTTTAATGAATTTATTCCTTTCTCACGTTTTCTAAAATATTTTCCCAAAAACGTGAGTAGAGGCTAAATCGTGTGTTAAAGTTGTCCGCGGCTTGCGGATTTTGATCGGCTGACTTGTTGAGAGGATCGAATAAGTGCCGCACAATCGCTCATATCGTGTCTGAAGAGTTGCGATTGTGACACCGGGCCCTCAAAACTAACCGTCGCCACCAAGAGCTTCTCGGAATTGGTTAACCTGTGTATCTGAAAATATTTGTCCGCCCGAAACAACCACGAATCTGGATCATCTCCGTCGAAGACCGGCATCTCAACTTTTTAAAATTTGTGTCGATCCGAACTTCCGTCATCATTTTCATTTTTCTTTTCCTGAGTTTCGTTTCGGATTTCTTTGCTCGTTGAACCTTCTTCCTCCTTGGATTTTGCCGACGAATTTTCTTGTTCCACCGATTCGGCTGCCTTACCACTTGTTGTGGTTCGTTCTTTTGCCATCGAATCCATGAAGAACAACATCATCTGGTGAGTTTTTTCCGATTGGGCTTGCAGCCCCTCCATATTTTTCGAAATCATCGATAGCTTCTCTTCCATCGCGGGCAACTTACACAGTTCCTTTTTAATACCGCTCAGTTCTTGATCGTGTGCTGCCATCTTCTCCTCCATTCTTGTCTGTACCATAATACTTCTTCTCCCAAGATCAACGTGCTCTGATACCAATTTGTTGGAACTCTTCCCTCCAACAATAGTACTTAAGAAATATAATCACTGTATTGATATAGAAAATGATACAAAATAGAAATCGAATTGACAAAAGAGCAATTCGATGAGACTCACAGAAATCAAACTCCCACTCTGTAATTCTCTCTTTCAAGAATTTCCAGAATAGCCTTTCACTACAAAATACTCACACCCCTCTCTCTCTCCCACTTCTTCTTTATAAACTCCCTCCACCACCATGTGGTCCCCTCCTATTCAGTTACAAAATAACTACCCACTCTTCCCCCTACTTTTCTATTTTCTTTCTCTCCCCAAAATAACTAACTCACTCTCCCCTTCACTTTTCTATTTTCTTTTTCCTCCTACTATACTGATGGATTATTGGTGGTCTAACATAAACCTATGCATAAAGTGGGATTGACATGACAACTGATGAGATAGCATCATCTTCATACCTGTTCTGCAAGGTAATAGTTGGAGCTCATGCTGTCATGGCAAATGGTGGTGTCATGGCACCAGTCGGATTGAATATGGTGGCACTTGCAGCTAAAAGGCATGCTGTTCCTTTTGTTGTGCTAGCTGGAAGTCACAAGGTGCTGTTTCTTTTCACGTAAATTTATTTCTATTATAATTCTATCCAAAATTGTAGGAAATAACTTATCGTTATTATTTTTCTAAATGTTTGTTATTTATTTGACAGTTATGCCCCTTGTATCCTCACAATCCCGAAGTTCTACTCAATGAACTGAGGTCACCGTCAGAGCTACTGGACTTTGGTGAATTTTCAGATTGCATGGACTTTGGAACTTGCACTGGTTCTCCTCTTCTCCATGTAGTCAATCCTACGTTTGACTATGTGCCACCCTCGCTTGTTAGTTTATTTATTACTGACACGTAAGTGCAGCTCCTCTCTTAAGTAGTTTCAAGAGATTTTTTTTTTTTGTTTTTGTGCTGTTGAATTTCATTCCCTTACCTTCAACCCCTGGATAAAAAGGAATTGTATGGGAATAATGCTTGGTGTTTCTTAATTTTTTTAAAGATGCAATTTCTACATTTTAAAGCAAGATACTTCGGCTTGATTTTCTGTTAAACATTTGGATTTCAAATAATGATTTTTTTCTTAGGGAAAAAAATATTTTGGCTGCTGTTTCTCATTTTTACTCCGTGTCACTTTGACAGTGGTGGCCATAACTCATCATACATGTATCGGCTTATTGCTGATTATTATTCAGCTGATGATTTGGTAATTAAAAGAAGGTCTTCTACAGGCAGCTGACAGCTCCCTTCTTATTCAACATATAATTGGTAAGTTTTTTTTTAAATCATTTGTATTGCTCCTTTAATCTATCCATACCATATCGATGACAAACGGCAGAAAATTGATTAAATCAAGTAAAGGTCCAATAACACCCTCTAACAGCGATTGCTTTTCTCCATATAGAAGAAGAAAATAGCTTAACCTCATATTTTAATGTCAAAGCTGCCATCAGTTAAATAATGATTGCATATTGATATTGGAATTGGGATCTGGAGAATGTGACTTTTTTTTCTCTTATTTTCATACTCAATGACTTATTTTGTCTTTCAATCAGAAATAACTCAATTCTAATATTAGTAAAGACCCCCATTGACTGGTTCATCTTGGAGTAATCTTTCCATTTTGGATATCGTTCACTTTCATGATTCTTTTGTCACTTTTCATAAATGTCAACAAACTCTTTCAGTTGTCAATCGTTTCAGGGTCGCAGTTAGGAAAACAAGTGAGCTGTTGAGAAGAATCATAAATTATAGCCTTAACCATGTAGAACACATCATTCTAGCTTCAAGAAAAGGGAAAGAAAAAGAAGAGAAACATTCAAAGTTGACTGAACGAAGCTAAGGTTTTGGCAATTTTGTGTTTATTGCAGAGTTTTCTAGCTGGGCTGAAGGTGTGGGTGTGGAAACAATGGAAATTTATGGTGTTTTCTTCTCTCTCTTTTTTTTTTTTATTTTTTTTTATTTTTTTTATTTTTTAGTTGTTATTGTTTGCTTTGCTGCCTCAGGCCAGAATTGTTTCTGCAGATCACTGCCAGAATCAATGAAATCACAGATAAATCAACATCTTTTTAGCAGTTTGCACAACAAACTTTGGTCATCTGTGTCTTGTGATACTTTTTTCCATCTCTTTTTATCCCAATATTCATTCCATGTTGAGAGTTCTTGTAGAAATGAGTTCTTGTAGAAATGGGTTTTAGATAGGCAATATCACTATGATAATTCCATAGGTAGTTTTGATGCCTCATTCTCATAAATCAGCGTTTGTTTTGAACTTTTGGATCTTATCTTTGTCTAATGAATTTGGAAATCTTCATTTCTTTGATTTTTTTTTTTAGTTTAAATACTACTTTCATTCCTATACTTTTGGTTTTGGTTCATTTTGATTCTTATACTTTCAATGTGTATTTTTTTGTTCTTATATTTTGCATTTTGGTTCATTTTGGTGCTCGATTTTTTAAAAAAGTGACCAGTTTGAAGAAAATTAAAATAAACAGATTAAAACCGTCACTTTTTTTTTTTTTTTTTTTTAAGATTAAGGATTAAAATGAACATTATAAAATTAAAAATATATGAACTAAAATAAATATTTAAAAAGTACTACTTCCAAAATACTATTAACATTATTATGACTAATCAAGGGTAGGTCTTGAAATTGATATAAAAGTTGCATATTTTTAATAATTCATTCTGTAATAAGTAAGTTGTATTGTGTGCTTGTAGAAAATTAATGACTTATAGTTGCCATTTACTAAAAGGATCCTTATACTTATAGAAAGCTCTTTAATATTTCTTGTCTTCTTGTTTTCTGTTTAAGAACTCAGAACAAATTCTTATTATAAGAAAACAAAACAAAACAAGTAATTTATTCTATAACTATTTTGTTTATATTATGAAAAGTAGAAAAAAAAATAGATTAACCTTTTTTTCGTGTTCATGTGTCATTCTTCGTGTTCGTGTTTATTTAACTTTATTTTATATATTATTATATTATATTATATTTTCTCCGTATTTGTGTTCCTTGTTTTATAACATTTTTTAACTATTTTTTTTTTTGTTTTTGTTTTTTTCTTAAAGTTTAAACATAACTTAATTATATAACATGTAAAATATTATGAAAGTTTATTTTAAATGACAAATTCTAAAAAATATTTATAAATATAGCAAAATATAACAATCTATTTACCACGACAAACTACTATTTGTATCTATCATGATACACATAGACAAAAATAGTAATCTATCACGTACTATTTATCTTGGTTTTTTGACAATCCATCATAGATAGATTGTGACATTTTTGTAAATATCTTGGTTCATTTTGCTATATTTAAAAATAACTTAAGTATTATTACATGGATGGTAGAATAGTTAATATAATATATATATATATATATATATATATATATATATATATATATATATATATATATATTATTTAATACAAATAAATTTTGAATTAAAATTAGCAATAATAATATAATTATCTCTACTTTTCAAATGTTCAAATTTTATGCGTTGTTTTTCTTGTTACTTAGTGATTTGTCTTAAATAATGTTGACATAAATATTAATAGTAATTATTTTAAATGATAAAAATACTGAAAATATTTTCAAATATAACAAAATGTCGAGTCTATAAGTGATAGACAATGTTTGATGATAGTAGTTTATCAATATATCTATTATTATTTATAACACTTTGTTATATTAATTGTAAATATTTTGATTTATTTTACTATATTTGAAAGCAATTCCTAAATTTAGTTCAATTATATTTTTTTTTTAAATGTCGTGATCTAAAATATTAGAGTGAAACTAAATAGATGATTAATAAACAAAATTTACCTATTTAAAAATTTTTAAAGTCTAACCCATTATGAGTATGTTAGAAGTTTAAATGAAAAATCAAGATTAAAAAAATATAGAAATGTAATTCAAATTAACAATATTATATAAAAATAAAAATTTCAGATTCAACACAGATAATGAAATATAGATTATAAATGGAAAATTTCAAAATTTCAAATCTCAAAATTCAAATAGAATGCATAAATAATAGTTGGGATTAGAAAACAAGGACTTGAAACTGAAATAAATTATTTTTCAAAAGTTCTCTCCCTAAAATTTGACTCTAAAATATGAATTGATTTTACATTGTTTACCTTAGTTGTAATTTTAACGAAATTTTATAGATGTATTAATTGTAATGACGTTGAATCACAACGTGATTGGATTGCTTTCTATCATATTTACTTAAAATAATGAATTGAAGTATGAAAGTATTGTTACTTCTGCTTCTACCTTTATGGATCCTCGAAAATAAGTAAACAACATAAAAAATAATGAAATGAGATCTACCGTTTATATTCTTATCGATGTATTATTAGATATGGATTTAACAAATTCGGAATGAGGAAAAACTCAGAGAAGGCAGCACCAACCATGTCGTGCCCTAATTGCTATAAAGTACAAAATATTATATCGTCCCTTTAAATCAAAATGGATAGTTGACTATAATAATTTTGAAGTCTTTGGTATAATTAAAGTTTTCTTCAGCATTAAATACTTCTTTAAAGAAGTTAATATTTTAATATATAAGAAAGAAAGATAATAATGGATACATCAATAAGTGCATTACTTGTACTGTAATAATAAAAAATAAAAAAATAAAAAGTGGACAGATTGACATAACATTTTTGGACACTTTTATCTACTCTTTAATATACTATTTTACAAAAATATACTCTTGAGCAATGATTAATTTAAAAGCATGTCATGGAATAATAATTATAAATAGAAAATAATAAGTATAGAGTCATTGGAAATGAAGATTTCTCCCATTATTTATAGTTTTAAAAAAACTTAATAAAGATTATTATTTTTAGAAATTTTAAAAATGTCAAACTATTTATATATATATATATATATAGATAAACAATTAAAGACTTTATCAACATCTATCAATGACATACTTGTATCAGTTTTCTATCATTAATAGATACTGATAAACTTTTATTACTTTCTATTAATGATTAGTGAAAAGTTTGATAGATGCTGATATAGCTAAACCTATGTTTAGGTGGTAGAGAAGGTAGAAAATTTTATTATAACTTATAAATAGTTTGATTCAATTTTCTAGTTTCTCTTATTTTTTAAACAACTAATAAAATCATTTTTTTTTAATTTGATTTAAAACATGATGAGAGTTCTCATATTTGATTAGAAACTCAATAGTTTTTATTAAAAATATATATATAATGATTTTGTAGCTTGTAATACATAAAACACAATAGAAATGAGCTATTTATAAACTTATTCTCCCTCACATACCCTTCAAGGTTGGAGGATAATAGGCGATATTTGACATTATTATTTCTTGTTTAGTATAGCATCAACTGGTCTACCTAAAAAGCATCACCTAAACCTTGAGACTCTAACCTTTCTCTCTTCGGATGTGAACTCTCTTGTGTCTCCTTTAATTTTATGATATTCTGTGGGCATTGGGTGGTAACAATCAACATACCTGACTAATGCTTAAGTTTTGAAATAATTAAATGTATTTAATCGTCTTTTGAATAGACACTCAAAAGGTGATAAGGTAATCTTAATCCTCAATCCAAAGATCCAAGCTATTAATGTAGCAAGAACTTTTGAAATAAGAAACTAACACCTCCTTATACTAATTTAGATCAACTAAGAGAAAGTTAGGATTAGATTACCTCTAAGATTTAGAAGTAAAATTTGGAAATCTTGTCCTACATTGAGTCACTCCACAATCAAACTTAATCAAGGTTAGATTGAATGACTCACATGCATTCTATTACAAGAATTGCAAATTAAGGAAAAACTCTCAAAATGAGATTTCAAATTGCATTCATCAAAAGTCTTGTTCCTACAAATGAAAAGATAAAGACATTATATATAGCCTTATAGAGATTCTATCCTAATTAATGAAAAATACCAAAAAGTCATTAAAACATTAACTAATCTTTTTATCTTCCAACAACTAATTTTCAACCACCATCTTTAATACTAAGCTATTAATGGTAGTTACCCTAACTTGTTAAATTAAAACAAATGGAAATACAATAAAAATGTGATATTAAGTAAGTCATGAGGTTTTCAAAGTGTTGGATTCATTGAAGCTTAATTGTCTACCCCATAGTCCACTTCAATCGAGAAAACATTGACTTTCAAAACTCGAAATAGTTCTTCGTTTCTTGTATTAGTACGTGGCACATGAAATTCACGGTGAACCGACCCTATCCATTCTTGTACATGAAGAATGAATTATTGTTGAATCTTTGATACCTTAGGTCTTGTAATTGTTCCTTATAAAATGAGTGGAACGCCATGATTCCCATTAAAAAGGCCCACATGTCGATGAAGGACGATATAGGAATTTATAATAATAATAATATAGTATAGATTGCCTAAAGAAAAGAGTCCATTCTCCATTGGACTTAAATAATATCTAATCAGTTAGTATATTTCATTTATACACCGTTCACATGTAAAATGTTATATTTGTCAGTGTTAAATAAACTTATATTATATGATAACCATTTACCAACTTTCAGAAATCTATTACATGAAGTAAAAAATTTTGTAGCCTAATTTGTACTTCAAAATTCACACCAAAATTTCAAGTAATATATAAGTCAATTTTGAAATTTCATTTTAAGTGATCGAAGATTTAAACCATATATCTCATATATCTCTAAGTTCTGAACATATATTATTGTCAGCTTCTTTTAGCCTAAACAGCAGGGTCGTATCAATTACAAATATATACTAATAATTGTATCAATTTAAACCTTTAACTTTCTCAAGTCTATTATGTGTAAATTACATCATGTTTTAAATTAACATCGTAAAAGACTTATAATTTTATCAATTAAAACTTTAAACTTTTATGAGCAAATTAGATTGGACTTTTAGTTAGAAATTTTTTAAGTAAGTCAATGCGTCAATTCAAACTATTCGTTTGGTTAATTTTACATTTGAAGAAGCACACACGTGTAAAATTGATGCATTGACGATTTCATATAAAATATTATTAAAGAGTCTAAATCGATTCACTTATGATAATTTAAGAATTTAATTAACAAAATTATAAGTATACAATTACTAATTTAGTATTTTCTATGATACAATTACAAAATTATAAATGCATATTTTTAAAATATAAAAAAATGGATCAAATTATTTACAAGTTAATAATATTTTTCCATATTTTTTTTAGGACTCACACGTCTACCAACATAGAAACTGATACAAGTCTATCATTAATACACGAGGTAGAAGTTTACTAACTAATGATAAAAACTTATAGAAGTCTATCATTGATACTATCAATAATTAGAATTGATACATGATAAAAGTTGATAGAAGTCTAATAATGTGTATTAAAGGTCGTTTGGATCGTAAATATTATTTCATGAGTATAAATTAATATTATATATTTTGAATTTGAATGTTTAAAATAATATTAATCCTTCTCCGCCGCAACAAGAGAAGTTCTAGGATACCGATATATCGCAAGAATGAAATTCCATAAACAAGTCGGAAAATAGAGGGTTGGACTAGCTAGCAGCCCAATAACTCACAGGTCTTTCTTTCCTTATTATCGATGTATGTGGTTTTATGTTGCCATTTGTGTATAATTTAGTAATTTGTAAAAAGTAAAATTAAATCATTACGTAACTTAGAAATGAATTAAATTTAACATAAATTAATTAACATAATTAAATTAATTACTAAAAATTAGTTAAATTAATATAATTAATTAAAATATTAATAATTAGCAATAATAAGTTATATTAAATAGTTAAGATATATAATATATTGATGGTGAAAATGGTACTTAGAAATTTATTAGGTTTAAATAATATATTTATATTTAATAATTTAATTAAAATGAATAATAATAAATAATTGATATTAGTTTATCAATTAAGCTATATTTTTGTTATTCATTTTCCATATGTCAACATTCCACACCTAACAATATTCTGAATTTAAAAAGTGAAATTCTTTAAAATAATATGGATATTAAATATGTTTGAAATTTTATGAAAAAACATTTGAAACAAACTTTTTAATATTTTTCTATTGGAAAATGATCTTTTTTTTACTCTTGAGTTTTTAATTATAGATTCATTAAATTTTGTGAAATAGGTTTAAATAGTACTTATGATTAATTTTATCTTTGTTACTGAACTTAACTAATTTATTATTATTATTATGTTAATAGATACTAAATAATAAAATTATTAATATTAAAAAAAAAGAGAGAGAAAAAACCTTCTCCCTCATCATCATCATCATCTTCTTCTTCGTCCAAAAATCCCTCTCTCTCATCATCTTCCTCCTACTTCCCTCCATCAATTAACTGAACTAAATCTCTTTCAAGTTTTAAGTGATAATGAATTAATTTGACACTAATTACTTCCAATTCTTTTGTATCGAACTTACTACCCAAGAAATTACATTGAATTAAATATTGACATGCATATGGCATCTCTGCAGTCTTACTACTGCCAAATTACAGCAGGTTTTAATCTTTTTTTGTATTGTATATGCCTTGATAGAGATTTTTCTATGCAATTCCTATATGGGTGTATATATATGACAACGAAATATAGTTTTTTTTTTTTTTTTTTTTTTACATTTCAAAGATTTGAGTCTATATATCAATGTTGGAGTATGACATTCCAATGAAGTTATCAATTAACCATGTACATCTGGAAAGATTACTTAAATCAAGCCTGCTTCATGATGTTTTGTAGAAGGAAGAAATTTTGTTTCTCGTCATCTTTGTCTTCAGATGCCTTTGACAAGGTTCTCCTGAAGGAAGTTGGATTGATGGAGATGACGAAACTGAGATTTTTGGAAGAAGAGGAAAGAAGATAATGAGAAATAAGTTGATTTTTTGTTTTTATTATTTATTATTCATTAAAAATTAACAAAAACAAGAACAAATCGTAAAATGACTTCTAATGATCATCTAAACCTATTTCTCAAAACTTGGATGCTAACAAAATCCATTTTCAAAACTTAGATTGACATTTTTCTATGAGCATTTTTTTAAAAAGAAATTAGAAACTAAATATGTAAAAATGACAAAATTACAAAATTTCAAAGGGAAATTTGATTGGTTGGGGGAGAAAAAGTTGAAAAAAAATGATTACTTGTTCTTGAAATTTCAAAATATTGAAGGAGTATTGTATAGTATTGTATTAATGGAGGAAGGTCCCACTGACTTTTTTCAAAAACTTTGTTTTTTGTACTCTTTCTTCAGAAATTCCTCTCTCTATAATCCCATCCTTTGTCACTGTCTCTCTCAACAGCGTCATTTTGAAATTTTCCCTGTCGTTGAGCTGCAATAGCCCTTCACTTTTTGGCGTTCGTATTTCCTCCATGCGGTTGTTGAGTTTCTCCTTTCATTCTCACCAAAACCTTACTCTTTTTCAAGCTTTCTCTGCTTCTCAATCACTGTTTCCTCGCGATTTTAGGTATAATTCGATCTCTTTTTCTTTTCCCTTCAATTTCAAGTCTTGTTGTTCATCATAATCTTGACCCATTTCTCCGATTCTGTTAATTTTTCTTCCCTGATGCAAGATTTGATAGAATTTGAAGTTTGTGGAAATGTTCGAGGCTGTTTAAATCTTAGATCCATGGTGGGTTTCTTTGAATTTCAAGATGGACTTTCTTTTTCTCTTTGTTGCTGTTCTTTTTTTAAAAAAAAAAATAATTATGTTCAAATTATGCAATTAGTGATGATTTTATCATTGAATCCATGTGCTTATCGCCGTCCTTTGTCTCGTTTCATGACGTGCAAATTTATGGTTTCCATTAATTAAATACCGATTTCAACCTCGGATTCTTTTTTTGGAATTCTCTTCATACTTATTCTGTTTGTTTTGCATGTTATTATTTGTTGTACACTCTACATGACAGTTCTGAATTCATTTTTTTAAAGAGAAGATTAATTCTGAGACCACATGTTGTGTATATGTTCAGGTAGAAGTATAAAACTGGTCTCTTAAGAATGGCATCTGGAAGTCCTTATTTTGATGATTTGCGGAGCAAACCAGAGGTTATTGATCCTCCTCAGAATGAAGATATGATGGATATCAGAGAAACCGTGGACCATCCAATTCAAAATGAACTTAAACCGAACGTTGCTGTTTCCAGCAGTGTTCGTGAGCTTTTGGAATGTCCAGTGTGTTTGAATGCAATGTACCCTCCAATACATCAGGTTTGGTCACGAATTGTTTAGTTCGTCTTTATTTGATGTGGTTAACTTTGCAGACTGATGATGCTTACTCAACTTTTGTGTTGCTGTAGTGTTGGATTCTATGATTGTGGAGGTTTAGCGTTTAGTGAAAGAAGAATGAGTTGTGTGAAATGCTTCTTTTTGGAATCTATTATCATTTTCCTGTGCATTTTGGTCTTTCTAAGTTTTGTACATTTCAAAAGGGACTTGTTTAAGCTTAGGGTAGTAGCATTTTCTTTAATGGTGTTCCTTTTTGTTTCTGCAGTGTTCAAATGGCCACACATTGTGCTCTGGTTGCAAGCCTCGGGTGCATAATCGCTGCCCTACGTGTAGGCATGAACTTGGCAATATTAGATGCCTTGCATTGGAGAAGGTGGCGGCATCTCTAGAACTTCCGTGTAAATATCATACCTATGGTTGCATTGGCATATATCCATATTACAGCAAGGTCAAACATGAATCCCAATGTGTTTATAGACCATATAGCTGTCCATATGCTGGTTCCGAATGTTCAATCGTCGGTGACATACCCTATTTGGTGGCCCACCTGAAAGATGATCATAAGGTAGACATGCATAGTGGAAGTACATTCAACCATCGTTACGTAAAATCAAATCCTCAAGAAGTTGAAAATGCAACATGGATGCTAACGGTAATTTTCCTCACAGACCACACTGCCAGCGACATTCCTTACAGGAATATCTCATTGCCATTTCTTATGCACATTTTGAGCATTACAACTAAATTAGAATCCTAAATTTTAGGCCCTATTTGGTAACCATTTTGTTTTTGAAATTAAGTCTATAGACACTACTACCTCCAAATTTCTTCATTTGTTATCTATATTTTCTATCTATTTAAAAAACCAAACCAAAATTTGAAACTAAAAAAAGTATCTTTTAGAAACTTGTTTTTGTTTTTGGAATTTGGCTACGAATTCAATTGTTACTTAACGGAGATGCAAATCATTGTAAGAGATGGAGAGGAAATGACTTAATTTAAAAATATATATATATATATTACCAAAAGGTACCTCAGTGATTTGGTATTGCCACAAAACCTTGCATTTCGATGGACGGCTGAGCAATTTAGGATACATCAGAAATTGGGCAGAAGAAATGCTTAATTTGGTCTTGCTATCAGAAAATGTACTCTTGTAGACTTACGCTACTTCCGAAATATTTCCTTCATCAATTAAATCTTTCTTGTTAAAAGAAAATGATATTTCTGAATGCTACATCAGAGATTTTGCCAGTTTAAAAATCTAGGATCGTCATTGTTCTTGTTCTGCAACCTAAGCTTATATTAGATTTAAATTCTTGATTGTGGGATGACTCTGATTTAAAATTTCTTATCTCAGGTCTTCAGTTGCTTTGGTCAGTACTTTTGTTTGCATTTCGAAGCTTTCCAGCTTGGGATGGCTCCAGTATACATAGCTTTTTTACGGTTCATGGGTGACGATAATGATGCAAAGAACTACAGCTATAGTCTTGAGGTTGGTGGAAATGGGAGGAAGATGGTATGGCAAGGGGTGCCCAGAAGCATCAGGGACAGCCATCGGAAAGTTCGGGACAGTTTCGATGGGCTCATTATCCAACGCAACATGGCTCTCTTCTTCTCCGGTGGGGATAGGAAGGAACTAAAGCTTAGGGTGACGGGTAGAATTTGGAAAGAACAGTGATACTGGTAGAAATTGCTCTGAATAGGAATTAACACTTCAAATCCTATCTTCTTTTGGCCAGTAGGTTTGGTTGCCATTTTGTAGAGTAGGTGAGGTAAAATCATGTGCTTCTGTTTTTAATTAAGATGCAAACACTCTTTGCTCTTGCATGAAACCATGATTTATAAGAACTCTCCCCCATAATTGTCAATGCAGAACTTACTCCTAATATCTCCTTGTTGACACAATTAACAGCATCAGTTATCTCATTCTTAGAGACGCAGCCAGGGCTCCAATATAATTGTTCTGTGATTGGACAATTTATAAAATTTGTGAAATGATAATTATTTGGTTTAGATTTGTAAATGACAGGACATTTTATGATCTGACAAGTTGGTGATTTTGAAAAAAGTAGGTCCAATTTTTAAAATTTGCGTGTGGTCCCTTGACTTTGAGATTATTTTGTATCTCAAGTTCAAAATTAATGCCTAAAACCATTGATAAACCTTGATTTTGCCACTGCAAAAATGTTTTTTCTTTTCTTTCTTTGATTCTTTACACTGACAGTCTGACACAACTGAACTATCTTTAGTTTGGATCAATTATTTGAACCTCGTCCATTTCAAAGTTTCAACCTTTTGGCATAAAGCCAAGTGTCAATTTTAAATTTGGACAATTGTGTGTTTGCATAGATATGCATGAGTATGATGACAGAATATGCCTAGTGAATAAATTTGGAATTGATTTTGTAAATAATGGGATAGACAGCAAGAAAAAAAAAGAGAGAAAAAAAGGAAGTCCTGATAAAATATACTTATGCTGGTAATGCCACTTTCTTTTACCTAGCTGTCTATATGATTTATCTATTATATTGTGCAAAATCATTTTACATGTATTCAACGTAATATGCCATCAAGTCAACACTTAGTTTTACATTTTTTGATTAACTGAAAGTACATAGAATCATAAAATCTTATAACTTGTCCAAATATTAATTGAAACTAGGAATGGGATGGACATCCATTGATCTAAGTTGAATTTGATACTTTTGGAGGTGATAACTTGCAGTGCAAGAAAGAATCTATCCCTGCTGAGATTGACATTCTCAATGAAGAAATTATTTTTGTTGTAAAAATTATCAATAGCACTTTCTTTTTGTCATATCTTATGAGAGAACAAATTGTTTTAGCAGTTTTGGCATCTTCTCCCTCTATGATCCAGAAAGATGTTTTTTTTGGAGGGAATTCTATTTCCACTATTCATGTGTTGGTTTGTTTGCCTCAAGGGAAAGAAGAAAGAAAAAGAAAACCTGAAATTTTTGAAACAAAATAGATACTCAAATTTAAACAACTCAACTTGTTACTCAACCTCATGGGTAAAAGAGAAATCTGCTAAACTACTTTCATTGTCATGATTAACCCAAAGGGATTACATAGAAAGACAGTCACATAACAATGTTCATTCATAGGTGTTGCAACTGAAAAACCTTAAACTTATTATTTTTTCTTCTTATTCCTAAACCTGGAAGTAAGTTTACAATCATTTGAAAGCTGACTCGAGCTTTCTCTTAAATAGGATATCTCCTCCAAATCCCTGCAAGCAAAAGCATGTAGGGAAAGCAGCAAAAAGGAAAAACAGAAGAGAGAAGAGAAACTGGCATTCATTGGATTTTGTTACTAAAGCTAATTTAATTGAAAGACTGAAAACTTCTAAGAAGTCTTAGCTAAATATGCATTCCATCCTTGCTCACGATACTCTCGGGCTGACTCTGCAGGATTTGCTGCCTTTATTATCCCACGCCCCACTATTATGATATCACTCCCTCTATCGTATACAACCTGCACAAGACATCATTTCCCAAGTTCAGTTGATGTTATGGCCATCTAACCCTATAACATTGTTGAGTTATTTGTGTACTACTAGGGCTCTATTTGGTTGTTGAAAATTGTGTTTGCTTCCTCACAACTTTTGTATAAGTTTTATCTTTCTTAATTAAAGATTTGAAGTGTTCTAAATTTCAAAAAAAAAAAAAAAAAAAAAAAAAAAAAAAAAAAAAAAAAAAAAAAATCTAAATCTCACTTTTTCTTTCTAATGGTTTTCATATATTTCCTATGTAAGCATTCGACTTCTTTGCCGATTTCTAGATACAAAACCAAATTTTTAAAAACTTTTTTTTAGCTTATAAAATGTGGCTTTTGAATTTGAAAACAATTCTAGACAACAAATAGTAGAAACCTATAAATGGGAGTGATGTCGTCTATAGGCTTGATTTCAAAATCAAAAGACCAAATGGTTACTAAATGAGGCTTTTAAAAAAATTGAAAAGTAAATAAATAATTGGTATGGTTTTCTAAAACACTCCTAAAAAGTAAATAACAAAGCAAAGAAAGCAAAGAAATCAATAGGTAAACGTGGAAGTAGAGTTTATAAACTTAATTTTTAAAAACAAATATGTACGATGATGTCTCTTTTTAATCATATAAATAACAAAAAGAAAACAAGAAATATCAGCACTTCAGCAGTTTTTCATTTCCCCTCTCTACAGACTACGACTTCCCTATATCAGCAAACTGATTAGTGAGATAGAAAAGATGACATCAAGTACAATTCTATATTCGATAACCAAATACATGCATAATAATGGCGTACAGAAGATACAGAAAAAATATTGGATAAAACTTACAGAATATGGGGTATTGTATTGCTGTCCAAGATTGTCTCCACCCTTAACCATTTGGACACCGGGAGTGGCATGAATAAATGTTGGATTTCCAGGCGCACCTGGCCAGGATGCTGGATTAACCGAAATGAAGCCAATGACGAAATCCGAATGGTCTTCTGCAATTTTAACGGCTGCAGATGTATAGTCTCCCGTGGCAAGATTTCCAGCTGAGCTCATTTCAGCTAGCAGTAAAAGACCCCTACCTCGAGGCAGCCCCTACACCATTCACAGTGACAAAGAAGTACGGTTAAATCGCTAATGAAGAAAGCATTTATCTAGAATACTTTTAGCAAATAGCAGTTTTAAATGAAATGCTTGTATAATAAAAGTGGTTCGAAAAAAACACAAGTACTTCATCTAAGAAACCACTGTTTTAATGTCTTTTAAAAGTTCGATTGAATTTGAATAGATCTTATGAACATGGCTTGAATTATCGTGGATTAACTAGTGATAAATAAAAGGCACGAGTTTGATAAAGTGGGTTGTCTCTCGAGTTTAGTCATTGAGTATTCCTGCATACCTTTAATTTCAATCCATCTACAATTCCAGGACCAGAGATAATGTGAGCATTGACTATATCAGCCCAGTCTAATATATGAAAAATACCCCTGCATTTGCAAAATACAAGATTTCAAAACCTCCCAGGGATTGCTGAAATTAAAAGAAAATGAAATAAGAGACAGCAAAGCTAGTTTTGAAAGTTGAGGCCCACCCTTCATACTGCATTGTCACTGTATTTCCAATGTCTGCAAACTTACGATCTTCAAAGATTAAGAAGTTGTATTTCTCAGCAATCTGCATCGCAATGAGATAATGTAAGCAAACATGTAGCATTTTTTCTCAAAACCAACATGCACCATGCCACAACAAAAATTCAAAGAAAAAATAACAAAAAACAATAGACATAATTTACAAGATCGATCTCTAATTTTTGTTGAGATAAGAGACAGAAGGCCAGTAATAATTTCCTTTGAAAGTTTGAATACAAGAGCCATCAAACCTAACCGTACCTCCACACCTCCCTCAAAAGGCCTCCAAATTATGAGGAAAATAGGATTTAAGTAACATAATGTTGGTAGTGAAAATCTGGTAGTGATGTGAAAACGGAGTACCAACTTACTAGTTAACAAGTTCATAAGGTTAACGATACTCTTGCTATCATCATTACCGTCCACCAACAAGCATGAACTGCTAACCTGTGTTCTAAGATATTGCAAACATCTAGAAGCAAGGTTTCAAAAAGCTATTGAGGCTTACACTTTTTTGCAAAATTCTACGTCTTCGTTGAACCGTAAGAGGCTTACACCTCTAGTAAATGAAGCTTACGCCTTTGAAAAATTTTTGCACCTCGTCCAATGATTAGATAATAATAGTGATTTAGCATTTTAAAAAATATTAAGGTTCGAGTTGTGACAGATTTGAATGAGGACTACTCTTGATGTTGTGACTTTAAAACATTGAAGACAATTTTTAGTGTGGATTGAATACAATCATGTTTAGCAGTACGATTTTTAGTTTTTTTTTTTTTTTTATTCACTAATTCGGGCTTCCGCCTCATATCACCTTGAGCTTATGCCTCACCTGTTCTAGAGGAAAAGACTCAAGACCACTTAAACATTTTAAAACATTGTCGAGAAGAACTGAAGAAGCACAATTAAAGAAAGAAAGCAATGAAATTTGTAGAAGAAACATACCGAGCGAAGTTTGGAACCAAAGTCTGGGGTGAAATCTGGCAGTATATCCACATGAGTTTTCAGCAAGCAAATCTCTGGCCCGACCTGATTGAAACAAATGGTTGTTAATTAAAACCCAATTCATTTACATATTTCTTGATGATTTCGTTAACTTTTTTAATCTGAGTGTCAATGAGCAAATAGAAGAAAATTCAGAAATTCGACAAGTTTTTACTTTCTCGGCGATGTCGAGCAGCTCTGAAGCGGTGCCAACATCGGCAGCTACGCACAAATTGCTTTGCTTCTCGATCATCACCTCGAACAGCCTCTTCCCCATTGGATTCTTCGCTATCTTCACTCTTTCTTGAAAGATAATGGCCTTAACTCTAACAGGCTTCTCAATTTTAGGCACCGCAACCTTCCGATTATCCTCCAAGAATTTCGCCACCACCCCTTCCATTTCTTCTCCAACCTTCCCTTTCTCCTTCAAGATTCTCACCATCTCACTCAACTTAATCATCGAATGCAATTTAATCCCATTTTCCTCCAAATTCTCCCGCCCACCCTGCTCTCTATCAAGCAACACAACAGCATCACTCACCTTCAGTCCCGCCGCTCGAAGTGGCGCAGCAGTTTCCAAAACTGAAGCACCACTCGTCACCAAATCCTCAATAATCAAACATATTTGATCAGCCTGATAATGACCCTCGATAGCTTTAGCAGTGCCGTAATCCTTAATCTCCTTGCGGCGCATAACCATGGGAACGTGGTTAGAAACAGAGATGCAAGTGGCAATAGGAAGGGCGGTGTAAGGAACACCGCAAACGAGGTCGTAGGAGGTGGATGAGGGGAGAGAAGAGATTAGGGTTTTGGAGATTTGGGAGAGAAGAGAAGGATATGAGACAATAACACGAAGATCAATGTATATTGGAGAGTATATACCGGACTTGAGCTTGAAGTTGCCGAATTTAACAGCGGAGATTTCGTGAAGTTGAAGAATCAAGGACTCCATTGCTGGTGAAACAGATGTTGATGACATTGGCTGGGAGCTTCGACTGTGTATCAATGGCGGACAGTGCTCGTGGAGAAGCTTTGGAGGGAATTTATGGAGCGCGGCTGCTTCAGCTTTCGGCTAGTGTGGGATTGCCACTTGCTACTTGCAAGTCTGAAAAAGGGTAAATAACCTAAAAATTCAAACTTTAAGTAATATTATTAAAATTTCATCAACTGACATTTCAAAACACAAAGAGCAAATAGGAACTAAACTCAAAACTTTAAAATCAAAAGGCTGCTTTTTTCCTATCAAAATAATATTTAAAATCTTGTGAAGTAAATGTATAATAAGTTTTAAAACAATCATATTTTACTAATATATTTTTAGAACTACAATATTTTAATAAATTATCCACTTTTTGTTTTTGCTTCAACATTTTCTTTGTTTCTTTGAGTAAAAGCAGTTTGGCATAGTAACGACCATTGTAATCTTTATTAGAGGATTATGAATTTGGATTTAGGGTTTAGGGCAGAGGTTTAGCATTTTAGTGGGTTTATGATTTGAGGTTTAGAGTTTTCAACCATTTTTTTTAATTTCATTTATAACAAGAAAGGTTGTATTTACTAACATGCAAAATTTTATTATGGTAAATGAAAAATGAAAACATATATATGCTATTTTTTTTTTATAAAAAGAAGAAAGCCATCATGCTAAAAAAATAAAACAAAAACAAAATGAAAATCCATTTGCAAACATACTAAGCTAGAATATAATGGTATAAATTAATATCATTTCTTAACTAAAAATGGTTAATTATAAAGTACAAAATAATGTATTTCTCAATTTAAACTTTGAGCATACTATGTGCATTAGATATTAAAGAATAAAATTTGAAATTATTAACCTAATTAGAAGGACTTGTTGTTGTAATAAATTGTCCAAAAGGTGAATTTTTTTCAAATTTATTCTGTGAGTCCATGCTTATGCACTTTGAAACGCAACCTTACACGTTTGAGATGATAATTAATGTTTATCATCGATTTATGCGTGATCATTTTATTGGTAATATACTTTTGATGGTGTTGTTATTTATTCCTAAAACTCGTAGTTTGTAATTTTAAATTATATTCTATTTAATAAAGTGAAATTGAGTATTGTAATATTTAATCCAATAAACTAAAGTCTCAAGGCTATCTTGAGTAAACCTAAACATTATGTAAAGACATAAACAATGATCAAGTTCGAGTATATAGCCTAAACGGTCCATAGTATATGAATAAGGTTGGGCGTCATATTCTAAGAACATTATGGATGCAGTTCGCATTGTAGTTAGTACAGACGATGTGATCCTAAATTGTTCATTGTAGGGACATGAAAGTGGAGACATCCTATATAAAGAATTTACCTAAGACCGAAACATGAAATAATCACTTTTACATTATAACATCGTTCACTGTATAAAACATATTATTTTGTTGATTAATGACCTAGGTAACTTAATCTTAATCTTGAGTTAACTATGAACTTACGAAATTATTCTTAGATATGCATAGGTGAGGGCAGCTCATCAGCACTAGCTCAATAAGCCTCACATTTCAGGGGTATAAAGATCAGATGAAAGCTGGGAACATAGGATATAAACAGAATTCACCCTAACCAGAATTCACTCTAACCAACTTTAGGGTTAGAAGATAGGTTGTTCTCATAATTAAGTTCAGGTTTTGAACAAGGGGCCTAACTCTCTCATTAGCCAGAGAGAGATTCGATTTATAGGTTGGACCTTAAACCAATTGTTTGATAGTGGATCAATGGGACTTAAGGAGCAAGATGTAATCTCGAAGGTAAATTAGTATTTTGACCTAGTTGAGATTACAAACAACATGGAGAGGATTAACTAAATCATGGTTATATCAGGTGGACACAAATATATCTATAGTGGGGGGAGTACAACTACGGAGCTTTAGTGGAATGAATGTTTATTAGCTTGGTCTAAAAGAGTTTAGCCAGTTAATCTCAAATCGTTAGAGCTCATGGAATAAACTTAGAACAATATGATGAAATAATTTGAATTGTTTGAATTAGGTAAAGAGAGAGAAACTGATAAATATATGTGATATAGCCGTTGATTATCAATTAGAGATATAACTTTTATGTTTAAATGTAATTTAAATATAAAAAATAGAAATGCATATTCATACTCGAAAGTGCGAAAATGATAGAAATGGTCAAAGTTGTAAAAAGTCAAAAGTTGACTAATGACTGAAAAGTCAAACTTTGACCGATAATATATTCAACCTTGATTTTAATTAGGAGTTTTCATGTTAATTTAGTGCAATTGGAGTAAATTTTGATCTGGTTTCCGCTGTACATGATTAAAAATCATAAGATGGTTTGTTGGATTCATTTTAAAGCCAAGGTAATTACTCGTTATTAAATATTTTTTTTAAATAAAATTATTAAATAGGTTAAGATATATATCTTAAACTTAAAAAGTTGAATGTTTGAATCTGTCAATTAAAAAAAAAAGACCATACATGGTTATATTAAAACGCTCACACGTCAATTGAGCTATATTTGAGAAAATTGGCAAAAGTAATCAATATCAGACAAGATCGACCACCGAGATTTTCCTAAAATATTAAAAATTTCCAACTTATCGACCACAAGTAGACAATTAGACCAAGATTCTACCAATTTTTCAAATCAAATATTTTTTATCTTCTAAAAAAAACTATCCAAATCTTCCACCAAATCAATACTGAACTAATCTTTAGGTTGTCAATCTATTAACCAAAAAATCTACGGATTCATAGGAAGTCTCGTTCTTCATCCACAAAGTTAAGGTGTATGAGTAACAGTTGGAAGATATCTTTTATATCTCTGCTCACCATTATTGAAATAATGTTTTGGCTCACTCTTTATCCCCGAAGACGATGGCTGAGGAAGTGTATTTCTCTTTTTTTTTTTTTTTTTTTTTTAAATTTAATTTTATTCCTTACTCTAGGTGTGGTTGGATTTACTTGATGTGATAATTTGGAAGATATTTTTAATCAGTTGTTTTGGTTTTGTTTATTCCAAAGAAAAAGAAAAAGAATCCATTTAAGAATTAGATAGTGGACAAATGTTAGTGCCTTACCACGAATTAAAAAGATCTTTATTTGAATGAGTGAGGGAAGAAGATTTTTAATTTATTCCAAATGAAAAGGGAAAAGAAAAAGAAAAGGGAAAGTATTTGAGTTGAGAGAGTAGGGCCCTATATGCTAAACTACTATACATAATATTTAATATTAATATGATATACTCAATCACTTGTCTAATAATCATGCATAGAATAAACTATTTTGAGCTTCAAATGTGATGACAATTTGTGTTATCACAATGCAATCCCGAGGTGTTTGGCCCCTTGGCTTGACATCAGGTGGGTTTGGTATTTGATGTCAAGTCCACATTTACTTTATGGTGTAAAACTATGGGCTTAACCTGTGAAGTGAATGAGTTTTTTTTTTTTTTTTAGTTCTCAAATTTAAACAACTACTCTCATTTCCATTTTAAAATTATTACTATAATTTTTGGATGATAAGTCAAATAAATTAAAGGTTAAAATAATTTGAGTTGGTTTAACTAAAAAGATTAAAAATTTGTTTATAATTTTATGTATTAAATAAGATTTTTTAATCAAAATAGTTAATGTAATTTATTATTGTTTTGAGCGAATAAATATAGAATTTCTTTATTTTTTATAGATGTAAAATAAAAAGAATTTTTTTTATTATTTAAATAAAGAATAGAAAATTGTACATTTTGGTTCAAAGAATAAAAATAAATTAACACATAATAACTTTCTTTTTCATCTTTGTTTTATCATTTTTTATATGAAAAATATGAATCCCCTTTCTGGTAAGACTGGAAGAAAATAAATGACAAAAGTTTAAATTTTTTTAATATATTTGACTCATAATTAAATTTTAAAACACACGATTATACATTATTTTAAAATTGAAGAGTATGTTATACTTAGCGTACAAAAATTTAGGATTTAAATATACATTTTTCATTTTTTTTCTTTGGTTACTTTAACTAGAAAGTTTAGAACTTATTTGGATTTTTAAACACTTTTGATAAAAGTATATTAAGTTTAAGTATTACATTGCATGTGCATTATACGAAGGCAACCATAACTATCACTAAATTCTACTTCACTTTTGTTTTTGCATGACCCTTTTGCTATGATTATTTTGAAACCTAGCTATTAGACGCTTTTTAATGTGTTGCTTAATTGAAACTTTTGTAAACTCCATCTGATTACATAACTTGTTATATTTTGTGAATAGTTTGTAGCATTCCTATTTAGACCATTCGTGTTAATGTAACTGTAATCAAAATTAATGTTATTGAATGTTAAACTTTTTTGTTTTTACATTATTGTCATGAAAATCAATAAGTCAAGAAATTGAATTATATGTACAAAATATTTAAAAAATCAATTAAATATTTTGTACCTGGTAAATTTAGATCGTACAATTGACAAAAAAAAAAAAAAACAAATTATTCCTGCACTCAATTCCTACGCCACAGACATTTGATTTCGAACCTGCGTGCCAAACACCTCCTACATGTTTTTCATCTACAATGTCATATTTTATGTTGGGTCTCAGCAAAGTAATTATGATAATTATAATATAAAAGAGACTTCCATTCATCAATTCTTACAATCTCGTGAAAGAATATAATCATATTGATATATATGTTACTAGTAGAAAATAACTAAAAGATATTTTGCCAATATAATTTTTAAAAGCAGTTTTTTATTTTATTTTCTTTACGATAATTTTATTTTAAATTTATTATTTAAATTCTTAACTAAATTTTAATTTTTTAAAAATAGAAAACTAGTTTTAAATTTTTTAAAAAACTCTTTGACATAAATATCGAAAACATTTTTATAAAATAGATAAAAGAAAACAAAGAACTCATGGGTGTGTTGTATTAACTTATTTTCAAAAAAAAAAAAAAGAAGTTATTTTTAGTATTTATTATTTAGCTTGGTTGGTTAAAAATATCCCTAAAAAGTGGTCAAGGAGATCAGAGGCAACTTTCTTTTAAAAAAAATTCAAACACTTAATAAACATCACCCAAATGATTGTAAATGAGGTTTTAGTTTTAAAAGTCGAGCATCATGATACATTACTACATTTTTTGGTGATATTTAAATGCTAAATCGATCTAGTTATCGTCAACATCCATAACTTGAGAAAAAATTACCTTCTCTTAACAAGATCATAGTCATGAAATTCTTATTTCATATATATGAAACGTATTATACAAGCTTTTAGCAAAAATATTAAAGTTCTATCCTGCATAAAAAAATATTAAAAATAAACGATAAACTCCAAACGCTATAGAAAAGTCTATAGCTTCGGTTTCAAGTTGTCCCATAAATGCTAGTATTTCTACTCTTATAAACATCCTTCTGTAAATTATGAAAGATATTTTGTATATTGTACTAAATGAATTTTATAATACTAAATTTAAGACTTATTAAAACCTATTGAAGGTTGAAATTTTTCATTAATATTAGAATTCAAAAGATTACAAATTCCTTACAACATCTATAGATGGATATAATTTAAAATTATATATATATATATATATATATGAAAATAGGGAGGTTTAAAAATATATTTAAAAGAATTCTTTTTTATTGAATGCGTGTGGTACTTATCTGTTGTGTTTAAATAAACCAACCTCTGACCTTTTCTTGTTAATTATTATTTTATTTTAAAAAGAAAATTGTTAATAATTTTATTTTGAACTAATTATTTGTTAATGATTTTTATTTTGAACTAATCTAAAAAGAAAAATTGATATCTCTCTTTCTGGAATCACTCACGTCATATCCATTTCATATACCACCATGAAACTATGTTGACTCCAACGGAAACGGATGCATTTTTGATGAATTTTCCTTCGAAATTCGTCACACCCATTTTTCTTTTCTCCTCAATTCAATTTTTTTCCCCAACGGACCCAATATTTTGAGCAATCAAAGAAAATCACATTTTCTTAATAGCGTTTTCTCTTTGATTTGCTGTTTTTTTTTTTTTTTTTTTCTGATTTTTTCCCACCCAATTTCGTTGAAGATGGATACGTTTTGCCGTTTTCGTCAATTCTTCAAAAAAAATTCGTTTATCAATGGATTTCTAGGCGTTTGTATTCGCCATCATCAGATTTTCCTTTAAATTCATTAAACTATTGCCTCCTCCCTTTTTTAATTTCTTGTTGTACGGTAAGCATCGATTTTGGTGTTTCTCAGCTTGTTTGTTTATTATGTTTATTTTGTTTTTGATTTGGTTGTTAGTGCGTTCTGATGATTTTGTTTTCATGCACAGAAGAAGGCATGGGGAGAATAATGTTAATCTAGGATATATTCATTTGATTCGTCACTTTATAAACCTGTAAGAACGATTTTTTGTTCATTATGTTTTATTATGTTCTCTAAAACTTCAATGAGTGGATGAGTTAAGAGAATGGATGTTTGCAGATTTCCTCATTCTTTCATGATTTGTGTGCACATTATTTGACGCTGGAAATGTCATCCCAGCAGCAGAATTCTGATTCAAACGGCGTTTCAGGTATTTATCATCTCTGTAAATGATTATCCAAAGGCTTAGTGTACAGATGAAGATTTGAATATCAATTCTCAGTTGAGCAATTAATTATCCAATGGTTCAGTAGGAAGTTACGGGCTTTACAGCAGCCAAATGGCAAGTGGGGTGGGTTTGATAGTGTTGATTAAGTTAGTTAATTACTCACTTTTAGGATTCCTTCTCCTTTCAAAAGAGCAGCTGCTCTATAATGGCATCAGTTTTTAAGGATTTTTATGTTATTCCTCTAGGTCATATTATTTAGAATTGGGGCCCCCTTTTGTATTCTTAGCTTTGAGGCTTGTTTTGTTGAATTGTTTTTTTTTTTGTATGTTCTCTCGTTTGTTTGTGTATTCTTTCATTTTCTCAATGACAGTTTGTTGCTATAAAAAAAGTCGAAATATTAGGAAGATTTAGAAACATTATTAGAAGCTATTTGAACAATCTATATCCTATTGACATATTCCATCCTCAAGAACATGCGTTCATAGTCAATATGGAAAAAAAATTAGTTGCTATTCAAAGTGTGTTGATTTGTTTTCAAGGTTATCTTCAGTGGAAGATTTTTTATTGTCTAGATTCCGCTTGGAAGTTATATTGTAAGTGGAACAATACATCACTAGAGATAGAGCTGATTCTTGTACGGAAAGGTGGAGAATGGGTGGAGAGATAGATCTAGTGTGATTGAATGGAAGATCAAACTGTTTCTTCAATACTTGAAATGTATGGTATTCTTCTCATCATTTCAATTGTTGAATGATATAATATTAAATTTACGTCCACCCACTAGCTTAAACTTTTGGGTCAATCGGTGATTTAAAATGGTATTAGAGTAGGTGGTCCACGAAGGTCTTGTGTTCAAGCCCTGCATCGTGGTTTCCTTCCCAATTAAAATTGATTCCCACTTATGGTGCATTCTTAATGTTTCTAGCTCACAAGTGAGGTGGGTGTTAAATGATATAATATTAAATTTGTCTTCATCCACTAGGTTAAGCTTTTGGATCAATCGATGATTTAAGAGTAATCTTTCCTATGAGATAGAAAATTCATATGACCCGCTGATCCAACCTTAATTTGGGATATTACAAAGTCAGTTCATTGAAGAATTTGTTAAAATACTTCCTTTTTTATTCAAGTGTTATGATGAACATGTAATAAGTAATAACTACAATTCTTAATAGGTAACATGAGCATCAACACTAAAGACATTTATTTCTTCCTCTGAGTTTGGATGTTCAAATTCTTACCCCACATTTGTTGTATTAATTATTTTCATAGTAATTAAGTCATAGATGATTTTGATTTTTTTTAAAAAAAAAAATATTGAGACGAAAATTATGATGATGTGTTACATGAGTTATCTTCCCCATTTCTGAGGTTGAAGAACTGTTTTGGGTGTATTAGGTCTCTTGTAGACTCAGAAAACTACTGGGATTTGAATGCAGTTGTCCCATTTGATTATGTTTTGGAAATGTCTCACTTTAGGAAGTAAAATACCCATTCGAATACTTTTTTAACAAAAATAGATCTGTATGATTTTGTGTATTTTTGTTCCTGTTTTTGTTGTGGAGGTTGGAAATAAGGGTGTAGACATAATCATCTCAAACGTATAGGATTAGCATTTACTACATGAGTCTCCTCTTCAACATACAGAAAATTTTACTGTAGCATTATGGATAAATGATTATTTGTCTCGACTCTTGTCTGTTGGGACCTGTTCTCTGCTATCTAAATTCTTGTGTTATGACTCATACGGCTTCAAAAAAGTTTGAATGTATCTATTACTATTGTTATGATACGATCTATGGAGAGTTCTTCTCATGCATCTCCATTGCATTGAAATTTTCTTGACATGATTCAAATGTGACAGGTGCCTGTCTGTTTGATCTCCTGTTTCCAGATTCAGAAATGCAAGGCTGGGACTGGAGTCGGATGCCCTCTGGTATTACATCTTTAATTCTCAATATCTTTACAACTTAGCAGTAGCACTTATTAAGAAATATTTTTGAAAGAGGATGAAGCCAAATCTAGGAGGAAGTGTTAGTTGTAGTAAATGTAATGTCTAGTCAAACTACTGAGTTGAGATTATTGATCACTACAAAAACTCAACTTTAGGAGATAGATCACTGAGTTAGAAAGCTTCAAGTTTAGTAAATGATCTTTTTCTGTAGATTTGTTAACAACATAATACTTAGTTGAACTGTCAAATCTTCCACTCTTTTTCATTGCTTCAATTCTCTGTAATCTCTTGTATTCAGATTCAGAAACGCAACGCTGGAATTGGAAGAAGGACCAACGGATTTCTGGTATTATATCTTTAATTCTTAATATCTTTATAACTGCAATAGCACTTATTGTGGAATATTATTGAAGTAAATGGAGCAAGATCTAGATTCTATACAAGTTGTAATTGTAGAAAATGTAAAATGCAGTCAACCTGCTGGCTGTTGATTCTTTGACCAGTAATAAGTCTTCCATTCTGAAAAAGTACTTAGAGATTATTTAATTAGTGAACCGGGGATCATTTTCAACTTCAATAAAAAAAATTGTACAGAAGTTTGGGTGCTTTAGAGGTTGTGTGGAAGTAAGAAACAAAAGGAACAATAGGGCTCCAATCAAAGTAGTATTATATATATATGACATCATCTGTCTTTTGATTTAAATGTGATTTATTATTTGGCTGCTTTTACAAACAGCTTGAAAAATATATAAAATAAAAAAATAAAAAAAATAGAAAGCTGTTAAAAAAAATCATTACAAAGCAATCTTTAGGAACAAACTAAAAAAAGAGAGAGAAAAAAAGAAAAAAAAAGAAAGAAAAAAGAAGGAGAACCTTCTATCATCCTCTTAGATTCCTTCTGTATGAGTGCTTTTGTTGAGGATGTCAAAAGAAATTAATTCAATCGAGTCAGTTCAGATTAGCTTCGAGGTATTAAAGCAGCCAAATTCTGGACTATGTACGACCGCCTTCTTTTTTCATAATTTTATAATAAATCAAGCCTTCATTGAGAAAAACAATGAAAGGATACACAAGCCTACCATAAAGAAGAAGAAGAAGACAAAAGGAACAAAAGGGCTTCAAGGGACCAAATATCACTCAAAGTCATATCTTGATCCCCAATGATTCGATCATTTCTCTCAATCCAAGAGTCCACAAAATTGCACATACCCCTGCTTGTCACAAAAAAATCCCTTCTCCCAGAAAGGCTGGTGGAGAGAGATCCTTGATTGTCTATCTGCAATCTTGAAAAGCATTGAAGTAATATCCAAACACCTCAAAGAAACAACTCCACATAGCACTGGCTAAATCACACTCCAAATGAAGATAACAGGTCCTCTGCTACCTCCTACAAAGAATACAACAGAATGACTCAACTACCACGGATCCCTTAGCCACAATCTGGTCCAAGGTAGTAACCCTTTCATGCAAAAACTGCCAAACAAAGAACTTGACCTTTTTGAAAATCTTAACCTTCCATGCAGAGGAAACAACTGAAACACTCAACAAGGGTATTGACCAAACACCTAAAGAGAGAATTACAATAGAAGCGTTCAGATGTACCAGGGCTCCAAGAATGAACATCCTTCCAACAGGGTTAAGGGGAAACTCCCCCAACAAAGATAACAAGTCCAGGATATTTGTTGTTTCCCTGTTGGTCAACCAAAAAGTGAATAAAAGGCAGATTCTTAGAATGAAAAGGAATCAAAGCCATTAGGTGTAACATTGACAAGACAACTAATATAACCGGGAAACAAGGAGCAAGTGGGTCTACTCCCCAACCACTTATCCTCCCAAAAGTAAGTATACCTTCCATATCTGTTACCCACCGGCCACCAAATTATGGACAAACTGAGATAAGGAATGAACATCTATTGGAATATCTTACCACGAGTTTTGGAAGAATCTTTAACCACCACTGACTCAAAACGATGCAGACCATGCTTGCCATAGTAATCTTCTGCCATAAGGTATCGGAATCATGATGGAATCACCACTACTATTTAGCCAGAAGGGCTTGACTCCTCACCCCCTCATACTGTCCACACTTAAACCACCTAGGTCCAGTGGTAGAAGGTTCAGAGGTAGAACCTTTCCCCTTCTCAACCCCTCTCGGGGAAGTAATTTATTTTTATTTTTTCAATGGTTTTTCAAACTGCACTAAGAATCTTAAAATGGGACAAGAAATCCATCAAAGTGCAACTTAAAACTGATTATGTTATGATAAACCTACCACCCATTAAAAATTCTCTTTCTCCAAGAAGCAAGTCTCTTATGAACCTCATTAAAGACAAGGTCCGGCCATAGTGCAAGACTCTTAGGATTATGCCCTGGAGGATTATGAATGCCTAATTTTCCCAACACCTTGGGACTGGTTGAGGAGTGTAGACGTGTTTGGAAAACCTGGGGCCCTGGGTACTTGATAGACTTTGAAGCTGAAAAATATTATGTCATACATCAAAATCTAGAATGAGAAAGTGATTGGTTGTTTGCTTTCTAAAATGTAGACTTTTGAAGATGAAGTCGGATAGATTTTTTTGAAGGAAGTGAGTGGCCTGATGGACTATCAAAAAGTTACCTGAATTGTTTGCTCTTTAGAAGGGTCTATTTTTTTTTCCCTGCTAGATCTGCCTTCCAGATTCTGGCCAGATATGGTTTTCATCTATGAGATGCCCCAAGGTTAGCAAGACTTTAGCAAACAAGATTTGGAAGAATAAATGTCCAAATATGGTGAAAGCTCTTCATTGTTCTTTGGCCTACAGGAGCTTAAACATGGATGACATATTGCAAAGAAAGTTCAGTGGCTGGTCTGTCTCTCCCTCGGGGTGCAAATCTTGCTTAAATGAAGGAGAGTCAATTGACCATTTGTTCCTCCATTGTGAATTTGTGACTCGGTTGTAGGATTTTGTTGTGGGGCTTTTAGGCATTTAATTTTATTTTAGGTCAAATTAAGTTTGAGTATATTTTGTTTTTCTCCAATTCTAATCCCTCCTGCATCACTTGTTTCTACTTTATTGGGTGTTGCAATGATTTTTCATTGATAACGAAACAGTCACTTATATTAATTTTTATGTTCTTTGGAATGGTTTATGTTTATTTGTCTTATATCTTTGCTCGACATGGTAGAAGAAGCCCTATGATTTATATTAATGCGTATTGCCATCCATCAGGCCCCCAGAAAAGGTTGGAAGATCTGTTGCAGCAATCTGGTAATATGTTTTGTGCAGATTGCGGATCACCGGATCCAAAATGGGTGTAAGTCTAAATGTTCTATTTAATAGCCAGTTTTTTTTTAGTTATTTATTCATACAAGTTGCAAATTGACTCTCTTTCTCCTTTCAGTACTGATTGAATTGTAATATGGTGTGTGGGAAATGTGATGAAAATTTTAAAAGCTCAGTGCTATTGAATTGTCCAAGGGAGAAGGTCCATTCTTTAGACTCAAATTTCTTCTGACCTTAGTAGAACAGTTTTTTCTGTTTTGTTTTTGTTTGTTTCCTTTTTTTTTTTTTTTGTCCCCCTTTCTTATGCACCCATGGTGAAACTTTTCTCTCTTGGGAGTTCTTCCCTCTTATTAGTTATCCAGAGGTTGAATGGATGGATTAAACTTCAGCCAACTGACCAGTTTCATATATAGCAGGCCTCTTTTCCTCCCTTTTATGGGGCACATGGAGGGAGAAGGGGTAGAGAGGTGCAGCATGATTGTGTTGAGGTCTTTATTCTGATCGCTTCTAGAAGCAACAAATGGATTTTATTAGAGAATTGGATCTTAATCTACTTAGGCAGACCATTGAATCTCTTTAGGCCACTTTATATTACTCCTCCCAAGTCTCTTTAGTGTGTATAAATTACAAAAGGTGTTACTTTTATCACCCTTGGTAGGTGGTTTCTATGTCACACAAAATGAAAAAACTGTTACCTTTGATATCTTGTTAGAATTAGTGGGCTTAAGCCCAAGGGTAGATTTGCCCTAATATTCTTTCATTTTTTACAACAAGCTCTTGTTGTCTTTCTATTATTCCCCATTTGTATCTTTTGTGATTATTAGAAAATAATAAGAGAAAACAATATCGTGGTTTTTCTCCCTGAACTATTTTTTTGTCGTTACTTTCAATATGGTATTAGAGCGGAATAACGATGAAACCCTAGACAACACCACTCTTGATGGAACCTGAGTAGAGGAGACTGCCACAAACCATCGCCGATATTCGCGTCGCCATTGTCACAGCTATGGACTCTGCGGTGGACGTGAGAATTGCCGCCGTGATGGAGGACTTCTTCCACCGCCTTCACAGCACGTCGATCGGCTCAGATCCTCAGCTGCACGTGCCGTTGACCTCTTCTGTTGCCTTTAACCAGTCGTAATTGTCCACACACGCACCAATCTGTTGTCCTCAACCAGCCGCGAACGTTCATCAGCCTCTGATATGCTTTGCCCAGTCGCAGCCACTTCTGATCCGACCTCAACCGCCGTTCAGTACCCAGTCGTCAGTCCCTGTCCAGCTGCAAACCCTAGGCCTAGTTGCCGCAAACCCTATATCTATCACTAATTCTGCCACTATCCAGTTGCATCCTACCACTTTGCCGCAAACCCTAGATCTATCCAACCCTGCAGCCTTCCAAATCCTACACCACTACTTGATCGGATACTCTATCTTTCCAGAAACTCTACCCAATTGTCAGCCCAGTGTTGGTAATCCTCATGCCTAGTCGACATTTGAGGTTGATGAATCGTCGGCTCATTCCAAACCTCATGCGCAAGGCTTTTCTCAGGGTATCGCCCAACAACAATTGGACATGCTTCGACAGTAGATTGCGGCATTCGAGGCAACGTTAGGGGCTCCTACAAACACTCCTAGTCATGACGTTCCTACAACCTTACCAATGTAGGATTTTTTTCAAAGAAGAAACTGAATGGCTAGAACTATTTCTCGTGGTCCCAATCTTTGAAAATGATCTTGGAGGGGCGCCAAAAATTTGGTTTTTTGATAGGGGAGATACCTTGTCCTCCACCAAAAGATCCCCAGGAACATTACTGGAAAGAGGAGGATGCCCTTATTCGGGTCACGTTAATCAACAGTATGGATCACAGACTGACAAGCCCTTGCTATATGTTGCGACTGCTAAGGACATTTGGGATACAACTCAAAAATTGTATTCGAAGCGTCAGAATGTCTATCGGCTCTACACACTGTGAAAACAAGTCCATGAATGCAAGTAGGGGACAATGGATGTAACATCCTATTTTAACAAACTTTATCTGATTTGGCAG
Organism: Cucumis hystrix; assembly: GCA_025688845.1. NCBI lineage: Eukaryota > Viridiplantae > Streptophyta > Magnoliopsida > Cucurbitales > Cucurbitaceae > Cucumis > Cucumis hystrix. The sequence continues at coordinate 528,985 of JACWES010000013.1, forward strand.
GAAATGGATCTTTGCAAAGAAATGGCTTGGGACTTTCCCAATGATGGCACAAGATATTCTAGAATTAAAGAGACTGATAGAATATATGACTACCAGATGACTTCCTTGCTGGTTTCAATTCAAAGTTGGATATAGTTTGTGGGCATATACTGGGCCAGAGACCTATTCCTTCCCTAATGGAGGTTTGTTTTGAAGTTTTCCTTGAGGAGGACCGCACAAGCGCCATGAATATTCCAACCACCCTTGTAATTGATTCCGTTGCCTTCAGTGCAAGGTTCTCTACTCATGACAGTGAGAAGACAGTGGCAAACTGGTCCCTATCTTGAGCATTGCAAGAAACAGTGGCACACCAAGGAACAATGTTGGAAATTACATGGTCATCCCCTAGGAGGTAAGAAAAGACCTTCCAACAACAAATAGAATTCAGGGCGGGCCTATGTGAGTGAGCCTGCTGGACGTTCTCAACCACCTGTGAACCAGAACAAGCCTAGTCCGACCACACTAGGAGCTATTGCCCAATCAGGTATGCCTCAGTCCCTTGGAAAGAACCCCTAGATTATGGACTCTGGCACCACAGGTCGCCTGACAAGTTCCTTCGAGCATTTTGTGTCATATTTTTCTTGGCTGGTGATGAAAAAAATCAGAATTGTTGATGGCTCCTTGGCCTCCGTTGTTGGGAAGGACAAATTTTTCCCTGTGAAGGGTTGTCCTTACATTATGTGTTGCATTTGCCTAAAATATCTTGTAATTTGCTGTCTATAAGGAAGATTACCCGTGAGTTGAACTGAAAAGCAACCTTCTTACCTGATTCTGTTTCTTTTCAGGACTTGAGCTCGGGGAAGATGATTGGCACTGCCTGGAACAGTAAGGGACTCTACCTCCTTGACGATGATGCTTCCTTCGGTAGAACCTCTAGGACTAGTCTTTTATCTTCGTACTTTACTACTTCTGAAAAAGACTTTATGTTGTGACATTTCCGTTTGGGCCACCCCAATTTTCAATATATGAAACATTTATTTCCTCATCTCTTCTCTAATGTTGATGTCTCTACCTTATCTTGTGATGTGTGTATTTGGAGAAAACAACGCCAAACCTCCTTTCCCTCACAACCATACAAACCAACCCAACCTCCTTTGATGTGTGTGGGGACCGTCCAAGGTTACTACCACCTCTGGAAAACGTTGGTTTGTGACCTTCATTGATGACCATACGTGTCTTACCTGAGTCATTCTCATCTCTGACAAATTCGAGGTCACCTCCACTTTTCGGGACTTCTATCACATCGTAGAAACACAGTTCAATGCAAAAATTGCAATTCTACGGAGTGACAATGGTTGTGAGTTTGAAAACCATTCCCTTAACGAGTTTCTGTCCTCCAAAGGGATTGTTCACCAAAGCTCCTATGCTTACACACCCCAGCAGGGTTGCCAAGAGAGAACCATCACCTTCTGGAAGTAGCTTGTTCTCTCATGTTGTCTACTTCTCTTCCCTCCTATCCGTGGGGCGATGTTGTTCTTACCGCAACTCATGTTATTAACCGAATGCCCTCCCGTGTCCTCCACCTTCGGACCCCCCTTGAAAGTCTCAAAGAGTCTTACCCCTCTACCCATCGCATCCCTGATGTTCCCTTTTGTGTGTTCAGGTGTATTGCATACGTTCATAACCATGACCCTAATTGGACCAAGTTCACTCCTCGAGCTTAGGCGTGTGTGTTTGTTGGGTATCCTCTTCATCAAAGGGGCTATAAAAGTTTCCATCCTACATCCCACAAGTACTTTATCTCCATGGATGTCACCTTCCTTGATAATCGTCTTTTCTTTCCCGTTAGCTCTTAAAGGGGAGACTGTGAGTTAAGAACCTAACTTGGTGGGTCCCTTAAAGTCCACTGGTTCTACCCTTGTCACCTTACCCTTACTTGATCTTGAACCCCATAACACAGTCTTACCTACAAACCAAGTTCCCCAGATAACCTACTATAGGAGTAATCTCAGAAAGGAAGTTGGGTCCCCTACTGCTCAACCAGCTCCGGTCCAAGATTCCGAACATCACAAGATCAAGGTATGACTAATTCTAATGATTCATATGTTGATAGTAAAATGGCTAAGAATGACAAGTTCGATACAATTGTTCTTAAAGTAATGGGTGAAAAAGAAGTGTTGAAAAGGGCAATATTGATGAGATTGAGGTCATGGCAGAATCGACGGGAGATAAGGCTAAACCGGATCATTCAAGTAATCTAGATGAGTATGATCCTTCTCTTGACATCTCTATTGCATTGAGGAAAGGTACCAGGTCTTGCCCAAACTCTCCTTCTGTAAGGATGTTTCCTATGAGAACCTATCACAGTTCAAAGCCTTTACAACCAACCTTGACTCTACCATGATACCTAAAAATATCCACATCGCTTTAGAGTGCCTTGAGTGGAAAATTGCAGTTAAGGAAGAGATTAGAGCTCTTGAAAAGAACAAAACCTGGGAGATTTGTACTCTCTCTAAGGGACATAAAACTGTGGGATGTAAATGGATGTTCACACTCAAGTACAAGGCAGATGGAACTCTTGACAGATACAAGGTCAAGTTAGTTGTAAAAGGGTTTACTCAGACCTATGGAATTGATTACTCCACAATTTTTTCCCCAATTGCAAAATTAAACACGGTTAGAGTTCTGTTATTTGTTGTTGTGTATGAAGACTGGCTCCTATATCAGCTAGATGTTAAGAATGTGTTCTTGAATGGAGACTTAGAATTATAAGTTTATATGAGCGTACCTTCAGGGTTTGAAGTTCAGTTTGATTATTGGGTTTGCAAACTTCAGAAATCCTTGTATGTGCTAAAACAGTCACCGAGAGCATGGTTTTATAGGTTTACTACATTTGTCAAGTCTGAAGAGTACAGTCAGGGCACTCTTATCACACTTTGTTTATGAAAGTCTCAAAGGTTGGGAAGATCGCCGTGTTGATGACATTGTATTATATGAGGATGACACCGTTGAGATCATCCAACTGAAAAAGAAGATGGGTAATGAGTTTGAAATTAAAGACTTGGAAAATCTGAAGTATTTCCTTGGGATGGAGGTAGCTAGATCAAAAGATGGTATCTCTGTATCTCCAAGAAAGTACACTTGATTTGCTGACTGAAACAGGCATGCTGAGATGTCGTCCTACTGATACCCACATTGAGTTAAATTGTAAAATGGGAAATTTAGGTTATAAAGTTCTAAACCGAATATATCCTATGTTGTGAGTGTCATTAGCCAGTTCATGCAAGCCCTTATGAGAAACACATGGAAGGTGTTAACAGAATTTCGAGGTACTTAAAACAACTCCTGGTAGGGTTGATGTTTAGGAGGACCGATAGAAGATGTACTGAGGCTTATACTGATTCTAATTGGGTAGGGTTTGTTGTTGACAGGAAATCCACCTCTGGCTATTGTACCTTTATATGGGGCAATCTTGTAACTAAGAGGAGTAAGAAGCAAGGGGTTGTAGCCAGAAGCAGTGCTGGAACAGAGTACAGGACTGTGAGTTTGGGGTTGTGTGAGGAGATTTGACTACAGAACTATGAGGTGCCGATGAAATTATTCTGTGATAATAAGACTATTAGAATCGTTAACAATCCAGTTCAACATGATATAACTAAACATGTGAAAATTGATAGACACTTTATTAAAGAAAAACTGGACAATGATAGCATATGCATGTCTTACATTCTCTCGAGTCAACAAGTTGTTGATATTCTCACCAAAGGGCTTCTCAGATAGACCTTTTTTATATTTACATCCCAACTTGAGAGGGAGTCTTAGAATTAGTGAGCTTAAGCTCAAGGGTAGATTTTCCCTAATATTCGTTCCTTTTTTACAACGAGCTCTTGTTGTCTTTTTATTATTCCCCAATCGTATCTTTTGTGATTATTAGAAAATAATAAGAGAACAATACCGTGGTTTTTCTCCCTACACTAGGGTTTCCACGTAAGCTTGTGTGTTTTTTTTGTCGTTGCTTTCAAATATCTACTGACACTGCTTCTCAGCATACGTTTCAATATTGAGAGTTTAGTATTTTGTTCTTAACCTCTGGTTTATGAATGCAGATCGTTAAATTTGGGAGTGTTTATCTGTATTAAGTGCTCTGGAGTACACAGAAGTCTTGGAGTTCATATCTCTAAGGTTTTTCCTTCTTTTCTTTTATTGTGGCTTTTTTATTCTCATAATAGCAAACACATAAAGTACATCTCGACCAGGCTGCTTGGTGACATGGTTGCTTTAGATAAGCTTTACTTGTTACAAAAAATTTATGGCACTGGACTTCATCATAAAGCAGGTCAGCATATCAGCATTGCTGAAGAACATTTGTCAAAGAGTTCTAATTGTTTCTCCTAAAGAAATTGCTTTTAGAGTTTGGCTAAGAATTCAAATGGTCGTTAATCGGGTCTGCAGTAATTTCTGTTAACTATTTTCATATTGATTTTGAATTTCAATACTGAAGGTTCCATCTCATGCAACGCATTTATGATTTAAATTTATCAAAAATAAATGCCAGGTTTTCTCAGTGAAACTAGATAATTGGACAGATGAGCAAGTCAATACTTTCATGAGCATGGGCGGAAATACAGATGTAAACAGGAAGTATGAAGCTGGCATCATCGATTTGAACCGAAAACCGAAACCAGATTCTTGTATAGAGGAGCGCTTTGATTTTATAAGGTATTGCTAGCACATGCATTTAATGTATCAAGGAATTTGAAATATTGAGATCATTCTATTAAAGAATCACATTTCTTGTCAATTCAGGAGAAAGTATGAACTGCTACAATTTTATAACGCCAGTAGTAGTCAAAATTCTAGTGATAACAACTCACTTAGTAAAAGAAGTTCATCATGCTCCCAAAGTAGCAACTCTTCAAGCAAGAATGGTAGCCACGACAAAAGACACTATGAGAAACAAGCTACTAGGCATCGCGTTGGCCATGCATTTCGTAACAGTCGGGGAAGAAGAGATGGTGACCACAACCACAGGAATTTTGAGAGGAGCAGCCCACCAGTCTCAAGACAAGCATCGGTAATAACTGCTTTTTCCATTACTCGATTATGGATTTCTCTTATTAATGATTTCATTTCCTTAAGTATTTAAGTTATCCGAGTATGGTAGAGATCAAACACTCCATTTCATTTTGGAATTTTTGGTTACTGTTGTTGAGAAAATGAAATTGATAGATAAAAATAAATGTTGCGGAAGCAAATCAATGTCTCAATCTTTGTTAAACACAGAAAAGAAAATAAAAAGTGAGTGAAATCTAATGAAAGAATGAACTTTTTATTGAAGTAGAAAACGTTAGGGAATGAACCTAATTAATTCTAATGACTTGCGAATTACGATTTAAAACAACATTAAAAATAGAAACTCCAACTTAAATCTTATATCTAATATCATTTTTAGATATTAAACTAAAAATTAAATCTAATAGTAAATTTAAGAAACTTAAAGCCAACTAAACCGATACATAACTAGGAAAGACTTGAAATCTCAACGATTACCATTCTTCTACCAATTTAAGATATTGGAAGCAAACTTCTTTGAGGACCAAATTGAGGATTACATAATATAATAGGGATCATATGATTTATTGAGCCATAAAAATATGTTTGTTCGAGGGACTGAATCTGCCCACTTACAAGTTCTACTCAGTTCAAAATGGCCTGATTAGCCAACTCATTTAAATCCATACCATGGCACGCCCTCCATCAACGAAAAGTTGAAAAGTTATAACTGGAACTTTGAGCTTGCACTAGCAGTCTAGTTTATGTTGGAGTCTTGAAGATTAGACTGAAACCCTAAGGGCTAAGAGGATGCACGTTGGAAATAAAAGCAAAGCAACTGTTGTGGCTTAAATTTTTTTGGTTTGACATGGATGTTGGATCTTATTACATCAGATGTAATGTTTGTAGGCAGGTATGGTTGAATTTGTTGGCTTGGTTAAGGTCAATGTGGTTAAAGGGAGAAACCTAGCTGTCCGAGATGTGGTGACCAGCGATCCCTATGTAATTCTCTCGTTAGGGCATCAAGTGAGCCTCTCTTATATACCTTTGTTGTGAAGATTGGTATCAGCTACTTTGTTATTTGGCATTGCTAATATTGTTGTATGTTGCAGTCTGTGAGGACTCGTGTCATAAAGAACAACCTAAACCCAGTTTGGAATGAGAGCCTAATGTTGTCGATTCCCGAGCATATCCCTCCACTAAAACTGGTAAGCAACAACATAATTTTGGCGAATGTTAGTACCTCATGGAAGGAGACCGTGATTTCAATACCTAAATCAAAATTTGAGTACTGTTTTGTAGAAAGTAAAGTCTCTTATTCCAAATTCACCACTGTTTTTTTCACTGAAAGCGTCATCATCATGGACCCTATTGCATACTCTTATGCATTTAAGCTTCTGATTGCATTTGATCATATACAGTATGCCAAAAAAGAAAAAGTTACCAAACAATATATTATGCAAACTTCATCAAGGAACCTCTTGCATGATCATGTTCTTAGGCTTCTGATTGTACTAAATCACTTATAAGATGCCAAACGATGATTTCTGCAGCTTCATTAAAGAACCCCTTGTATGATCATATGTTCTAAAGCTTTTGATTGTATTAGATGATCATTTACAAAGTTAGTAAGATACCAAATGATGAATTCTGCAGCTTGTCTATGATAAGGACACATTTACAACCGATGATTTTATGGGTGAAGCTGAAATCGACATTCAACCATTGGTCTCAGCGACCAAGGCGTATGAGAAGTCCACAATTGATGAATCAATGCAGTTGGGAAAATGGGTGGCAAGTAATGACAATACCTTGGTAAAAGATGGAATCATTAACCTTGTAGATGGAAAGGTCAGACAGGACATATCTCTTAGATTGCAGAATGTGGAAAGAGGTGTCCTTGAGGTTGAACTAGAATGCATTCCTCTTACACAATAGCCGCTGATGCCATGGTGAAGTTATTGGAAATCATATCCTTTTAGTTCCAAAAGAACAATTTTTTTATTAAGTCAATTAATTTGTTGGCTATGATGGAGGGCACCTCAAATGGGTTTTTCATACCAAGGGAAAAAAAAAAAAGACATAATGTTCCATATGTACCTGTTGTATATTATTGATATTTTGTGATGTGTAAATAAGATGTGGTGGAATATATGATAGATTAATCTGCCCTTGTTTGTGTATGCCATGTTTGTTTATTCATTTATCTTTACAAATTAAGAAAAAGGAACAAGAGATCTCTTGACTCCTTAACGTAGTTTAGTACTACAAGAGTGGTTGCAATTATTTGGACTCAAATAATTTGGTCGTTGTTTCTTAGTTTTATAAAATCTCTAGCAACAAGGGAATTGTTAAGGCATTTGGTTATCTATCTATTGGTTGATATTATTGTATTCTTGAGATCATCCTTCACTAATTTTGATCTAAAAAACTATATAAGGGGATTTTAAAAAGTAGTTGCTAATATTTCATGGGGGGGCTATATAAAATATAATGTTCCATTCAAGAATATCATTCTGGTACTCAAAGTTTGGGTTATTCAAAATTTAGTCTTTGTGTCTACAATAACTCTTAAAAATAGTCTTTGTTAGTTTAATGTTTGTTTTTTCTGATTAACAAAAACTCTATTAAATTTGTTTATCAATTGTAGAAAAAATATTTGCATGAAAATTGTTTTTACTATTCTCACTATTTAATACCGATTACAATAGAATAAAATTTAAAGTAGGAAGATTAAAATGGTATTTAAACTTCACTCCATGTTGTGAAGTAAAATAAACTAAAACAAAATCAATGAGTTTATAACCAAACTTTCCACAACTAAGAGCTTTTAAGTTACTCCTTACCTAAAATCAGAAAGAAAGCAAATTAGAAGCTAAGAGATCTGGTGGTTGTGGGACCTTGATTTATATGTAAAGATCTTTATCAACTTAAAAACTATACTTATGATTCTATTTCAATCCTAAAAGCACAATCAAGGTCTAAAATGATATTCAAATCAAATAATTGATCAAGTATAGCAAGTTCCTATTCATCAATATTCTTGGCAAGAATAACTACATTGCTTACCTACCTTAGCAGTAGCACTACCAAGTGAACACTCGGTTCATCATAGTTGTGAGATTTTAATCAATCTACACCTAAAAATGAGAAAAATATGGTTCTCGAGAGTCCTCATCATAAGGTAATGTAAATCGCTAATCTCAACTCTCTAGAAAGCTGTTCCCTAGCAAATAGCATATCTTAGAACATGATACCAACGAGGCTGTTTTAGACCGTATGCTTTCTCTTACGGCTATGTACGGGATCTGTTCTATAGGTTACACCACTCACACAGTTATGTCCTTGACATTGTCTTTGGTGTGGAACAAAAACTATCACCATACTGAGGAAAGGGAGTCAAGCTTGGCACAAGTGATAAACACTCCTATACTTGCATTTTACCAAAATTTTGAGATAAAAGAACAAAATCCATGTTCAATCATGACAATGAATTTACCTGGCTGTTTCTTCAATCACTAAGCAATGTCCTTCAAAGATCTATGAATTGCAGCTCCAGTGGTGAAACAGGGCTGAAAAATTGCCAACTTGAATCATGAAACGCACCAAAATAATCATCTGAAACCGTCTTGATTTTGATCTCCCGTACGAACTTTCTCGAGGCCAAGATGAACTTTGATGAATCAACAACGGGTGAGTTCTTGAATTCAGATACAAACTGTTCATAAATCTCAAAACTATTCCCAAACAACACAATATGATTCAACAGCCCAACCTTCCAATTTTCCTGCAAAAGATTGTTGTACAACTCTGCTTCACAATGGGGCATGAAGAACATTGTTGGCTTCTCTGCACATCGTCTTCCTTGTTCATTAACTGATAGAACAGAACAACCAAAGGATTCCATTAATCGACATTCAGTTGCAGAAAGAATTGGATCAAACACCTCCAAACTTTCAATCCAACTAAATTTTCTCTTCAACAATATTGCAAGACTGAGCTGCAATCGAGGATTTTCATAATTCTCAATGCTTCCTACGCCATAGATAACCACCCCCATCTTTGACTCCGAGCCCAAAACCCTAATTAACGATTCCAAGAATGGCATTGTTTCAAGCTCCTCAATAAGAGTTTGATAAAATTGGGAACTCTCAAGTTTTTTGATACAGATTTCCATCTTCTGCAACAGTTTCGATTCTCTAATTGTATCATTGGCCTGATCAGTGGGAGACCAAGTCCGCTGATCTTCTCGAATCCTAAGCTTCGGAAAATTTTTCCTCTGCTTGCCACGACGAGGAAGAACAACCGTCCAGTCCCCACTATTTGACTGATCTGGAATGGAGACAGTTTTTGCGGACGCTGCCATCCCGTCGAGGTCTGATTACAACTTCTCGTTCCTAATCTAGAGAATTATCAAGAAAGCAACATGAAAATTCCGCATTAAATCAAAAGATTCAGCGCCATCAAAGTACTGCTGAACATTTAAGGGAAGATTCAGAGTAAACTAGGTTAAGATTCAATCGAAGGATGGCCAAACTGAATGGCGAGCACAGAATTGTCTGTAGAAAACGAAATAAGTAAGAAGGTGAAGAAAATCCAGTGGAATGAAATCGAAGTCAGTAACCAAAAACACATGAACAGAACAGATTTGAGTGGGAGAATGGAGAATGAATTAAAAAGGATTTTGATGCAAAAGGCAGCGGATTTGGTTCCAGTGATGGTTCATTGGTTGTACGTCAGTCAGCATTTCTAGCTGAAGTGCGCGGCTCACGCTCGAGCGGAAGGGGCGCGTGATTTACCGCTCGTTTGAAAGGAGCTCGGCTCACAGCTAGGGGCTGAAGAACACGGCGCATGGCTCAGCGCAGAGGCGCGGCTTACGGTGAGAACCCGCTTTTGTAATTAATGTGTAGATTTTTATCAACTCGTAAGAAATACCATTTGGAAATTGATAGTTTTATTTTCCTTCTTTTACCATAAATAAATTTAAAAAAGAACAAAGTATTGGGTATTTTTTTTTTAATTTTAGTGTTATATAAAATAGATTTAATGATTGAGCTATCTTTTTAATTTTTTTTAATGATCATTTGCATTTAATGTTAAATTAACCAAATTTAGGAACACAATTAAGACTAACGTTTTGCTTAGACCACAAAACAACATCTAAAGTTTAATTCTCTTTAAAGTTTTTAATTGTGATCGAATCGATGAGATTTCTAGTGCAATTTTAAAATGCATAACAACTTTTATAGAATACATAATCTTGCTCGTTGTCAAAATTGATCTTATGAATTGTCTATTTAACAACTCATCAATTTGTAATGATGAGAATCCACAATCTATCCATTGACAATTTAACTATGGTTAGTGATTTGAGATGAAGGTAAAATGCTAATTTGTATTAATTTTAGAATTTAGATTATATTGACATTAACCCAACTAAATTTAGGTTACTTATATAAAAAATTTCCTAGTTCAATGTTAGTTTGGCAAAAAAAAATTCAAAACAAAGGCTTGGCTTTATTTAATGTGTTAGAAGGGGCAGTTTGTGGTTGATTTAGCCCTTTTTCTAAATGTTAACTTGATATCATTGCTATTTGTCTGTTTAAATTGATAACTAAGTTCATCTAATCAAATTGAAAGTTCAACTACACAATAATATAGACTTAAAAATCGTTTATATACTTTAATTGACCAAACTAATAACTTTGATTAATCGATTTAGGTATGTTTTTGGTTGAGGTTGTCGGTTAATGAGCACAAGGGAGACTCAAACCAACCAAACCAATAAAATATAAAAACAATATTGACATTAAATAATAATATTTTCTCACATATAGTTACGAATACACTCTAGAAAGATCAATGCGAGCGATGTTATTAAAAGATGTGATTAAATTTTCTATGCTTTTTCTCTCATTAGTCTCATCCTTCGATAGTATTGAAGTTGATCAACATAACTAAAGTCATCAATAGTAGTACATGTTTTATCAAGTTCGAAATCGGGAAATATACTTTTGGTACTTAAATTTAATTTAATATTTTGTTTTACACTCTCGAATGTAAATATTTTATATCATCAACTTTAATTTTGAAGGATTGAAAACATGCTTCAGAATAATTTTAAAAATAACAAAAGTGATCAAGTTTAACCTTTTAAAATCATTCGTCGCCTAAACATGTTCTTAATTATCGAAAATGGATGATTAACATACATTTGAAATCAAATGTGTACTATACATTGTATTGTTTGAATTACTTCTTTATTCTATAACATTGTTAAATACTTTATTTTGTAATATTAATAGTTAATAATGAAAATCATAATATTAATTAATATGTATTTAGTATTTCATATGTGTGGATTTAACTAAAAAGAGCAATTGGACAAAAAATTATTGAAGGCCAATTAATTTAAATGATATTTACAGAACAATAAACGATTCTAATAATATTGAAAGAAATTATTGTACATTTCTTCTAGCCATTGAGAAAGCTATAAAAAATTGTATAGCAAAAAAATAGTTTTAAGCTTTTATCCTTATTATATTAATCAATAAATAAGATTTCCATTCACTAATTTTTTTATGGTTTGTTTTGACAATTTAATTACTAATTTTTTTATGGTTTGTTTTGACAATTTAATTATATTATTTTCTAATTTAAATATGTAAACATAAAATTGTATCTATTTCTATCTTTTTATCGAACCAATATATATTATTTTAATGGTTTTTATATTTTCATGATCGACCTTATTATATATTTTTTTAGTAGAATAAAGAATGAAGATATTCAAATCACAAACATCTTAATCGCTAAAACAATTATATGTCAATTATCTTGTGCTTGCTTTACACATTTAAAATTACATTTATGTAAATTTGTGCTTCCCTTGCATTATTTCATGAATCTTCTATTGTATACCTATTAAGATTTTTATATATCTCGAGTATGTATTACATATTTATCAAATAGAAAAATCTATTGTTAGCGTTAACAATAAAATTTTCCATGTAATTTTAACTCTTGGTATACTTTTTAACATTAATTATCAACCTTTTAGTTCTAATTATATAATGAATGAATAACTTGCTTATCAACTAGGGGTGATCATTGGTCGGTCGGAGTTAGTTTTTTTTAACAAAATTGTCACTGAACCAACCATAATCGGTTTAATAAATGTTCAAACCGACCTCAATATCAATGAGTAAAGTCGATCGATCGGTCGGTTTTTGTTGGGTCGGTTCGGTTTAACACTTAGAAATACTTTTGAGAAATTCTCGATTTAAAACTTTTCGAAATCGACCCCGACCGACCCTCTTGTGGCATAAATGCATGATATTGGTTGAGAGTTTTATACTTTTACTTAGTAAAAAATGGTCAATTGTGTGCGTTTTTTGTGTAAACAAAGTTGTATTGTTTAGTTACTATAGTTAAAGATTGATTGTTAGTTGCTATAGTTAAAGATTGTTTAGTTAGACTTAGTAACTAACTTCTTTGTATTAAATGTTCCTTATGAATAAGGCTCTTCCCTCTCATTAAGGGGTGGAATACTATTCATACGAAAATCCCTTTGGTAGTTTATATCAAATTAGTATTAGAGCATTTACGCTCTTGAGACCTGTGGCTATTCGATGTGGAATCCATCCGACGGCAGCTGAGCAACTTGCTCAAAACCAAGGGCGAATGTAACCCTGTCCTCTCTCCAAGAACCATCTTGAGACGCTTGTTGTGCATGGAAGTTTCGGTGGAGAGGATTGAAAGGGCACTTCAAGAGGTCCTACAAAGACAAGATGTGACATCTCCTCCTTAAGAAATTCGTGAAGAACAACAAGAGATGGTTAAGCAATGGGGAAAACATGGTATTCATGGAGTTGGACAACAAAGATTGGGACAAATCCATCAAGAAGAAAGATATAGAGTTTAAGATCGAAGAAGATCCAATCAAGATTTTCAAGAACTTTCTCCTCCAAGATTTGAAGAATGCAACCAAGAATTCTAAGATTGGAGTTCTTTGGATGATGAGGAGCAAGAAAGAGAGAACGATGGCCATGGGAGGAGATTCCAAGCTCATTATGGAGAAAGGAGAGAAGGACCAACCAAATAAGATGAAGATTGATTTACCTAGTTAATTGCAAGAGAAACATTGAGATTTTTCTAGATTGGCTAAAGAATATCGAGAACTTCTTCAACTATATGAATACTTCCAAAAGAAAGAAGGTCCACTTAGTAGTGATAAAACTAAAGGTTGACGCTTCAGCATGGTGGGAGCAAGTTGAGAAGAATAGAAGGAGAAATAGTAAAAGACCGATCATTGCGTGGGAGAAAATGAAGCAACTTATGAAGGCAAGATTTGTCCCTCCTGACTATGAGAAAACACTTTATAATCAATATCAAAGTTGTCGAAAGGGGGGTTGTGTTGGAATTTATGTCCTAAAATACGTAGTTTGTAATCATATTCTATTCAATTAAGTTGTTATTGATACTTTAATCTTAAAGCCAATAAACTAAGGATCAGAAGTTATTATTGAGTAAACTTGAACTTTATGTAGAGACATAAACGTGGATCAAGTTCGGGTATATATAGTCTAAATAGTCTATCGTATACGAATACAGTTGGACACCTTATTCTAGAAACACTATGGATGTGGCCCGCTTTGTAGTTAGTATAAACGATGTGATCCTAAATCGTTCATATAAAGACATGAAAATGGAGGCATTCTATGTAAAGATTTTACATAAGACTAGAACCATGAAATATTCACATTTAAGTTATAACACCGTTAACTTTGTAAAGCTGACTATTTTGTTTATAGATATCAAGTGTAACTTAATCTTAATCTTGAGCTAACTATGAACTTTTGTTCATACGAGATTATCCTTAGATCTGCATAGGTGAAAGCAGCTCATTAGTGTTGGCTCAATAACCCTTCCATTTCAGGGGTAAGATTGTTTGAATAGCTGGGAACATAAAGTGCAAGACGGAATTCACTCCTACCCACTTTAGGGTTAATAGATAAGTTGTTCCCTTAATGACTGAATCCAAGTCTTGAACAAGAGGCCCCACCCTCTCGTTGGTCCGAGAAGGATTCAGTTTAGTGGTTGGACCTTAAACCAATTGTTCAATAGTGGATTAGTGGGACTTAAGGAGCAAGATACAATCTCAAAGGTAAAACAGTACTTTGACACAACCAAGGTTATGAACAACCTATGAAGGATTAACTTACTTATCATGGTTATATCACATGTGGACACAAATATATCTATATTGAGAGGAGTGCAACTACGGAACTTTGGAATGACCCATTAGTTAAAACGAAGTTTGATTAACTCGGTCTAAAGAGTTTAGCCAGTTAATCTCGGATCGTTGGAGTCCATGATCTATAGGTCCATTAGGTTCTCCTGCTAGCTCACAAGGAATCAACTTAGAACATTATGATAGAATAATTTGAATTGTTCGAATTAAGTAAAGAAAGAGAAATCGCGAATATATTTGATATAACCATCGAATATAAGTTAAAGATAGAGCTTTATATTTAAATGTGATTTAAGATATGAATACGGATTCAACTCATAATTCATAGAAATAGTCAAAGTTCTAAAAAGTCAAAGTGTTGACTTTTGACTTTAAAAAATCAAATTTTGACCGACTTTATATTCAATGTGATTTGAATTTGGAAAAATGAATGTGGATTCATACTTAGGAGGTCAAAATTAGTCAAGACGAATAAAATGGTAAATAGTCAAAATGTTGACTTTTAACTTTTAAATTTCAAATTACCATATTACCCTTGGACTAAATTGTTGAGATTTGACAAGCACATTGCATGTAAATAACAAGTGACTTCATGCATATGAGACACCTAGTTGGTGATATGCCAACTGTGAAGAGTGAGAAGTTCACTACATACAATTTTGCATGTAGTTTGCTTATAAAAAGAGTAGATTATTACAAATGAAAGAGAGTTAGTTTTTTGTGGTGAAATTGATTTTGTAATTTGGAATTGAAAAATTAAACAAAAAACTCTTTTTCTCTCCCCAAGATCTCAAAGCTAAGTTCTTCCTCTTAAATCTATTACTCTCTCTATTTTCTCTACCATTCGAGACCCACAACTCAGTTCTAAGTTCGTAGAATAGCGGGTCAATGCTAGTGGTAGTCCCGGCTTCAAGTGTGTTACAAGATTACGACAATAGAAAAGCATCAAAGGTGAGTTTTCTATTAAGCCTATCTTTGTTTCAATTAAGGTTGTAATGCATGTTAATCACTAAAGTGTTTAGTTGCAATTAGAGTAAAATTCGATCATTATTCCGCTGCGCATGTCTTCCGTTTCCATCATGTAGTATCAAAGCATGCTTAATTTTACTCAATTGCATATGATGAGTGTGTCAATTTATTAAATAAATTGTTTGTTGAACTAAAATGGATATAGTGTGGTTTTGGCAAAATAAATTAAGCTTGTTGTTTATAATAATTATTTAAATAGCATGTTTTATGGCTTAATTTATTACTGTAAAAGAGAATGTAATTTTTATGGAGTCATTAGAGTTGAAATTAAGGTTTATTTTCATACCGAGGGAGAGAAAAAGTTGAAACAAAATTGGAGAAAAATGGAGGACAGACCCGAGAAAGCGCCCTCAGACCCGGAGACCGACCTGCGACCCTGTTCGCGACCTGCAGGACGCCCAGGCCGGCCTACTCTGCACGTCCGCCAGGCCCATTTTGCGTGAGGCCCCAAGCCAGCGAGCCTCATCCGCATCCTTTGCGCGTCCACCCGGTTTGCGACCGCTCCGACCCGTTCTGCTTCCCGAATTTTCGCGGCCCATCTTGCCGGATTAGCCCATCTCTGAAGCGCGGCCCATTTTTTCGTGTGGCCCAGCGTCAGCCCGCTTTACCCAACCCGGTTTTTTTTTACCCGCGCCTGATGGTATTGCTCGTTGGTTTAGGTCGGTTCAGTGCATTTTTTTTGTGGTTTTCCACCTGGTTAGAGTTTTTCCGGAGCTCTATGTACTTCACCAAATTATTAATGTAACAATTTAGTCATTAGCTTAATTTAGGAGTCAAAATCAGTTCATTTTAGGATGTCTAATTAATTATGCATGAGATGTATGTTTTAATTGTTCTTTTAAATTGTATGTACATAAAGTATGTCATATAGATTTAAAATTCCACCATAGATTAACATGTTCATGCATTGAGAGAAGTATGTTATAATTGTTATAATATACCGTAGGTATGTTGATTAATTAATATGGAAATTAATTAATATGATTAATTAATTAATTTAATTTACTGTGGTTTAATGGAATTAATTAATTAATTATTGATTTATTTAATTTAATTAGATGTGATTTAATTATAAGTGAAAATAAATTGAAATATATATTAATTAATTATGATATATAATTATTATATATTGTTTGATGTTTTTTTTGTTATAGTATAGCTACTTTTTTTATAAGTGTTATAAAATGAATTAAAATTTTAAAATCTATAGCAAACTTGCATGCTCATCTAGGTTAAACATATCTACCTCTTTTGTAAATTATGTCAATATCTTTTAAAACTGGTTATGAGAGGCTCACCTGATTAGATCTTGTCAACAAGTTGGATAAGATGACTAAGGTTGGAGGTGTTGGAATTTATGTCCTAAAACTCGTAGATTGTAAATATAATCCATTGATCGTTATTAATAAGGTGTTATTATTTTAATAATTGTTATTGATTAAATAATTAGTTTTGTCTTAATAACCCAAATCCAATAAATTAACATTCTAAGCTGTTTGATGAGTTTTGAACAGTATGTAGAGACATACAGGGATCAATGTTCAAGATCAGCTTAAAGGGGTCTATAGTATAATGATAAGGTTGGGTACCTTATCCTGGTAACACTATTGATACAAATCACTTTGTATTTGATACAAACGCAATGATCCAACGCGTTCGTGTAGTTGACATGCGAGTGAGGGTATCTTATGCAATGAGTTTGCATAAGACCGGACTGCAAAATAGTAACCACTAGATGTAACTCCGTTAACTAGTTAGGTTTCTATTTCACTACGATGACCTAGGTAACTTAGTCTTAATTCTGAGTGTGTTATGAAATTCTGTTCGCAAGGGATTGTCATTTGATTTGTTCGGGTGAGAGTGACCAGATCGCCGACTCAATAAGCTTATCATTTTGGGAACAAGACCGAGTGGGGAGCTGGGAATATAATTACACAAGATGGAATTCACTCCTTCCATACTTTAGGGTAAGTAAATGAGTGTTCCCTTAAATAGTGTCTCCAAGTCTTGAACAAAGGGTCCTACCCTCTCCATGGCACGAGAGGGGTTTCTGTTTATTGGTAGGACCATAAACAAGTTATTCATTTGAGGAGCACTAGTATTTAAGGATTAGAGGTAACCTAGGGGTAAAACGGTAAATTGACCCCAATTGGTGTTACGAACACTCGTGAATGACTAACTTATTGCTATTGGTCTATATCCGTGGACACAGAAATATATCTACAGTGAGAAGAGTTTAGCTGTGAGTCTTTAGTGGAGTATACACACAGTTAACGAATATTGATTAATGTGGTTAATGACTTTAGCCAATTAATCTCAGATCGTTGTAGCTTCTGATCTGTAGGTCCATTAGGTCCCTTTCCTAGCTCGTAAAGGGCAATGGGATTTATTTATATTTTTTGTAATTTGAAATGTTCAAATTTACTTTGGGAATTAGTTTATTGTATAGTGATACATTATAATATAAAGTTTGTGAAACTTTATATAAATTTAATTTGGGATATGATTCAAAATTAATAAAATATTTGAATGAGTTCAAATATTAATTTAATATGAATTGGATTCATATTAAAATTATTAATTATGAGAGAAACTTATATTTGAATATGATTCAAATTTAATATAAGTTAAATATAAGATATTTAATTTAGTTAATATTAATTGAAGAATTAATTAATAATTTAGTTTTATTTAATTAAATTTATAAAATAATATTGCAGAGATATTCATTTAAATAAGATTTGAATGAAATATTAATTAAATATAATATAATTAATTATATTAATATAAATCTATAAGATATGAGAGAGATATTTATTCAAATAAGATTTGAATGGAATATTAATTAAATATAATTTAATTAATTATTAACTAATTGATTAATTGTTAATTAATTAGTAGATTTGATAATAGAATCTCATGATTCTCTCCTACTACTTTTCCTATTCCAAGAAGGAAAGAGAGTTATAAATATCTAGAAGAAAACAGTTTTCTTTAACGAAATTCATCAAGAAAAAAGCCAAGGCTTTTCTCTCTTCAAAAAGAAAAGATTTTCTCTCAAATATCTCTAAATATTTTCCCATCCCAATTGGTTCCCACAAACCAATCTCATCCCAGAGGATAGGAAGGTCTCCGACGGGTGGTGTCCCCAATTCGGTGATTTGTAAATTCAGAGACGTCATCGAAAGTAAGTTCTCTGTATCTTTTAATTTAAAAGCATGCTTAGTGTTTATTTAGAATTTTGATTCTAAAATTTTGCCAATGTATTGGTATTTTATGATTTTCAAATTAATTTGAGTAACGGTTCTTTAAATTTTTTTGCTGCCATAGGGCTTTTATCCCTTCAGGAGGTTTTTAAGTTGATGGTTTACGAAACACTTTCTACCTAGAGATCATAATTTGTTTGAGCCTAGTTAAACTAGCTTTATGAGCATGTGTGAGTGATGTTAGGTAATAAAACTAGTTTATGACCTAGACATCGTAGGTTAAAATTCAGTATAATGGTTATGCTCAGATGTTTCACCTAGACTAAGGATTTGTTAAAGTTAGCCTAAATAAAATCCTAAAATAGTAAGATACCCTTAAAATCGTTGCAGAACACTTCAACTAGAGAGAAGTAGTGTACTTTTAAGCTTTAGCGTCCCTAAGAGTTTACACCGTGAGGTCCATGCAGGGCTTTGGACCGTGCATAAGAGCGAACTCCCTTCGGAGAGTGTTTGCATGGATCAATATCAAAGTGAATAGGGGAAGTAGTTCATAGTAAGTGGGTGAGGGATATGTGACAACACATCCCATGGTCTCTTCCATCGGGTCACACCGTAAGATTCCTATAATGAGCCTGCTTGTCTGCCCGGGAGCGACGTTCCCTTCGGAAGGCTATATTATAGGATTCGGAACACCGTGAACTCCATATATGGATAGGGTCTCTTTGATCAGTTTTCATGTTGACTTTCCACTTTCGGGAGCATAATGATTCTTATCTCTGAGATCCAAAAATGGAGGGTTACACTTACAAGAATTTCTAAGTTGTTAGTAAATTCTAACCAAAGAAGCGATAACTAAGTGCTATAAGCAATATGAGATATTTGGGAGCTAGCATTTTGGCAAGATTGTCTTGGTTCAAAGGAGAAACAATCGACTACCCATCGGTAGAGGTTATTTTAAACCTTTAAAATATCGTTGCAAAACTTTATGGGTACATTATTAGTATTTGCTAAACTAGATTGGCTTCTTAAGTAATTGTAGTTTCTAAATGAATAAGTTTATCTTTTCAGCATGAATACCTATATAGTTCAACTTTTAGCTTTCGAAAAACTTAACGGTCATAATTATGCAGCATGAAAATCTTAATTGAACACAATACTAGTAATTGATGATATAAGATTTGCCTTAACTAAGGAATGTCCTCAAACCCCGGCTCCAAATTCTAACCGAACTGTTCGAGAAGCATATGATCGATGGATCAAAGCTAATGAGAAAACTCGTGTCTACATTCTTACCAGCATGGCTGATGTTTTGGTAAAGAAAGATGAGTCATTAGCCTCGACTAAAGAAATTATGGGCTCATTGAGAAAAATGTTTGGGCAACCGTCATACTCCCTAAGACATGAGGAAATTAAACACATTTACACAAACCAAATGAAGGAGGAGACCTCTGTTAGAGAACATGTCCTAGACATGATGATGCACTTCAACATTGCTGTTGTGAATGGTGGACCCATTGATGAGGCTAATCAGGTTAGCTTTATCTTACAATCTCTTCTGAAGAGTTTCATACCATTCAAACAAACGAGTCACTAAATAAGATAGAGTTCAACCTAACCATCCTTTTCAATGAGCTTCAAAGGTTCCAAACTCTTACTTTGGGTAAGGGAAAATAAGTGGAAGCAAATGTTACTACCACCCAAAAGAAGTTTTTTAAAGGATCGTCCCTTAAAAGCAAAGGTGGACCTTCTAAACCTAAAGCTCAAATGAAGAAGAAGGGAAAGGGGAAGACTCCCAAGACTGGCAAGGGAAAGAAAGATGCAGACAAAGAAAAATGTTTCCACTACAACCATGATAGGCATTGGAAAAGGAATTGCCCGAAATACCTTGCTGAGAAGAAAGCAAAGAAAGCAAAACAAAGTAAATATGATTTACTACTTGTTGAAACATGCTTAGTCGAATTTGATACTTCAACTTGGATACTAGATTCATGAGCCACTAATCGTATTTGCTTTTCATTTTAGGAAACTAGTTCTTGAAAGAGGCTTGCAGAAGACGAGATTACTCTCAAGGTTGGAACGGGAGAGGTAGTTTCGGTTGAAGCAGTGGGTGACTTAATTTTTTTTTTTAAAATAGATATCTACTACTAAAAAATGTTTTGTATGTACCACAAATGAAGAGGAACTTGATATCTATCTCTTGCATTTTGCATCATATGTATGAAATATCTTTTGAAATTAATGAAGCGTTCATTTTTAGTAAAGGTATTCAAATGTGTTTTGCTACACTGAAAACAACTTATATAAGTTAAGACAATCTAGAGCAAACTTTGTCTTAAATACTAAAATGTTTATAGAACAGTCGAAACTCAGAATAAAAGACAAAAAGTTTCTTCTAACTACTATTTATGGCACTTAAGACTTGGTCACATAAATCTCAATAGAAATGGAAGATTAGTTAAGAGTGGACTTCTAAATTAGTTAGAAGATAATTCCCTACCTCCATATGAATCTTGTCTTGAAGAAAAAATGACCAAGAGATCTTTTAGTGGAAAAGGTCTCAAAGCCAAAGTACCTTTAGAGCTTGTACAATCAGACCTCTATGGACCAATGAATGTCAAAACTCGAGGACGGTACGAATATTTCATCAGTTTCATTGATGATTATTGAACTTGTGGTCATATTTACCTAATGCATCATAAGTCTGATTCTCTTGAAAAGTTCAAAAAATATAAGACTGAAGTTGAGAATGAATTAGGTAAAACAATAAAGATACTTCGATCAGATCAAGGTGGAGAGTACATGGACTTGCGATTCCAAGACTATTTGATGGAACATGAAATCCAGTCACAGCTCTCTGCACCTAGTACACCTCAGCAGAACGGTGCATCAGAAAGAAGAAATCGAACTTTGTTGGACATGGTTCGCTCTATGATGAGCTTTGCTCAGTTGCAAGATTCTTGTTGGGAACATGCTTTAGAGACAACTGTCTATATTTTGAATAATGTTCCCTTTAAAAGTGTTTCAGAAACACCTTATGAGCTTTGAAAATGGCATAAAGGAAGTTTATGTCACTTTAGAATTTGGGGATGCCCGACACATGTGTTGGTACAAAATCCTAAAAAATTGGAACATCGTTCAAAATTATGCCTATTCGTGGGTAATCCAAAGGTGTCAGGCATCCCCAAATTTGGATAACCTAAAGTTTGGATAACCATAATCTAAAGTTTAGATAACCTACGAATATACATAATTTTGAATGATGTTCTAATTTCTTAAGATTTTGTACCAACACATGTGTCGGGCATCCCCAAATTCTAAAGTGATGTAAACTTCTTTTATGTCCTTTTCAAAGCCCATAAGGTGTTATTGAAATACTTTTAGAGGGAACATTATTCAAAATATAGACAACTGTCTCTAAAGCATGTTCCCAAAAAGAATCTTGCAACTGAGCAAAGCTCATCACAGAGTGAACCATGTCCAACAAGGTTCGGTTTCTTCCTTCTGATACACCGTTCTGCTGTGGTGTAATAGGTGCAGAGAGTTGTAACTGGATTTCATGTTTTGTCAAATAGTTTTGGAAACGCAAGTTCATGTAATCTCCACCTTGATCTGATCGAAGTATCTTTATTGTTTTACCTAATTCATTCTCAACTTCAGCCTTATATTCTTTGAACTTTTCAAGAGGATCAAACTTGTGATACATTAGGTAAACATGACCATACCTTGAATAATCATCAATAAAACTAATGAAATATTCGTACCCTCCTCGACCTTTGACATTCATTGGTCCACAGAAGTCTGAATGCACAAGCTCTAAATGTACTTTGGCTCTGAGACCTTTTCCACTAAAAGATCTCTTGGTCATTTTTTTCTTTAAGACAAGATTCACATAGAGGTAGAGAGTTATCTTCTAACTGATTTAGAAGTCCACTCTTAACTAATCTTCCAATTCTATTGAGATTTATGTGATCAAGTCTTAAGTGTCATAAATAGGCATTAAAAGAAATCTTTTGCCTTTTATTCTGAGTTTCGGCTATTCTAAACATTTTAGTATTTAAGACAAAGATTGCTCTAGTTGGTTTTAACTTATATAAGTTGTTTTCAAGTATAGCATAGCATATTTGAATACCTTTACTGAAAATGAACGTTTCATTAATTTCAAAAGATATTTCATCATATGTTCCAAAATGCAAGAGATAGATATCAAGTTCCTCTTCATTTGAGGTACATACAAAACATTTTTAAGTAGTAGATATCTATCTTCAAAAAATAATTTCGTCTCCCACTGCTTCAGCCAAGACTACCTCTCCCGTTCCAACAATGAGAGTAATCTCGTGTTCTGCAAGCCTCTTCCAATAACTAGTTTCTTAAAATGGAAGCAAATATGATTAGTTGATCCTAAATCTAGTATCTAGGTTGAAGTATCATATTCGACTAAGCATGTTTCAACAACTAGTAAATTGTATTTACCTTGTGCTGCTTTTTCTATGCTTTCTTCTCAGCAAGGTATTTTGTGTAGTTCCTTTTCCAATGCCCATCTTGGTTGCACTGGTAACATTTTCCTTTATTTTCACCTTTCTTTCCCTTGCGAGTTTTGGGAGTCTTCCCCTTTCCTTTGTTCTTCATTTGAGCTTTAGGTTTAAAGGGTCCACTTGTGCTTTTAGACGATGATCCTCTAAAAAACTTCTTTTGGGTGGTAGCAACATTTGCTTCCACTTCTTTTTCCTTACCCAAAGTAAGAGTTTGGAACCTTTGAAGCTCATTGAGAAGAGTGGTTAGGTTGAACTCTGTCTTATTTAATGACGCGTTTGTCTGAAACGGTATGAAACTCTTTGGAAGAGATTGTAATATAAAGTTAACTCGATTAGCCTCATCGATGGGTCCACCGTTCTTATCAGCGATGTTGAAGTGCATCATCATGTCTAGGACCTAACAGAGGTCCTCTTCTTCATTCGCTTGGTGTAAATGTGTTTAATTGCCTCATGTCTTAGGAAGTATGATGGTTGCCCAAACATTTCCTTCAACGAGTCCATGATTTCTTTAGTCGTGGCTAAGGACTGGTGTTTTTTGCCAAAACATCAGTCATGCTGATAAGAATGTAGACACGACTTTTCTCATTAGCTTTGATCCATTGATCATATGCTTTCCAAACAGTTCGGTTAGCATTTGGAGCTGGGGTTCGAGGACATTCCTCAGTTAAGACGAATCTTATATCATCAATTACTAGTATTGAATTCAATTGAGATTTCCATGCTGCATAATTATCTCCGTTAAGTTTCTCGGAAGCTAAAAGTTGAATTATAGAGCTATTCATGCTAAAAAAATAAACATATTCATTTAGAAACTATGATCACTAAAGAAGCCAATCTAGTTTAGCAAATACTAATAACGTACCCATCATTATAAAGTTTTGCAACGATATTCCAAAGGTTTAGAATAACCCCCACCGAAGGTTAGTCGATTGTTCCTCCTTTGAACCAAGACAATCTTGACCAAATGCTAACTCCTGAATATCTCATATTCCAATAGCTTTTAGTTATCATTATTTCGGTCAAGAATATACTGACAACTTAGTAATTCTTGTAAGGGTAACCCTCCATTTTCGAATCTCAGAGCCAAGAATAATTATGCTCCCGAAAGTGGAAAGTCAATATGAAAACTAGTCAAAGAGACCTTATCCACATTTAGAGTTCACGGTGTTCTGAATCCTATAGCACAACCTTTCGAAAGGAACGTCACTTCAAGGCAGACAAGCCCTACATGGACCTCACGATGTCAACTCTTAGGAATGCTAGAGCTTAAAAAAGTACACTATTTCTCTCTAGCTGAAGTGTTCTGTAACGGTTTTAAGGGTAGAACAATGTCAAAGGTCTTGAAAGTTCACATCTAACTACTGGGTGGTCTCATTTTGAGTAATATTAAAGTTTTTTGCCCACAAAAACGGAACGGTGATGCCTCAGACTCAGTTTTTTCGCTTAGTTCCGAAACGTCGAAAAAAGAACCAATGTTATAGCCTAGAAAGAAGCTATCCAACTTAGAACAATGTCAAATGTCTCGAAAATTCACATCTAACTACTGAGTGGTCTCATTTTGAGTAATATTAAAGACTTTTGCCCACAAAAGCCAAACGGTATTACCCAGACACAGTTTTTTAGTTTCGTACCGAAACGTCGAAAAAAGGGTCAATGCTATAGCCTAGAAAGCAGCTACCCAACTTATGTCAAAGGTCTCGAAAGTTCACATCTAACTACTGGGTGGTCTCATTTAGAGTACTATTAAATTTTTTTAACCATAAAAGTCGAACGGTGATGCCCCAGACTGAGTTTTTTAGCTTCGTCCAGACACGTCGAAAAAAAGGGCTAGTTTTCAGCCCACAAAAGCTGAACGGTGATGCCCCAGACTCAGTTTTTTAGCTTCGTCCTGACACGTCAAAAAAAGGACCAATGCTATAGTCTACAAAGAAGCTACCCAACTTAGAACAATGTCAAAGGTCTCGAAAGTTCACATCTAACTACTAAGTGGTATCATTTTAAGTAATATTAAAGTGTTTTGCCCCAGACTCTGTTTTTTAGCTTCGTCCCAAAACGTCGAAAAAAGGGTCAATGTTGTAGCCTTGAAAGAAGCTACCCAACTTATAACAATGTCAAAGGTCTCGAAAGTTCACATCAAACTACTGGGTGGTATCATTTTGAGTAATATTAAAGTGTTTTGCCCACAAAAGCCGAACGGTGATGCCCCAGACTCAGTTTTTTCGTTTCGTCCCGAAACATCGAAAAAAAGCCAATGATATAATCTACAAAGAAGCTACCCAACTTAGAACAATGTCAAAGGTCTCGAAAGTTCACATCTAACTACTGGGTGGTCTCATTTTGAGTAATATTAAAGTTTTTTGCCCACAAAACTCGAACAGTGATGTCCCCAGACTCAGTTTTTTAGCTTAGTCCCAAAACGTCGGAAAAAGGGCCAATCTTATAGCCTAAAAAGAAGCTACCCAAGTTAGAACAATGTCAAAGGTCCCGAAAGTTCACATAAAAGTACTAGGTGGTCTCATTTTGAGTAATATTATAGTTTTTTGCCCACAAAATCCGAACGGTGATGCCCCAAACTCAACTTTTTAGCTTCGTCCTGAAACATCGAAAAAAGGGCCAATCCGATAGCCTAGAAAGAAGCTACTCAACTTAGAACAAAACTGAGTCGACGTTTCGAGGCGAAGCTAGAAAACTGAGTTTGTGGAATCACCGTTCGGCTTTGGTGGGCAAAAAACTTTAACTTGAGACTACCCAGTAGTTAGATGTGAACTTTCGGGACCTTTGACATTGTTCTAACTTGGGTAGCTTCTTTTTAGGCTATAGGATTGGCCCTTTTTCCGACATTTCCGGACTAAGCTAAAAAACTGAGTCTGGGGACATCACTGTTCGAGTTTTGTGGGCAAAAAACTTTAGTATTACTCAGAATGAGACCACCCAGCAGTTAGATGTGAACTTTCAGGACCTTTGACATTGTAAGTTCGGTGTTTTCTTTCTAGGCCATAGCATTGACCCTTTTTTCAACGTTTCGGGACGAAACTAAAAAACTTTGTCTAGGGCATCACTATTCGGCTTTTGTGAGCAAAATACTTGAGTATTACTCAAAATGAGACCACCTAGCAGTTAGATGTCAACTTTCGGGACCTTTGACATAGTTCTAAGTTGGGTGGTTTCTTTCTAGGCCATAGCATTTGCTATTTTTTCAACATCATCACCGTTCGGCTATTATGGGCAACAGACCTCGGTATTACTCAAAATGAGACCACCCAACAGTTAGATGTGAACTTTTGGGACCTTTGACATTATTCTAAGTTGGGTGGTTTCTTACTAGGCCACAACATCGGCCCCTTTTTTGAACGTTTCGGGACAGAACTAAAAACTGAGTCTGAGGCATCACCGTTTGGCTTTTGTGGGCAAAAGACCTCAGTATTACTCAGAATGAAACAACCCAGCAATTAGATGTAAACTTTCGGGACCTTTGACATTGTTCTAAGTTGGGTGGTTTCTTTCTAGGCCACGACATTGGCTATTTTTTCCACGTTTTGGGATGAAACTAAAAAACTGAGTATGGGGCATCACCGTTCGGCTTTTGTGGGAGAAAGACCTCAATATTACTCAGAATGAGACCACCCAGCAGTTAGATGTGAACTTTCGAGACCTTTGACATTGTTCTAATTTGGGTGGTTTCTTTCTAGACCATAGCATCGACCAATATTTCAACGTTTCAGGACGAAACTAAAAAACTGAGTTTGAGCATCACCGTTCGGCTTTTGTGGGCAAAAGACCTCAATATTACTCAGAATGAGACCACCCAGCAGTTAGATGTGAACTTTGGGGACCTTTGACATTGTTCTAAGTTGCGTGGCTTCTTTTTAGGCCATAACATCAACCATTTTTTCAACGTTTAGGGACGAAACTAAAAAATTGAGCTTGGGGCATCACCGTTCGGCTTTTGTAGGCAAAACACTTCAGTATTACTCAGAATGAGACATTCCAGCAGTTAGATGTGAACTTTCGGGACCTTTGACATAGTTCTAAGTTGGGTGGTTTCTTTCAAGGCCATAGAATCAACCCTTTTTTCAACGTTTTGGGACAAAACTAAAAAACTAAGTCTGGGGCATCACCGTTTGGATTTTGTGCTCAAAAGACTTCAGTAAATGAGCAGTTTCAGCAGAGGCAGAGTACGAGGGGCGAGACCACATAAAAAGATAGGGGGACGAACTGAAGACGTGGTAAGAGGAGAGACTGAAAAGCAACAATAGGGATCGGAAGTCTCGAGTTAGAGAGTATGAAAGGGAATCCGTCTCGACCGATCTTGAGTAATCATAAGAAGTGGAATAAGAAAGATTGGATGAGCCATCACTTCGGTCTTTCGATCGAGGATCTTTCGCGAGAAGAAGAAAAGTACTATTTTGACAAAGGAATGTGAGTTGGACCAAGCGAGAACTTTGATGATTGGGTCAGGTCGGGGAGTATTAGAATAACGAATAGTCCTTCAGACATATCAGAATCGAAATGAGTTCCATCCATTTCTTTCATCTTCGAAGCTAGAAAAAGAAGAAAAAGTACAAAATCGCAAATTCGACTCTTCATTCTCCCACTCTGTGGTCTTCTTATCTTCTTCTTGAGTTCTGAATATCCTCTTATTTGTTAGGAAGGATCGAGATTGATGAATAAATCAATAGTTATGGCTCGTACGATAGGTAGAAACTCACTCGGGTCAGATCACGAACTAGAAAGTCAAGCCGTCACATTGAATAGGATCAAGGCTTCAGTTCCATAAACAAGTCCAAGAAATTTTGAGTGGTCCGGAGGCGCAATGAAATATACGTTGACAAGACTGAAAGGTGTGAATAGGCTCGACTTTCTATTAAGGAGTGCAAGTATGAATCACCTAAGAAGTCCCACTATTTAAATAGGATGGATAGTCAGAAGGTGCAAAGAATATTACGGAGTTTGGTCATCGATCGCCTTACAATATCCCTGTCTTATGAAGCCTCTTATCTTTCTCTTTTTCTTCTTTCATGAGGCAAAGTAGGAAGCAAGATCATTCAATCGTATTGCACAGGAGCTCAGCTCTTACCGAGAGGGATCCATGAAGTAAGTAAAGACAATAAAGGGGAATTGCTCCCCCAAACTAAGTAAAGACAATAAAGTAGGGTTAGTGGACTAATAAGGAAGAGTTGAGATTGTAGGCATTCGTCTATCTAGCGCGAGAAAGTTGAAGCCTTCTTTTAGAATCAGAAGATGAGCATATGATTTCTGAAAAGAGGAAGGCGAGACAAAAGCAGCTAGGCTTTGTCCTATTGCCCGAGGTTATGAACGAAACTTCTGCAACAATACAAAAAGAACTGTGTCAACTACTGCCCCACTGATTCAAGAGATCCTGCAAGCCAATTAAGAGTACTAAAGGAGACCTATGACCTATTTCACTGTTCTCTTTTGTGAAAGAAGAAATTGACTATCAAATAATCTATTTATCTATGTGGTAAAGTCTCTCGATCTTCTTCTTCTTCAAGAGAAACTATTCCATTCTTGAGACTGATTTCTTCTAGGCTTCCTACTAAAGAAGATGAGAGTGATAGCTGCCTCTTGATCTAGGTTCGGATGGATCTTGTGAGGCTTCCTCAAAGACCTTCTCCTATGATTCTGTCTTCTTGCTAGAGGCTAGTCTCTCTCGATATCCCTCAATCAAGAGATCTTCCCTTTTAGTATGAACTGAATCTATCATTCATTCCACTGCCAACTTTATCCGTTGATCAATCCACGGTCAAGATCTTTAGATCTGAAAGTGAGCGGGGTAGTCTCTTTCTTGCATATCTTCCTACTAAATCCCATTATGCGGTAATCTCCTTTCTTAGCGAAGGTGGTAAGCCTATACATCTCCGCCATCCACCACGAATCTCACCTCTCCATGAGACTGAGATGAAAGGATTTAAACCTTGAGGTGGCCTGACCATGTCCCCTCCTCGTATTTTTTCTCCTATATCGGCTCCATTTATTCCACGTTATTTCATCCTTCTCGTTCATAGAAGATGATAGATAATAATGGAGAAAGTCAAGCTAGTTGTCATCTACAACAGCCTCCATGAACAAGGGCTACTTCTAGTTCTTCCACAACTAAATCTACTGTTGTCCATAGCCCAAGTTTCATTTTCATATTTCTTTATAGAAAGGAATGAAATAAGTTGATATTTACAAGTAATAAGTAGTGTGAAAGAAAGCCTAGGAAGATTCAATGGAAGTTCGCTCCACTTATTTGCTCCTGCTTACTGATAATGTTGAAGGTTCCTCCGGACCTCTGAATTATGATAATCGATTGGCTGACAGAAGGCTTTCCCAACCTAGACATTTTAACTAAAAGTTTTGCCTACTTCTAGGCTTAAGGTAGTTCTCGACAACCTTCTTCTTTTACTGGCTTGGGAAAAAGAAAAAGTGAGCATTTACCATAAAAAGAAAGAGATAAAGTCCTTACCACTGGCAGAGAGAAGGAAGGACAAGAGCAAGCCTTGGTGATACTGATCCTGCATCTTGACTTGGAAATCCTTTTTTTTAGGGTTGGACATTGTATGGAATTTAGAAAGAGGAAGGTTAAGGCGAATGGTGTATTGATCAGGGCTCAAGAAAGTCTCATGCCTCAGACGTGGATGTAGATGCACACATAGATCATCCTCTTGGCTAAGAAGATCAAGACTTATGGACTCTATCTCTTTTGAGAACTTTCCAACTCCTACTGACTTAGATGATTTATAGATTGACTGACCTCTATCAGAGTTTCCCGATGGTTTCCCTTACCTATTCTTTCCCTTTTTAGGCTCTCAATCAAATGCAGAACGAAGATCAATGCTCGACCTAGGCTCTCCAAAGACCTCAGTTGTCCTCTGGTTAGGGAATGTCTTCTTCTGCTGGTTTAGGACAGGTTCGAAGGATTCAGAATCCATATTAACTTGTCCATCGGACCACTAAGGAAATGCGCTTACAATATCTCTGTCTTATGGAGTCTTCTACACTCTTTATTTCCTCTCCATTATCTTCGCACCCTTTGTTCATTGATCTTTCACTTCGAAAATGGGTGCTTGATTTCTATCTTTTCTCTTGATTGCTCTAGTCCTATTCTCTTAAGGCCCCCGAGAGTGGATTTATGGGGGAAGGGATGGATGGCACATCTAGTCTCGCCCCTACGTGGGCTTCTCTTCCCTCTTAACACACTGAAGAGGCAAATGTGGTAGTCTCATTCTGAACTCAATCCGGTAAAAGGATGATTCTGGTCTTTTCTCTAAACTCATTGAAGAGGGAGGGCTCCCATTCTTCACTCAAATCACTCGAGTCTAACTACTGGGTGGTCTCATTTTGAGTAATATTAAAGTTTTTTGCCCACAAAAGCCGAAAGGTGATGCCCTAGACTCAGTATTTTAGCTCCGACCCGAAACATCGAAAAAATGGCCAATGCTGTAGCCTAGAAAGAAGCTCCCCAACTTAGAACAATGTCAAAGGTCTCGAAAGTTCACATCTAACTACTGGGTGGTCTCATTTCGAGTAATATCAAAGTGTTTTGCCCATAAAAGCCGAACGGTGATGTCCCAGACTCAATTTTTTAGCTCCGTCCTGAAACGTCGAAAAAACGACCAATGCTGTAGCCTAGAAAGAAGCTACCTAACTTAGAACAATGTCAAAGGTCTCGAAAGTTAGCATAGAACTACTGGGTGGTCTCATTTTGAGTAATATTAAGGTTTTTTGCCCACAAAAGCCGAACAGTGATGCCCCAGACTCAGTTTTTTAGCTCGTTCCGAAACGTCAAAAAAAGGGCCAATGTTGTAGCCTAGAAAGAAGCTACCCAACTTAGAACAATGTCAAAGGTCTCGAAAGTTCGCATCTAACGACTAGGTGGTCTCATTTTGAGTAATATTATAGTTTTTTGCTCACAAAAGCCGAACGATGGTGCCCTAGACTCAGTTTTTTAACTCCGTCCCAAAAGGTCTAAAAAAGGGGCAATGTTGTAGGCTAGAAAGAAGCTACCCAACTTAGAACAATTTCAAATGTCTCGAAAGTTCTCATCTAACGACTGGGTGGTCTCATTTTGAGTAATATTAAAGTTTTTTGCCCACAAAACCTGAACGGTGATGCCCCAGATTTGGATTTTTAGCTCTATCCTGAAACGTTGAAAAAAGGGCCAATGTTATAGCCTAGAAAGAAGCTACCTAACTTAGAACAATGTCAAAGGTCTCGAAAGGTCTCATCTAACGACGAGGTGGTCTCATTTTGAGTAATATTAAAGTTTTTTGCCCCACAAAAGTCGAACGGTGATGCCCCATACACGATTTTTAGCTCCGTTCCGAAACGTCGAAAAAAGGGTAATGCTATAGTCTAGAAAGAAGCTACCCAACTTAGAACAATGTCAAAGGTCTTGAAAGTTCGCATCTAACGACTGGGTGGTCTCATTTTGAGTAATATTAAAGTGTTTTGCCCACAAAAGCCGAACGGTGATGCCCCAAACTCGGGTTTTTAGCTCCATCCCAAAATGTCAAAAAAATGGTCAATGTTATAGCCTAGAAAGAAGCTACCCAACTTAGAAGAATGTCAAAAGTCTCGAAAGTTCGCATCTAACTACTGGGTAGTATCATTTTTTAGTACTTTAGGATTTTATTTAGACTAACTTAAATAAATCCCAAGTCTAGGTGAAACATCCGAACATAACCATTATATCGGATTTCAAGCTACGATGTCTAGGTTATTAAACTAATTTTATTACCTCACATCTCTCACACATGGTCATAAAAGTAGTTTAATTAGGCTCAAGAACTTTTTACGATCTCTAGGTAGAAGGTGCGTAAACCGTTAACTTTAGAACCTCCAATCTTAGTCATCTTATGTGACTTGTTGACAAGATCTAATTAGGTGAGCTTCTGGTAACCAGTTTTACAAGATATCGACCTAATCCTACAAAAAAGGGTAGATATGTTTAACCTAGGTTAGCATGCAAGTTATCTTTGTTATAGATTTTAAAAGTCTAATTCATTTTATAACACTTACAAAAGAACTAGGATAAACTATAACAAACAAACAACAACAAACAATATATAACAATTCTCTATAAGGAAATTAATTAATATGGATTTGAATTTATTTAACTTTTAATTAAATTATATTAAATTAAATTAAATAAATCAATAATTAATTTCATTAAATCACATTTAATTAAAATTAATTTAATTAATAATTTATTTAATTTCCATATTAATTAATCAACATGCATACTATACATTATAACAATTATAACAATTATAATATACTTTCAATGCATTAACATGTTCACCTATGGTGGGATTTTAAATTTATATGGCATACTCTATGCACATACAATATAAAAGAATAATTAAAACATACAACATATGCATACTTAATTAAACACCTTAAAATAAACTAGTTTTGACTCTTAAATCTAGCTAAGAACTAAATTATTACATTAATAATTTGGTGAAGTACATTAAGGGTCCTAAAAAAAACTCGAACCGACAGAAAAAACCACCAAAACTGCACTAAACCAACCCAAAAACCCCTTGAACCGGCCCAAACCATGAGGTTAGACCATTAGGCGCGTGGGTTACAAGAATTGGGTCAAACCCGGGTTGGGTACCATCGGGCAGACGAGAGAAGCAGGCCTAACCGTGGGCCATTTGCGAGATGGGCCACGCGAGAAAGGGGTCGCGTAAGGCTAGGCGGGCGCGACGCGAGGAGGACCCAAGCGAGATTACACATGACGCGCAATGGAGCAACCGGGTCACGTGTGGGTCTTCGGGTCGGACGCATCGGGTTTTTGGGTCTAGGACCTTTGATTTGGGTTTATCTTCTTCTTCTTTTTTTTTTTTTTTATCAAATTTCTAGTTTTTCTCTCACCTGATTGATAAAATTACATCCTAATTTCAACTCTAATGACTCTATAAAAATTACAGACTTTTTGCAATAATAAATTAAACCACAAACTGGGCTAATTACAATAATTATTATAAACAACAAACTTAATTTATTTTGCCAAAACCATAATATATCCATTTTAGTTCATCACACAGTTTATCTAATAAATTGACAAATCCACCATATGCAATTGAGTAAAATTAAGCTTGCTCTGATACCACATGATGGAAATAGTAGACATGCGCAGCGGAATAAGGATAAAACTATACCCTAATTGCATCTAAACACTTTAGTAATTAACATGCATAATAACCCTAATATAAACAAAGATGAGGTTAATAGAAAAAACTTACCTTTGAAGCTTTTCTTCTCTTGTATTCTCTTCACGAATTTGAAGTCGGGACTACCACTAGAGTTGACTTGCTATTCTCCCGACTTGGAATCGAGTTGTGAGACTCGAAAGTGGTGGAAGAAAAAATAGAGAGAGACGATATCCTTTTTTTGGAGGAACCTAACTATTAGATCCTTTTGTTGTTGAGAGTAAAAGAAGTTCTTGGATTTTTTGTGTAATTCCTAATTACAAAAATTAAATCTTACCTTTTCAAAACAAAGAGTCCATTCATCTTTGCAATAAACCACTTTACAAGCAACCTGCATGCAAGAGCTTCCCTACCTCACTACTTGGCATTCTTAGTAGGATAGGTAGCTTGTATGCAATAAGCCCCTTGCATATCACATGCAAGTGATAAGCTTGCCAAATCTCAACAAGTGTTAATATTTAAATTAGTCTAAGGGCAATATGATAATTTAACATTTAAATCAAATTCAAAATTTGACTTTTAACGTCTAAAGTCAACAGTTTGACTTTTTACCATTTTATCCGTCTTGACTAATTTTGACCTTCCGAGCATGAATCTGCATTCATTTTTCAAAAATTCAAATCACATTTGAATATAAAGTCAATCAAAGTTTGACTTTTCAAAGTCAAAAGTCAACATTTTGGCTTTTCACAATTTTGACCATTTTCATCAATTTCGAGCATCCGAATATGAATCCATATTCATATTTTTAATATTTAAATCACATTCAAACATGAAGCTCTATCTTAAGCTTATAACCAACGACTATATCAAATATATTCGTCGGTTTCTCTCTTTTTACCTAATTCGAACAATTTGAATTATTCCATCATAATGTTCTAAGTTGATTCCTTGTGAGCTAGCGGGAGAACTTAATGTACCTATAGATTATGGACTCCAACGATCCGAGATTAACTGACCAAACTCTTTTAGACCGAGTTAATCAACATTTGTTAACTAACAAGTCATTTCACTAAAGTCTCGTAGTTGCACTCCCCTCACTATAGATATATTTGTTTCCATGTGAGATAACCATGATAAGTAAGTTAATCCTTCACAGGTTGTTCATAATCTCGGCTGGTTCAAAGTACCGTTTTACCTCCGAAACTACATCTTGCTCCTTAGTTTCACTGGTCCACTATTGAACAATTGGTTTAATGTCCAACCTTTAAACCGAATCCCTCTTGAGCCAATGAGAGGGTGGGGCCCCTTGTTCAAGACTTAGATTCAATTCTCAAGGGAACAACCTATCTACTGCCCTAATACGGGTAGGAGTGAATTTCATTTTGCACTCTATGTCCCTAGCTATCCACCCGGTCTTACCCTTGAAATTGAAGGTTTATTGGCCAACGCCATTGAGTTGCCCTCACCTATGCAGATCTAAGGATAATTTTGTGTGAACAGAAGTTCATAGTTAGCTTAGGATTAAGATTAAGTTACATTGGATATCTATTAATGAAATAGTCAATTTTATTAGAGTCAACGGTGTTATAACCTAAAAGTGACTATTTTATAGTTCCAATCTTATGTAAACTTTTTACATAGGATGTCCCCATTTCCATGTCTCTACATGAACGATTCAAGATCACATCATTTTGTACTAACTACAAAGCGGGCAGCATCCATAGTGTCCCTAGAATAAGGTGCCCAAACTTATTCGTATACTATAGACTATTTAGGCTATTTACTCAAACTTGATCCACGTTTATGTCTCTACATAAAGTTCAAGTTTATGCAATAATAGTCTCGGGTCCTTAGTTTATTGGCTTTAAGATTATAGTATCAATAGAATATGATTTATAAACTACGAGTTTTAGGACATAAATTCCAACACACATGGTCCTCTCCCAAACTAAATTTTCCTTCAGTAATATGAAGAACAAAACCATCGACAAATGCTTCTTTGAAGTTATCTACATTAAAGGACCTAAACTCACTTTTAATATAGCTAACTTACCTACTGGTATGGATATATACAAAATGAAGCAGAAGAGATAATGACAGAATTTCATGACCACTTAATAAAAAATACAGCATCATATAAAGATGAGAAAAGAAGTTCACTTCCAAGTAGGAGATCTTGTTATGACATACTTGAGAGAGAGAAAAATCCTAGTTAGAACTTATGGAAAGTTGAAGGATAAGCATATTGGCCCTTGCAAAGTTATAGTAAAATATGATCCTAATGGCTAAAAAATTAAAGTACCAGAATAACTTAATATCAACCCAGTTTTTAATGTGACTGACTTAAAGGAATATCACACCCCAGTTGAGTCCAAGCTTGCTGACCCAGCTTGAGGACAAGCCTAGTTTTAGGGAGGTGGATTATGGTGTAAACAAAGTTGTATTGTTTAGTTATTATTGTTAAAGATTGATTGTTAGTTGTTGTAGTTAAAGATTGTTTAGTTAGTTACTTTTTGTATTTAATATTCATTGTAAATAAAGCTCTTCCCTCTCAATGAAGGGTAGAATACTATTCATACAAAAAGCCCTTTGATAATTTACATCGGTTTTACTCCATTAGATAGTCTTAAATGAATAAATGGTTTATGAAGGTCCTTCTAGTCTCAAAAAAGGATTTTTACTAATTTTGGTTAACTTTATGAACTTTTGTAGGAAATTTCAACTGCTTTGAGGAAATTGACGTGACGTGCTTGCTTTGCCTAAGCTGATGTGTCAGCATCAGAACCCTAAAATATGAAATGGCACCTAATCGTTGGGTAAAAGGACATGAGTTGGAGAGGTTAGAATATCTACTTAGCTCACGAAGTGGTGTGAATAGGTTGAGGAAGTTGCTTTGCTCGACCTTTCGTAAGAGTTGCTTTGTGTAGCTGTCTTTCGAAAACGAAGAATGCAATGGAAGAAAGTAGCTAACCCCTCATAGAATACGACTCATATAGTCATCATAATATTGATAGAGGGTGGAAAAAGGGCGAACTAGAAGGAATGAGATATGTCTATTGAAGCTGAGGCAAGGGTGCTCAGTCTTGCAGTTGTTATTCTCATGGTCCAAAGTTATTTTTCATTGTCAAAATCGCCTTGGCAAATGCACGGAGCATAAATTTCAATCTCCTCTCAATCGATTGGCACCTATAAAAGGAGGGGAAGCCTTCTTGTTCAAGTATCCACAATCACCCACGATCCTTATCACTCCAATAGAGAACTCACTGCTCAACCCATAGATTCTTCAAGAATAAAAGTTCTTCTAAAGAAACCTAGGTTTAGATCATCTCTACCTCGTGAGGGTGAGTGTAGATTAACAATTTGACCTTGAAAAAAGAGAATCTCACCTAGAAAGTGTTAAAGAGTGTTAGATTGATTCAAATAAGTTTTGTTCATCACATTTCCAACTACTACTTTGATTTCTTTTGTTATGTTTTCGTTATTTTATTCTTTGAACCTTTATCTTGTAAGCTTGATTTATGAGCTAATAATTCGTGTTCATTCATCTTTAATCATGAACTAAATTATTTATGAGGTTCAGTAATATGGATATCCTAAAGGGTTATGGTTTGAGTGACCTATACTTCATATCACTTGATTAGAACGTTTTGTTTTGTTTAATTTATATATATAAAAAAAATTGTTAAGTTGACTGACCACATAATTTAGTAATTTAGTAATTTAGCGGAGTTTTAATAATAACAATTTTAGGATATAAAAGGATGCCACAAAGAAACATAGGACTAAAGACGCGAAAAATAAAATTGGCACATCATCTCAATAACAAAACGCCATATATAAAAAATCTACACGAAAATAACCTAAAATGCAACTAACCATAGAAATTAGGCATTAGCTGCTTAGAGCTCCTAAAGAAACTTGATACAAGATTGAATATGATAGTTTTCTGTCCATGTCTAAGTCATTATTTGATATGATGCGATGGATTATCCATGACACATTGCTCAGAAGGTTAAAACATCGTAACACCCCTATTTATCTATTATTGTTTGATGTTTAAATTTGAATTTTGCCTATTCACAGCCTACCCACACTTTTGGTTACCAATTGTCACATTAACCACATTGCATTTAGAAATAATTATAATTTAATTAGTTGCGTAGAATCTCTTGGAATTCTCTTATTACTTCAATTGTTGCTGTTAGACCTTATTGATCTTCATTGTAATTGTTCATATGCAATCGATCAGTCATGTATAATTGTAATTGTAATTGTTCATATGCAATCGATCAGTCATCTATAATTGTAGTTTAAATTTTACTTGGGGTTCATTTGGGATGACTTAAAGAAAAAGAAATTTTGTTTTCCAAAATTCATTTTTTTAATAAAATCTCTTTAAAATAAAAACACACATATGTTCAACCATTCTTTTTCAAGAGTGTTTTTGTTCCAAAATTTGTTTGATTTATTATATTCTAATATTGTTTTTGTTAGTGTCAAATGTTATAAAAGAATTAGTCGATGGTGGTCGCCAGAGATGGCAAATTAGAGGTTTCTTATTACAGTCACTATAAATGACGACTAGGGTTAAAGGAACCAGGCTTACGAAGGTTCGACAATGGTAATATTCTTCAAAAGTTGCCTATCAATAGTAGTTGAATGTTGTGATTGAAGTTGGTTGATAGGTGGTAGTTGAAAGTTGTGGTTGGAGTTTGTGACGTTTGTGATTGGAATTTTTCATACAACTTAGAGAGATTGACTATATTAAACAATAAAATTTTTTTTTTTTATAAAAGATGGTTTCAAATGTTTATTTTAAAGATGTTTTTAAACATAGCAAAATGAGTTAACTTATTTACAAATATAGCAAAATTTTATAGATTGCAATAAGTTCAAATAGACATTTATTAATGAGGAATTGTTAGCACAAAAAATGAAGCTATTTACAAAATATAGGAAAATTTTCAAATGGGTTTGATGAATTTTGTTATATTTTGTAAACAATTTTAATATTTGCTATTTTTTAAAATGTCACTTTATTAATCGATGGATGCTTATCTAAATCTACCAAGTCTATCACAAATTAAAATTTTGCTATATTTATAAATATTTTTAGCAGTTTTGTTATTTAAAATATTTTTTCTTTATTTTAAATCGACTTGTTTCAAAAAAATAATTAATTATAATTAGTGGTAATTTTATGAATAATAATTAAAGATATACTAACATTTTTAAAAAAATAGCAAATATAGCATAATAGATAAGTGATAGACCAATATTTACAACCTGATCTATCTGTCAATCATTGATAGAATTTGACAAATTTTGCTATATTTGTAATTTTTAAAAAATATTCTTATATACTTTATTATTATTTTTCTTTTAAAATCTCATTTTTTTAATAGAAAATTATAAATAGTTTCAATAATTTTTGTTATTTTTTAAAATGTCCCATTCTTTAATGTACATTTTAATTTGATATAAACACTAAAATTATTTCAAAACGACTAATTTTCTAAATTAATTATGTGAAAGGAAATTTCCTAACCTACCCTTGATAACCATTCTTTTTTTAGTTTAACATAATTTATTACAGTTCTCTTGATATTTTTTTTCTTACTATTCTTCTATTTTCTATCCTTTGAGTTCAACTATATTTTTTTTCTTACTATTCTTCTATTTTCTATCCTTTGAGTTCATCTTCAGCTGAACTTCCATGCCAATGTTTTTCTTCTCAATTCTCTATAGTTCCTATAGATTCATGGATTGTACAGAATCAAAATTTCCAAAATAATTTGATTTGTACTTGTTCAACGCCTTTGACTCTGTTTTGATTCCAAGAACTTGGTTTCGAATTTTCCATTGTTCATTTATGGATTGAGTGCTACAGTTGATTTTCTGTTGTTTTCAGGTAAAAAGTTGAATTTGAAGACGTAAAAGAAGCTTCGAAGATTTTGGTTGACTGCTCTGTGGCGGTCAAATACGTATTTAAATTGCATTTCTGCGCCCTGGATTACGCGGTTATCGGTGTCAATGATTTTCTTTTGGTTCTCGAATTTCACATACATGTCGATTTGTTTTGGTTTTCGCTCAATGATAGCTGGAGTATGAATAAGCGAAATCGCTTTTCGATTTCGCTTCGTGAAAACTTTCTAATTTTGGGATTTTTGTTTTTTTTCCCCTAGAAAAAACTGATTGAATTCAATTTACAAACAACCTATTTAAATCCCGAAACTCAAATTCTGATTCCGTAAATTCGAAAGAAGAAAATGGTTGATACAATCGACAGAAATAGCCAAACAAATGGCTCAATTCAGAACTCGAACGCTACAATGGAGGAGAAGCTTGACGATCTTCGTCGTCTATTTGGAAAAGCAGATGGGGATCCACTGAGAATCGTGGGTGTTGGAGCTGGTGCTTGGGGCAGTGTCTTCATTGCCATGCTGCAAGAGAGCTATGGCCATTTGAGAGAGAAAGTTCTGATTAGGATATGGAGAAGACATGGACGAACAGTTGATAGAGCAACTGCTGAGCATTTATTTGAAGTGATAAATTCAAGGGAAGATGTGTTGAGAAGATTGATCAGGCGATGTGCATATTTGAAATACGTAGAAGCTAGATTAGGTGACAGAACTTTGTATGCAGATGAGATATTGAAAGATGGGTTCTGCTTGAATATGATTGATACGCCTCTCTGTCCTTTGAAGGTTGTCACCAATTTGCAGGAAGCTGTGTGGGATGCTGACATTGTGGTGAATGGCTTGCCTTCGACCGACACCCGCCAAGTGTTCCACGAAATGAGAAGGTATTGGAAAGAGAGATTAACTATGCCTGTTATCATTTCTTTGTCAAAGGGTGTGGAGGCTGAATTGGAGCCTCAACCACGGATAATAACTCCTACACAGATTATTAACAGCGCAAGTAAGATTGCTTCCTCTTGGTATAGTTTATATTACTTGGTAGTGAAAAAAATTATGTTAACGGCAATAATTTGAAATTTCTAAAGTGTAGTGATAACTTAACACGGGGTGGTATTGGACTTAGATATCGAGTTTCAATTCTTATCATATTTCATTATTTTCTTTCCAAAGTTGTATGGAATTGTGCAACTGTAGCCTGTCTAACTTATTGGTTTGAAGGCTTCTTCTGTTGCGGTGATTTATATAATCATCAAATTTGTTAAGGAAATGGATCTTTGCTGCCCCATCTGGAAGTTATTATATATTATCAAGTTAATCGAGTTTTGTCTCAGGTGGAATAGAAAATATGAAAAATATGAAAAACTCTTAATGTGCTGAACTGGAAGAAACTAGAATGTAAATTCATTGCCTGAAACTATTTTCTTGTATCTGAGTTGAATCAAATAGTATGGGTTTCTATTCCTTATATCTTGTAGTTCCAACGGCTTATTTCCTGCTTATTGAGTCACTTGCACTGCCTAAGTATGATCTTGGATAGTTTAAATATTTTGAGTCTTTGTAACTAAAAGATCCCATTGGGAGGGGGGAAAACTTTCTTTTTTCCTTATTTTTTCCCCCTTCTTTTGTTTACATGTGTGGACAAGTGAGAACATACATTGTTGCCCCTTTAGTTGTGTCATTATTGTTATCTTACATTCTACAAGAATCCTAAAAATTGTCAGAAGTCTAAGACCTATATTATATTTGCAGCTGGAGTTCCTTTGGAGAACATTCTTTATCTTGGAGGACCCAATATTGCCTCGGAGATTTACAATAGGGAATATGCCAATGCTCGAATTTGTGGATCTGAAAAGTGGAGAAAATCCTTGGCAAAATTTTTGAGGCAGCCCCATTTCATTGTGTGGGACAATGGCGACCTTGTTACTCATGAAGTAATGGGCGGATTAAAGAATGTCTACGCCATTGGAGCTGGTAACACTCATTTCCTATTCGTTTATTAAATGTCTTAAACAATTTGGTACAGCCACAGGAGACATGTTTATATAGTTTTGTCTTTTCATTCTGTATCTTGGCTGCAGCATTTTATGCTTAATCTAGTTCTTAGAAATGTTATGCTTAAATTAGTTCGAGATCTCAAGTTACAATTAGGATAACAATTACTATTGCATTGCATATATTGAGATCACTTTAAACGTTTTTGAATGAAGGGTTCAACTCGGTTTCCTTTTTCAATAATCTACTGTAATTGTCATTGATGGTTTATGTGATAGGAAAATTGAAGAATGTTCGAGGTGTGTGTGGATCATTTTAAAAAACTCTTCACATTATAGTGAAACTTCACGTGTTTATTAGAATACAAACGTTTCCTTCTACTTCTTTCCCTTGCTTGATTACTGTGATTAACGTTTTATTAACTACATTCTTATGCTGCATGGACAGAAAAACTATATTTAGATAGTATATGATTAAATTTACCCTTAATCTTAAGCTTTCGGATCATTTGGTGATTTAAGATTGCATCGGAGCTGGGGTCAAAGAGATTTTGTGTTCAACTCCTACAATGTTATTTCTTCCACAGTTAAAATCATTTTCCAATATGTCCACAAGTGAAGGAGAGTGTTAGATGATATATAATTAAATTTATTCTCGCCCACAAGCTTTAAGATTTCGGGTCAATCGATGATTTAAGATTATCATAAAAAGGATTGATCATCATTGCCTCTGTGGCTTAACACAGTAAATTTTCATTTCTTCAACAGGAATGGTGGCAGCTTTGACAAAAGAGAGTGCCACCAGCAAAGCAGTCTACTTTGCACACTGTACCTCGGAAATGATCTTTATTACTCATCTATTGGCTGAAGAACCAGAGAAATTGGCCGGACCATTACTGGCCGACACTTATGTTACTCTATTGAAAGGCCGTAATGCGTGGTATGGGCAAAAATTAGCTGAAGGAGAGCTGAGCCTCGAAATGGGTGATAGCATTAAAGGCAAGGGTATGATTCAGGTACGTTATTTATAAGTGAGATAGAAGTCCTAACACCATTTTTGGCATATGTTACAATTTCCTGAAATGGTTAGAATAGACAAAAATACTTTAAACACTATCGTTAATCTCTATGACTTCCTTCCAAGTATCATTATTCCCCTCTCAACCCAATGATCGTAGCGACCCAATCCACGGCGACTATTGGCCCTCAAGAGTTCCCTTGGTTTGTACAAGCCTGAAGTTGAATTATTTTCCTCTGGGCTTCTGTAGCTTGTGATACTAAAAAATGTTTCTTCTCCTTATTTTGGTGTAGATCACAGCTTCTTTCTAGTCATTATAGCCTAGTGATAGACCCCCGATACTTCATCAATACAGCAGAAGAGATAAAAAGAAATTATCACCAGCACATGAAGAGCACGTGATGGGTTAGTAAGGGGAAGAGTTAGTTATCATTTTCTTAGTATAAATAAAAAAGGGAGTTTGGGCGGGAGAGGCAGTTATGTGTTGAGTGAAAAGGGTTATTTTCTGTTCTTCCTTGAGAGAGAGGGAAACAGAGAAGATCTATATTGTAACTAGGGTTACTATCGCATTCTATATTCAATATTTCTATACTCAATACTATTAAATTGAATTCGTATCAATTTGGTTCTCATCAAATTGGTATCAGAGCACTGATTTTGGGCAAGAAAAAGGAAAATGGTGCAGACGCGGATCAAAGAGAAATTGGAGACGTTCGATCAGGAAATACAGGGCATTAAGAAAGAGATTTGTAAAATATCGGCGATTGAAAAGACACTGGCCGAAATATCCAAAAATATGGAAACACAAAATCAGATGATGTTGCGGATTATGGAATCGGCAGCACAAGATCGATCGACGATGAGTGAGAAATTATCGGAGTTGACGATGCTCAATTCTTCAACGAAGGATGTGATCAAGGGTGAAGGATCGTCCAAACGGGAGAACGAAACAAGAAAAGATGAAAAGAAGGCATACGATGAAAGTAACAGTGATCGCAGCAAGTTCAAAAACGTGGAAATGCCGATTTTCAATGGAGATGACCCCGATTCCTGGCTGTTTCGCGCAGAGAGGTACTTTAATATCCATAAACTTACTGAATTTGAGAAAATGACTGTATCTACCATTAGCTTTGAGGGTCCGGCATTGAACTGGTATCGTTCTCAAGAAGAACGTGAGAAATTTGTAGATTGGGCGAATATGAAGGAAAGAATATTAGTACGTTTCCGATCCGTGAGAGAGGGATCGTTGTATGGAAGATTCTTGCGAATTCAACAAACGACGACGGTAGAAGAATATCAAAATTTATTCGATAAGTGGGTAGCTCCTTTGTCGGACTTACCAGAGAAGGTGGTGGAAGAGACATTTATGTCCGGATTGAAACCGTGGATACAAGCGGAGATGGACTTCTGTGAACGAAAGGATTGGCGCAGATGATGCGAATTGCGCAAAAGGTGGAGAACAGGGAAGACATACGAAGGGAAGCAAAACTTTCCTGGTACTCTGGGGAAAGTTTGAGAAGTTCTCAAGGTAGCACTAAAGCTAATGTTAAAGTAAGTACAAGAGAAAATAAAGGTGGAATTAATTGGCCGATGAGAACGATTACTTTACGAGGAACGGCGAAAGAGGTAGTTCGAAAGGAAGGCCCGACAAAACGTCTATCTGATGCTGAGTTTCAGGCTAGAAAGGAAAAAGGGTCATGTTTCCGCTATAACGAGAAATATTCTCATGATCATAAAAGTAAGAAGAAAGAGCAAAGAGAATTACGAACGCTTGTTGTGAAGGAAGAGGGTGAAGAGTATGAAATTATCGAGGAAGAAGGAGGGGAACAGAAGGAACTGAATGCTCTTCAGAAGGAAGAGGGTGAAGAGTATGAAATTATCGAGGAAGAAGGAGGGGAACAGAAGGAACTGAATGCTCTTCAGATCGTAGAGGAGAGTCAGGTGATGGGGAAACTTTCCATCAATTCGGTTTTTGGACTGTCTAATCCCGGTACAATGAAGGTAAAAGGAACAGTACGAGGAAGGGCAGCTATAGTACTAATTGATTGTGGGGCCACACACAATTTTATTTCAGAGAAATTAGTAAAAGAGCTGCAACTCAATACAAGAGAGACATCGAATTATGGTGTTATATTAGGCTCTAGAACTGCAGTCAAGGGGAAGGGAATCTGTGAGGTGGTAGAATTAATGTTGGGAGACTGGAAGGTTGTGGATGAATTTCTACCCTTGGAACTTGGAGGGGTGGATGCTATACTTGGAATGCAGTGGTTATATTCTCTGGGAACAACTGAAGTGGACTGGAAAAATCTGATGTTAACTTTTACTCATCAAGGGAAGAAAGTGATAATACAAGGGGATCCGAGCTTAACTAAGGCGAGGGCCAATCTTAAGAAGATGATGAAAATGTTAGGGGAAGAAGATCAAGGCTTCTTTGTTGAATGTCGAGCCTTAGAGAGAAGCGAATCGTTTGAAGGAGAAGATTCATGGGATGAGGAATTGACAGAAGAAGAATTAGTGGCTGTGATACTTAAAAGTTTTGAAGACGTCTTTGAGTGGCCTGAAACACTTCCATCCCGCAGAGCCATTGAGCATCATATACACCTTAAAAAGGGAGTGGATCCGGTGAATGTTAGACCATATCG
The DNA here is from genome assembly GCA_025688845.1 of Cucumis hystrix. Lineage (NCBI taxonomy): Eukaryota > Viridiplantae > Streptophyta > Magnoliopsida > Cucurbitales > Cucurbitaceae > Cucumis > Cucumis hystrix. Next base: position 573,780 of record JACWES010000013.1, read on the forward strand.
TTATGCATACCAACAGAAAACAGAAATGGAAAAGTTGGTAGAGGAAATGTTAGCATCATGAGTAATTCGGCCAAGTACAAGTCCTTATTCAAGCCCTGTACTGTTAGTGAGGAAGAAAGATGGGAGTTGGTGATTTGGTGTCGATTATAGAGCTCTAAATAATGTGACTATACCGGATAAGTTTTCCATACTAGTGATTGAAGAATTGTTTGATGAGCTTAATGGAGCCACCATGTTTTCGAAGATTGATTTAATGTTGGGTATCATCAGATCCGAATGTGTCCAGAGGATGTGGAAAAGACAGCATTTCGAACTCATGAGGGTCATTATGAGTTTCTAGAAATGCCCTTTGGGTTAACTTATGCACCAGCAACGTTTCAATCTTTGATGAATGCTGTGTTTAAGCCATATCTGAGGAAGTTTGTTTTAGTATTTTTTGATGATATACTAATATACAGCAGTGACTTAGTGACTCATTTACACCACATGAAGGTAGTTTTGGAGGTGTTGAGAAAGAACGAGCTATATGGAAATAAAAAGAAGTGTAGCTTTGCAAAGTCTAAGGTGGATTACTTGGGGCATGTGATTTCAGGAAAAGGAGTGGAGGTTGATCCGGAGAAGATAAGAGCTATTAAGGCGTGGCCACTTCCAGTGAATGTGAGAGAGGTACGGAGATTCTTGGGTTTAACCGGCTACTATCGGAAGTTTGTGTAACATTATGGCACAATTGCAGCTCCACTGACGCAGTTGCTGAAGATAGGGGGATTTAAATGGACGGAAGAGGCTCACAAGGCTTTTATTAAACTTCAGCAAGCTATGATGACCCTCCCTGTTTTGGCCTTGCCGGACTTCAGCATACCATTTGAGATAGAGACAGATGCTTCAGGGTATGGACTGGGGGCAGTATTAGTACAGAATAAGCGACCCATTGCTTATTATAGCCACACCTTGGCAGTCCGAGATAGAGCTAAGCCGGTTTATGAGAGGGAGCTGATGGCAGTAGTTATGGCAGTGCAGAGGTGGCGTCCATATTTGTTGGGCAGAAAATTCATAGTGAAGACAGATCAAAGGTCACTCAAGTTTTTGTTGGAGCAGATAGTGATCCAACCTCAATATCAAAAATGGATATCTAAGCTATTAGGATATTCATTTGAAGTGTTATATAAACCTGGCCTGAAGAATAAAGCGGCTGATGCTCTGTCCAGAGTACCGCCTTTGGTTCAATTGAATCAGTTGACAGCTCCAAACATAATAGATGTGGTTGTGATTAAAGAAGAAGTTGGTAATGATGAGAAGTTGCAGATGATTAGAAAGGAGATAGAAGAGAAGGGAGAAGATATAAACAAGAAGTATTCAATCAAACACGATATGCTGATGTATAAAGACCGTTTGGTGATCGTGAAGACATCCAAGCTGATTCCTATGATATTACATACATATCATGATTTAGTATTTGGAGGACATTCAGGCTTTTTGAGAACTTATAAAAGGATAACTGGAGAATTGTATTGGGAGGGAATGAAACAAGATATCAAGAAATATTGTTAGGAATGCTTAGTTTGTCAGCGAAACAAGACACTAGCTTTATCTCCAGCTGGGTTGCTGACACCATTAGAAGTACCAAATAGAATATGGGAAGACATTTCCATAGACTTCGTGGAAGGGCTGCCAAAGGCTAATGGAATGGAAGTCATCTTTGTAGTAGTGGATCGGTTTAGTAAGTATGGGCATTTTTTGCCTCTTAAACATCCTTACACTGCTAAAACTGTTTCTGAAATCTTTGTTAAGGAAATTGTTCTGTTGCATGGGTTCCCTAAATCCATAGTTTCGGATAGAGATAAGGTGTTCCTCAGCCATTTCTGGAGGGAACTGTTTAGGTTGGCGGATACGAGGCTGAATTACAGTACAGCGTATCACCCTCAATCTGATGGTCAAACTGAAGTAGTGAATCGAGGAGTGGAGAATTATTTGCGTTGTTTTTGTGGGGAGAAACCGAAAGAATGGCTGAAATGGTTGCATTGGGCTGAATTTTGGTATAACTCGACTTACCAACGTTCATTGGGGATTACTCCTTTTCAAGCTGTTTACGGTAGATTACCTCCCCTCTGATCTATTATGGAGATCGAGATACACCCAATTCATCATTGGATGAGCAGTTGAAGGAGAGAGATGTAGTGCTTGGCGCTTTGAAAGAGCATTTACGGCTGGCGCAGGATAAGATGAAGAAATATGCTGACTTAAGAAGAAGAGAGGTCCAGTACCAGGTTGGTGAGTTAGTATGGCTGAAGGTAAGACCGTATCGGCAAATTTCCCTGCGGAAGAAAAGGAATGAAAAACTATCTCCCAAGTTTTTCGGACCTTATAAAATATTAGAAAGAATTGGACCAGTGGCGTATAAGCTGGAATTGCCGGATAGTGCGGCTATACATCCTGTTTTTCATGTGTCCCAATTGAAACAAGTGATCGGCCCGCATAAAGAAAATAAGGATGAGATTCCTATGTTGACAGAAAACTATGAATGGAAGGCCATGCCAGAGGATGTCTTCGGGTACATGAAGAATAAGGCTGGAAATTGGGATGTGTTGATAAGCTGGAAGGGATTGCCACGACATGAAGCTACATGGGAGTTGTATGAGGATATGCAACATCGTTTTCCAGATTTCCACCTTGAGGACAAGGTGAATTTGGAGGAGTGTAATGATAGACCCCGATACTTCATCAGTACAGCAGAAGAGATAAAAAGAAATTATCACCAGCACATGAAGAGCACGTGAGGGGTTAGTAAGGGGAAGAGTTAGTTATCATTTTGTTAGTATAAATAAAAAAGGGAGTTTGTGCGGGAGAGGCAGTTATGTTTAGAGTGAAAAGGGTTATTTTTGTTCTTCCTTGAGAGATGGGGAAACAGAGAGAAGATCTATATTGTAACTAGGGTTACTATCGCATTCTATATTCAATATTTCTATACTCAATACTATCAAATTGAATTCATATCAATTTGGTTCTCATCACCTAGCTTATTTAATCTCCAATTAAAGAGCTCCTCTGTAATGCACCAATAGGTATTGGAGTTAAATCTCTTTTATTACATCTTTGAATGAAATTGTTTCTTATTTAAAAAAAACGCATTTCTTGTACTTATTACTCTTTGAGTGTCCTGCGCCGATCTGGAGCAGAGGGAGCTTCTATGATTGGGCTTCTTTGACTCGATCGTGCATGCATGTTTTATAGCATGGCAGCAGCATAATCTTGAGAGAGTAGGTCTGGTAACGCAAAAATAGGGAGTAGCACTTTGCCAGATTCAAATTGGGGTGTTCATGGTTGGGGAATGAGTTAATTAATTGACGTTGATTTGAGTTAATAAATCAAAAACTAGTTTTGAAAGAATCGTGTACCAACCATCCCATTCCTAAATTGAAGCAAAACCAACCTCAAAATCCCATTAGGATTCCATAGGGTTATCTTTGTCTTTCTTTTGTTATCAGTTATTTAACGCCCAAGATATATATGTAGTGAATTTGACCGAATGAGATCATTATGGCAGGGAGTTTCTGCTGTGAAAGCATTTTATGAATTGCTCAGTCAGTCCAGCCTGAGTGTTCTACACCCTGAAGATAACAAACCTGTTGCTCCAGTTAAGCTTTGCCCAATTCTAAAGATGCTCTACAATATACTAATAACGAGGTACGAATAGATTCATTTCATTTTCTTTTGTCCATTTGTATTTTGTTGCAGTTGTACAAAAGGTATGGAAGAAGCCTCATACCAAAGTCTGATAACTTTACCTTCATTCTTGCAATATTTAGGGAGTTTACATCAGAGGCCATTCTTCAAGCCCTGAGGGACGAAACGATAACGGATCCTCGTGATCGTATCAAGATTGCACAAACTCATGTTTTCTATAAGCCATCGCTTCTTGGACAGCAGCGTTAACGGTCATCAACAACCACTCCTTGTATTTACAGTCTTGTTTGAATGTAGGATTTAATCGAAGTGAGCATTTTTGTTGTGTGTATTTTTCTTTTTATAGGCATTTTTGTAGGGTTTGTTTTTACCCTTTTTGTATATGGTGATGAAGGTTGCGGTCGGTATTAAATTGCCAATCTGGAATGTTAAGCCAAATGTAATGAGGGTTTCTTCTAGTTTATCATATTCATGTTTTCTTCTCTTTTTATTTGTTTCTCTTTCTAATATGAAATTTGTATTTCGTTATTTCAAAAACTTCCCCCAGGAAGAAAATAGTTCATATTCTGAAAAACCACCCAATTATAGAAATTAGGGTAGTGGCAAACATAACAACCAAAACCAAAGTATTATTAAATATAATTCAAAACAAAAAAAAAAAAATTGTAGGAGTGATTTTATTATATTCTCTTTGAAATTATTAAAATGTCAATATCTATCCGTGATAGACTAAGATATACTTCTATCATACAGAAAATAATTGATTTCTATTGTAGTTTAAGACTTCGGTGATAGAAGAGTCTATTGTAGTCTATTACTGATAGACATTAACATTTTGTTATATTTATAAATTTTTTATTTAATTTGTTATATTTGAAAACAAACTTTTAATTATTAACCTAAAATTGTTTCTCATTACAATTACACGTCACATAATTATCATTATATTGTTTCATTGTTGATAGAATTTGTTAATAACTATTGAAATATCAGTTTTAAGGGTTGCTTTGGTTTATATTTACAAATATAAAAAATCTTAGTGTCAGTTAATAATAAACACTTCAACTATTATAATGTATCAATTTTATTACATTTGATTATCCCAGTTTAAAGTTGTAAGGGATAAAAGAGGGTGGCTTTAATAATTTAATTTTTAAAAAGGAAAAGGAAGAAGAAGGAAAAAGACGACGTCTTTTAATAGTGAGTTGGTTCGGATCACAACGAAAGAAAAAAAACCCGACCGGTAATGAAAGGGCGGATCATAATTTCGAAAACAACACAGAAGAGACCAAGGAGAGAGAAATAGAAAAGGGAGAACAAAAATGTCACTTGTAGACTACGCTTCATCGGACGAAGACGTGCCGGTGGCGGTGGAGGAGGATAATCGTAATCAGTCGGAAAACCACACCATTACAGAGCCTCAACTCCCCAAGCACGAGCCGAGGCCTCAATCTCCTCCCCTCAACCAGTAATTTTTTTACCATTTCTTTAGATTTTTTAACCCTCAAGCTGAAGTGTTCCAATTCGGATTTCTTTTTCTCTATTCCAATCGATTTCCCATCATTTTCCTCTTCTAATTTTTTCATAACCAAATACGTTTAATCTTCGGTGTTAATTACTACTTGTTCTTCCCGAAAAATCGAAGGTTTTATACTACTTCTCCTTAATTTTGTCTTGTATCTTTTTTAGGGTTGTTGTTGTTAGCTAAACTGGGAGGAAGGGAGATTGTTGAGTGGTTCTTTAAATATTAGCGATATTGTGCTTGTACTGTTGAGTTGCTCTCTCCTTTTAGGGAATGCCTTAGCTGCTGATTCGATTGCCATGACCTTGGAACAAAATATTTGCTGTTTTTAGGTTTGGATTGTGCTAGGTCAGGTTTAATTTATTTCCTTATGATTGGCTCTGTACTCTGTAGGCCCATTGTTAAGCCAAATCAACAGTCTGAAACTAATGAGGAGTCTTCTTCTGTGCCTTGGGTTGGGCTTCCTGATGCTTCTTTACTCTTGAATTCTCCAACATCTTCTAGTCTTTTTAGTGGTAGCGATCACTCGTCTCGAGTAGCAGCGGCTATGGCTACCAATGCATCTCGCAAGAGAGAAACAAATGTTTTAGGATCTTCTCTTCCTAGGAGTAAAGTTTCAAGATCGAGCTTGCCTCATTCTAAGAATGTTCCGGATACTTCAGGGACTTTGTTGGTTCCACCTCAGCTTACTGGAAGGTTTGTTCTAATGCATTTCTAATATGGCCTTATTTTCCTTTTCTTTATGCTGGTACTTGCTTTCATTTTTTACATTGTTCCCTGAATAATAAAATAATTGGGTTTGATGCATTTATATATATATATACATATAATTTTTGCAGTCTGCTCTAGGTGATGAAAATCAAATCATTTCAAATTCTTTGTACATGCTAATGAGTACATTGGCATAGGTAGAGTGGATTCATAAGGTACTTGTATCCTTGTGAGGTGATAGATTGAAAAAAGTTCCATTCATTCCTCAACTAGAAAACACAATGAATAAATAAATCATATCATTATAGCGTATAGGACTATTGAGTATGTATGTGTGTATTCTTTTAGCCCTAAAAAATTGTCATAAGTTTATGCCCCTCCACCAACCTCTCTCTGGAGTCCTATGAAAAGCTCTGATTCTAAGTTTTGTAGACACGATCATAATGGCAATGTATTACTTACTACTAAGTTTGGTATAAGATAAGCATGGTTTGTGGATTTCTGGCTATGAATAGTCTGTAAGCTTATTGTTTTTCATGAATATTAGTGTTTGAAATTTTGTTAATAAACTTGGTTCTACTTATATTCTATGAAAGTAAATGCAGAACTATGGCAGTTGATAAACATCATTTGCTGCCTTGCAAGAACTCTGAAAATCAGATTTACTCTGGCTTAAAAGTAACCGTAACTGCTTTAAGATATTGTACATTCACTGGTTTAAGTCAGAAGGGAAATTTGACAATTAAATCTATGAACTGGTGTGAGTCCTCCATCCAGCGCTATGATATCACCTTAAGAAGCAAACACTAGTAGTGTGAAAACTCAAGCTCAAGCTCAAGCTCGCTCGTTTTTTATTCAGTTTAGAAGTTTGAAATATATGATTTTAGGTGAATTCCAATTGCAATTTTGCACCTAATTTTTATTATTTTATTTATTCTGATAGCTATTCTGCATCTTTGCCAGGAGTAACATTGTCACCGAAGATATAAGCAAGCTGTTCGTGAAGAAGTCAGCCAAACCACCCTCGTAATGGTTATTGTACTTTTCGTTAACTTTCAAATTGATTGGTCTATTGCAGTTGTACAATGTGAAGAATAGTGTACTGATGTTTACTTACAGATAATGCAATGGCCAAAGTTCAGGGATTGCAATGATTTGTGGATTGTGTGCGGTACGTGAACTTTTTCCCCCTCCAGTAGTAATTAATGGGGCACACTTTCGCTCACTACTTTCGTGTTTCTCGTTAATATATATACACACACACACATACATTGCTACCTACATAGACTAAACTTATAATTTAATGAACAAGAATCTACTAATGAGTTTGGGAACTTGTAAGATGGAACAATGATGAAGTTAGAAGGATGTAATATGAAAAATGAGTAGAGTATGAGTTGGAATTAGAAAGCATGAGTAAAGGCATTGTATGAGCAAGGACGTGCTTAGGTTTATATTGGTAATAGATTTGATTCGTTGCATGAGATGATGAATTTTATAAACAGTGAAGCTAATAGATTAACTGAGGCTAAGGAGTGTTACCACTTGCCATTATCGAATGATCACTTTAAAAGCACTAAAAATTTTCAAGTTACACTTGAAATGTTCAAATAATGTTGAAATTACAAAACAACCTTCAAATTTGAAGTTTCTCTTTGACTTTTAACGCACGATTTGTCTCACAAGAATTGTCATTAGACTTCAATTGGCTTTGTTACATAAGATTTTCAATGCTCTCTAAACTTGTGGGATTTTTTTACTTCACGAATGAATCAAGCTGAATTAATTAATAAATTAATATCAATTAATCATTATTGTTGATTTTAATTAATTGTTGAATATAAATATATTATACATACATAATAAATTTTTAACTAAACTAAAATATATTTATTATTGATATTTTATGTTATATAAACTATTAAATATCAGATTTTATAATTAATTATTAATATTTTAATTAAATTATGTTTATTTAATTTATGACACTTCGTTCTCTCCCATTTCCTTAAATAATTATTTAGCTTTGAATTATATATACAAATTGATACATTAACTATCATGCATATCCAAATAAAGACATTAATTATCCAAAACATTTAAAATCCATACATTTAATAATTATACTCTTGAAACAATATTTGCAATCCAAGCTGTAATTGCACAAATTTAACATTAAAACTACTTGAGATACTAAATCTCAAAAAGTTTAAGATCATCTAAATAAAAAGAGTTTAATATATATATATATATATATTAAGTAGTGTTGTCATTCAATAGAGTAGGCATCTCAAACTCACAACAACGTGAATAACTATCTTAATATGAAATGACAGTACGCATCCATTATATAAAATATAAGTTTGTCTGAACGATGAATCAATTTGAAGTGCTTTTTTATTTGAAGTTGTTCGTAGGCTCAATACTTGTGAGAAAATTATTAGAACACATCCACACAATGAGAATTTTTAAATTATTGAGTTAAATAATATAATTCAAGACTATTGAAAACACAAAGACTTATTTTTCTCAGATAGAAACCCAAGACTTTGAAACCTACAATTTAGATATATGTGTAGTAGAATCAATGGAAAGGACAGTTACCCAGAAAAACACATTTAGATTAAAACTTGGCCAAAATACGTTTCGACATTTACAAATCATGAAACAGAAGGACAGACAACAGTATCAAAACCCTCTAAATTGATTGATTCTTTCAAGCATTATTCATTCAACATTTTACACAAATGTAATGAAAATTATACATTTGTAGTATTCATATGGACAACTATATAACATTTCTAATACTGTATCAATATCAAATCTATCCCGTCTATTAAAAATCTTGATGAATCCTAATGTAACAATAAAATGTTGCAATGCAAAATATAAATTAAGCATTTTTTAGTCTTAAAAAGAAAACGAAAACAACCCTTTGAGGTAAATTAAAATTCAGAGTAAAAATGAGAGGCTTAGGCTTACCAAGAAAAGTAGAATGTAAGAGAAGAGAAATGAAAACTCAGCCAAATCTTTTTCCTTTGCCCATTTATCTGTCAGTTTATTTGGCGAAAGTTTGTTGCTGACATGCGGGATACAACAAAGTCTGTTCCCTGACATGGTTTTAAAAAAACCATTAAACTGCAATTCTCTATCTGAATTCTTAACTATTACAAAAGCTAGCAAGGATGATGAATGCCGAGTATCCAAAAGCTAGCACAAGGATGAGATCAAAACCATCCTTGGCTGAACAAATTCAATGAATGACGAGTAAAAAACGGGAAACAAAAACCGAATGGAAAAGGGTCCATCCATTCTATAAAGATATTCTTCAGGCTTTGAGGACTGTAAGCAGCATCAATCTAAAAGGTTATGTTTATTCAATTTCCTATGAAGAGGTTTCTCCTCAACTCGTAAAAAACAACAAAACTCCGGTTGGTCTATCATATAATCAAGTCAACCTCACGCCTTTGCAACCTCAGCTGCAGCGGGTGCAGGGGCAGCAGCGGGTGCCGGGCCACCAGTAGTAGGCCTAGTCGAAAGAAAATGACAATGTTAGTGACAGCTCTCAAATGAAATAGGGAAAATTCAAGAAGGTTTAGCCATTGGGTTGAACTTACAGTCCAACAAATACTTTGAAGGCATCATAGATACCCCATTGAGCACCAGTAAGAGTTCCAATCATCACAATACGGAGAGGTAGCCCACGGGTAAAGAGACCCCATAATCCGAGCTTCTTGACAGCCTGCATGACAAAAAACCAGAAGTTAAAAAACAACTAATGGAACGAGAACGAAGTTGGGCTCAGGCAGCAGCACTCACATCACCAACAGTTGCTCCTTTGGCGTTGTTGAGGAACGACACAAGATTATCAGCAGGATGAGACACGATAGCACAGAAAACACCAGCCACATATCCACCAGCACAACTAACACCAAGCTGGAGAGATTTGCTGCACTGGTCCTTTGGTGTGGGAATGGCGTACTTGTATAGCATCTCAACTATTGTCTCAAAGGATGCAAACTTCATCATCGTGTCTGAAAGAAAAGCACCAGTCATTCAAAATAGCCAAATAAAACAAAGCAACCGCAAGACAAATTAAAATCACAGTTAGTGAATTAAGAAACACCAAAAGAAAGAAGAAAAAAACACAAATCCATGTCAAAAATTTAGGCTTTCAAAACATTCAGGGCCAAATTGAATTTAATGAACCTTTTAGAAGGGTACTTCGTACAAGGTGAAGATAAAATATGAAATTTGAGCGAGTATTCAATCATTGCAATTAGAAAATTTCCAAAATCAACTCTAAAAGTAACCTTCGTTTTCAAGTCCACTTCCTAAATGCCAAACTTCAATCAGTATTAACACGACATCAAAACAAATGAGAAAGGCAAGAACTATTCTACACCACGAAATCAAAGAAAATTTATTATTGTTGAAGGGAAGGGAAGGGAAATCGTCATATAGACAAGTTGTCATTTAACAAAACAATCAGACACATGATCTAATGGTTCGGGTAGAGTGATGAATTCTTATCTCTTGTCTATAAAAATAGAGCAATCAGACCAATAACTGAAAGTAAAGTTAAAGAATATCTCCACAAATAAATATTCTTAAATTCTCCACTTTAAGATACAAAAGGAGATACAACACAAAACTCCTAGTCATACAAATATCACTATCAAACAACAAGAAATACCATGGAATGCTAACTGCAACTAGGCGTACAGTGCAAAAGGGAATGCATATAGGTCATGTATATTCACGACCAAGCATCTATCAAACCAGTAACAATTTCCTAAGCATCAACGAATGAAAAAGATTGCCAACTATAAATTCATGGCCCCATGGCCCCCACCAATTAAAAAATTGAAACAAGGTCAACCAAATAAAAATTCATACATTTCGTCACAAGAATGGGGAAACCAAATAATTAAAATAGCTGATGTGAAAGATGCTCTTCAATAAAGTCAAAATTGAGAATGAAATAGTCCATGCTTCATTTTAACGAAAATGGCAAGTCGATCCTTCTTTTCAATTTTCCATAGAAAATCTGAAGTTCTTTCGTATGGCTGGGGGATATACAATCCTCGCATTCCAGAGTCGGTTATCACTTTAATTACATATAATATTCAAGGATAACATAAACATATAAGCTAACAATAAAATAAATATACGCAATGTCATTAGTGTCCGTTGTGGAAATCAAATTACCAAGTAATAAATTGAAAGCAAGTAAAAAAGCTAGTTTCTCATGAAATAAAGGAATTCCATAGTAGAAAATATGTGACTAAAAAGAATAAGCACCAATAAACAATAAATTTTATAAAGGTTTATAAACATCAAAATCAGTAAACAAGTTAACGTTTCCATCAGGAATCCAGCGTAGAGGCACAAATATTACCTCGTAAAACCTTGAATTATAGGAAAGTGATTGTAATAATAACGAAGTATACCAATTTTAAAATATCAGTCACCACAATTCCAAGTATTATTGATAGTGTGAGAGAACATGATCATTTAATGCAAAAAAAAAAAACAAGCAGGCTACAGATCATAATTGTTTTATTTTAACTTACATGGAATCTGTCGTCCCCAGAGTGGAACAATACCCTTGTACAACCTGCAATCACAAACGAGTTTTAACCCATTAATCCATTAAAATACTCAGAAATCTTCCCACCTGTCACTTAGAAAATGACTGGATGAATAATTTAAAGTACATACCCAAGCGTTCCTTCAGATCTGACGAACTTGGGAAGTCCATCAGCTAGACCCCTAGCAAAACCAGGCTGAGTTTGAACACGAACCTTCACTGCTTCAAAAGGGCAAAGAGCAATATCAGCAATCACCTCAGCAGATGCAGAACCGGCAAGGTAGATCAAGGTCTTGTACTTAGCAGCGTACTCAGGTCCAGCAATATCAGAGTAATACTTCTTAAAGAACTCGTAGAATCCAAACTTGCAAGCACCCTGTGCACTGTACCCAAGAAGGGTAGGCACCCAACCCCTGAAGAAACCCCTCACACCCTGCTCCTTGAGCAAAACTCCAAAACCAGATGAAATACTTTTGTATTTCGCAGGATCAATCTGAACAAACACAACACCGTCGTTAACTTCCTAACATCAAGTCCAACACAAGGGTAAACCTAAATACATCAACCAAAGTTTTAGATCCGATCCATACAAAATTCAACAACCACATCCAAAAAAACCCCCAACATACAAACCAGAAACCTCATAACAAAGCGAGAAAATCACAGATCTGAACCAGAGAAGAACGAGGAACATTTAAAAAATCCCAGAGAGAAAAAGGTAAGCAGAAATGTAAACAAAACGAACCTGCATATTACATTTAACCAAATCAAGAGGAGTAACAGTCATATGCGTAAGACCACAGCTGAGAATTCCACCAAAAGTACAAGCAGTGTAGAAGGCTGGAGAGTACATCTCGATCTTCTTAGAGGGCTCAGTGGGGGAAGGAATAACAAAACTCTTAGGAGAAGAAGAGGAAACGGAATCGAGAGTGGGTGAAGACTGAAGCATCTTCATGAGAGGAAGGGTTCGAGTGGAAGAAGGGGAAGAGTAAAGGAAGCTGGGGATCAGAGATTGGCGAGAGGGTTTATCAGAGAGCGCCATGGGAGATGAGATTAAGCGAAGAAGGAAGTGAAAGTTGGAACAATGGAGGAAGAAGAAGAAGAAGAAGAAGAAGAAGAAGAAGAAGCAACCCTAGAAAGAGAAACCTCTCTCCCAATCTCTCAACGCCAAATTTCTAAGACTTTCTCTTGTAATGGTAACGGAGAAATGGAGGATTTCGATTTGTAGTTGCTTTTATAGTCAACGGGTAGGTATGACTCTGCCCGAACTGACCCCTTTTGTTCTTTTTGAAGGATTGAACAATCAACGGTTGAGATTAAGTGTAGAATGCGTTAATCTTACATGTACTTGGCGCCTAAGTGTAATTAATTCATCTCTAAATCAAATATATTCCTTCTTCTTCTAATCAAATTGTAAGTTTAACTTAAATGTATGAGATTTAGGCTTCCTTTGTGGTGATTTACTGATTCTTAGGTTTATTTTCGTCATTACTTTAACATTTTAAATAATCATTCTTTTTAAATGCAACCATCTTCTAACCTTATACCATTTATATCTCTATCAAATTTATTGTAAATTAATTTCTAACTAAATGTCTTATCTTTTTTATAGTTTTTTTTCAATTAGTAAATAAACAAAAAATTTAGAAGATTGTCTATCTAAACTATGATATTTTGTTATTTTAAAAAGTATTTTAGGGGTTTTGTAATAAAAAAATAAATTCTTAAGTTGTTTGTTAAATGTCAAATTTAAATGCACTTATTACAAAATAGGGATGGAATAAAAAGTTTTAACTGTTTTCTGGAGAGTAAATCTCAAAAGGTCCTCTACCAATATTTTAAAAACTAACAAAATTCAAAAAGGGTTTTGTTTTAAATTATTCATTAACCAAAATTATTATACACTACAAACGGTTAAGTTCTCCATATAATTATTTTAAAGCCATCACTAATTTTTTTAATAGAAAAAATAATTACAATTTAGGTGATATAAATTAATCATTAAAATTCTGTCTCAATAGTTTAATAAAAAAAAATTAAAGTAAAAAAAGGTTAGACTTCACAATTGACCTTTCAAAAGGAATACCAAAATAAAATAGTCTTTGTTATTAATGAGAAGGGAATATTCCTTTTTTTTTTCTTTTTAAAATTCTTTTTATTTTCTTTTTTAATTTTTTATTTGAAAAGTACCCTTTCTTATATTCTTTTAAAATCTGCTTTAAATAATTAAATTTTACATTGTGTCTAAAAATTAATAAATTTCCACTGAAAAAAAATTACATAACACATTATAATAATTTATGAATTTTAAACCAACAACATACAATATAATTATATTAAAGGTATATTGTAAAGCGTAATGATAGAATCTATAATTTACATTCAGCAAAAAACATTATGCATGATCCATCATTTCTAATTTCTGAAAAAACAGTTAATAAAACTATAGATTATACTATATATATAATTTATATTTTAAAGAAAATAATGACTTTTTTCCCATAAAAAATAACAATAATTTAGATCACTGATTACACAAATTAGTTTTAGTTCATAAAATGATTATATCTCAATTAGAGAAAAATGATGCCTATGAAAAACACAAAAATAAGAAGAGAAAAAAAGAAACAATTAAAAGAAATTGGCTGATTAGATCCAATTTTGACAATTGTAAGTGCATCACTTTTGTTGACTAATGTTTTTAGAATTTTAGGTGAAACTTGAAATTTAGAATGTTGTGTGTCAAAAAGTTTAAATCATCCCTACGTTGTTTTTGGAAAATTTTAAAGAATTTTTACTCAATAAGAATGCAGATATCGATACATGTACAAAGAAAGACTAGCAAAAAGCACATTTGGTTTTCAAAGTTAAAAGTTTATGTTTATTTGGTTCATAAATTTTAAAACAAACACTTTAGTTTATCTCTCATCTTTTACTTTTGGCGCCACTCTTCTTCAACCTCTATCACATGAACAGAAAACTGATATGTGAATGAGTAAACAAAGGTGAGGATGGCATGAAATGGAATAATAGGAGGTAAGGTTAGAATGACACAGAGTTCCACACACCCATGTAAACTTGAACATAAAATGGCCCAAAAAGGTAAAGTAATGGTCGGGTAGGTAGGGACTAGGAAGGGTTCGTGTGGATGATGGGTCAATGCTCAATGCTCAATGGTTGGCCGCAACCAGAAGGGAAAATTAATGGTGGGCTCTCCTGCCCATATAACATCAGAAGATCAAGAAGTCCATTTATGTTATATTAACTTTTAATTGTTTGTTATAGAGTTAGTTGTTAAGTCAAAGAATGAACATGAATTTGGGAAACGCATGCATTATTCTTCACCAAAACTAACTTTACACGCTCCCTAAGGAAGACTCACCTAATTGTTGTCCTACCTCATGTGAACCCTTATTCCATTATCACTTCCTTTACCCAAACATATATACACATGTATAAAAATTATTATCAACGACATAATGCTAAAATATATATATATATTTTTAAATATAACAAATCGACAAAATATTTTCGTTGTATAGGACAATTTTAAAAATAAATAAAAGTTACACAAACCCATAATGAAAAATAAAAAAATACCTCAATCAACACGCTATTCATCGGCTACACGCGTGCGTAGCTCTTCTTCTAAACGATCATGATATGCGATCGTGTAGATAGTATCACCATCGGTCACACGCGCATGTGTAATTCTTCTTTTAAACTATCATGATTCACGATCATTTAGATATCGATACACTATCGTGAACCAAGATCGTTTTAAATATTGGTACACGATCGTGTACCTCACAATCGTGTACCAATATCATTTATATTTAATACAAGATTATGTATCAATATCGTGTACCAAAATCTTTAATATTTGGTACACGATCATTTAGATATGGAAGATGAAATATATGAGAGATGACGAAGAATAGAGAAATTTTAGAAGAGAAAATGAATAAATCACGAACAAGAACAAGTGAGAATATGAAGAAGAAGAAGAAGTGATAATGTGAAGAGGAGATGAATAAATTGCAAAGAAGAAGAGAAAAAAAGTGAAAAATCATCCGCAACATTCAAGGATAAACCTGAAAATTATGAAAATATCATAGGTTTTTTTATTTTGTTACACATACCGTAAATATTTTGATGTTTAATATTTATAAAAATTAACCTTTACAAAAGTATAATAAAATTTTAGATTCTATTAATAATACATACTGATAGACACAGATTAACACTAACACAAGTTTATCATCGTCAATTATTGATAATATCTAAAATATTGTTATATTTGTAAATATATATATACACACACATATATACATACTACATATCAGTAAACAAAGGACCGCAAATTGAATGCTCTCTTAAAATTTGATCTTAAGGAGTATTTTGAAAACTAAAATGTAATGAGGATTATTAAAAATCAGAAAGGTGTTAGAATGCATATCAGACTTCAAGGCAAAACAAAAAATGATCATAAAGCATAAAACGATAAAAAATATGGTTTAATTAAGAATTGTCGGAACATAAAGAGTTTTTAATAACAATTTTAGCATGAGACGCTCAATTAAAAAAAAATATTACATTCCATTCCAATGCAATTACAATTGTCCAAACACCTATTCTTTTCTACTTAGTTTATGAACTTAAGCTTTGTTTCTATTCACTCCAAATTTCAAATTTATTTAATATCTAAGATTTGGATTTGATTTCAAAGTTATGTTGATGGTTCCCCAAATAGATCATATACAAGTTAGTATATTTCATGAGATAGAAATCTATCGTCGATAGTTCTATTACTAATAGTGGTAAATTTGGTTATATTTACCATTTTTTAAAATCTTGTTATATAACTAATTATTATTTCTAAAATTGCTATTCATTATAATTACCTATATTTTCGTTAGTAAGTATTTTCCAAGTAGATTTTTTTTTGTTGCAATAATTAATTATAAATAAATTTCTAACTTCTGAACCAATTAAAAATAGGAAAATTTTAAAATGTAACAAAAATAAACTAAATATTTACAAATATAATAAAACTTGACTAGAGCATGGATAATCCAATTGATGTCTATCAATATATAACTTTTTATTTTGCTATATTTTTGTGTGTTTGTAAGCCATTTCAAGTTATTTAAATCATTTATCCTGAAAAAAAAGTTCAAACATAGAAGATTAAATATGTCACATTTGAACCAAATAAAAACTAAACTCAAATCTAGAAAACGGTCCTATTTTTTTTAAATGACAAAATAGGAAATAAATACAGGTTTTAGAGACCAAACATATATTCTACTTTATTAACAATCCTTGCCCTTTTTAAACATCATGGTAACAAGATAAAGTATGTAACTCAAAATAAATAAATAAACATTTGGATATTAAGAAAACTCGTACCAAATCAGCTGACCACTGTAGATTGAACGATATCTTTTATGGTCAATTTGCTATTTTTGACAATTTTCCTTAAGAACTAACAAGAGGAATAACAAATTTTAAAGATTCACCTAGATTATTGAAAATTATAACTCATGCACGTATTAATTTATTTATTAGTTCATATAGATATATAATCTTGAAGAGATGAACTAGGACATAACAATGCACATAAAACATTTAAGAAACTTTAGTGTACATCATGAAACATAAATCCTACCTTGAATTAGTTAAAATACTACACTATTAGCTTAGCAGCACAGTTTATCTAATCAAAACCGATAGAAGAGACTACCTCGAGTTGCCCGATTTCGACCATAATATATATAATATTTATACCGATTGCTGCAGTTGGCTTCTTCCTCGTATGGTAGAGAAAAACACAGCTTATTGAGAACGGGAAAAATGGGCTACAATGCTTACGCAGTGTTGCTAGCTCAGACTGAACCATTTTGAGATGTGCATCCTCCTGTATCTAATTTCAGTCCATCTATCTCGAAAAAGGCCGAATGCAGAGCCCGAACGCATTGCTCTGCTTCGTTGTCGTTTACAATCAATGAGATATTGACCTATCCCAGTGAATAACAAAATGAATCAGCTATGTATAAACCCATCATCAAAGTACTAGAAAACAGTTCAACCTTTTACTCAGAAAATACTCATTCTTTAAGATTTTGAAATGTTACCCTGAACTTTCATAAATGTTTGAAATAATAAAATTTCATTAATTGAATTAAAATTAAGACCCAGAATGTGAATGGTGGTGACTTAGAACAATATGTGACAGTGATCGAGCATCACACCGTCTCAGGCTTCAATTTTTGTGTAACGTCCTGAAGAATTTCGTTTATATGTATTTTCTTGATATAGCCAAATGAAAGTTATATAAGCATTTCCAAGAAAGGAGCAATTGCAAGGATAGGACCATGGGGCAACAGCACTGCAATGATTTCTGTACACATTATCTTGTTACGGTTCTCCCTATAATGGCATTTCTTATTAGGCCCCAGAAAACCAAGCTCATTTAATCACGATGAAAAAGTCAAGATTCATCCCTCATTCATGTAAGACTGGAGTTTCAAGAGACAACCAGGACCTGAGGGTAACTTCGAGGTAATCATGACGATATTTCAAGTATGAATACTAATGTAGACAGACACCTTAGGTAACTTCATGGATGTGTGGGAGTTTGTTATTTTGAAATTGTTCAAATTACTTTTGTTAGATACAAAATCACTTCATGACATGCCTTTAATCAGTTGAATAACTTTTTAAATGAAATTTTCATATAATCAAAATTGATATTGAAGGACTAACGGCATGTTTCAAAGTAATTTTGGAAATATCAAAAGTGATTTAACCATGTCAGAATTAGGGTGTATTTGGTAGTGACTTCTGGCTATGCCAAAATCAATATTCATTAGGGGTCTTCATCGATCGATCGGAGTAGGTTTTTTGACAAAAGCAAAAAACCGACCATAGTCGATTTAGTAAAGTGTCAAACCGACCTCAACATCGATGAGTAATGGTCGGTCAGGTCGATTAAACACTTAAAAATACTTTTTGAAAATTATCGATTTGAAACTTTCCGAAACCGACCCCGATCAACCCCTCTCGTTTTTCGACCGACTGATTTCGGTTTGGTCAGTCGATTCGATTTTTCGGTCTATCATGCTCACTCCTACTATTCACTAGCCAAAATCATTTTTGTACAAAAGTACGTATTTAGCAACCTAAAGAAAGTGATTTTAAAAAAACAAGAAATCACTCAAAATTGATCACCCCTCTAGTGATGTGAAAGAGTGATAAATAGTTTTTCAAATACTCAAAATACCCTTTTTAATGTAATTTGATAGTTTTTAAACCACTTTTCGTATCAAACAGAATGATTAAAAATCAATTTTAAATATATGAAAATCAATTTTATGAGCTTGTTACCGTTTAAAAATCAATTTCACAAAATCAATTCTACCTAAATCTTTTTTTCTAAAATCACTACCCAACTATCACTCTCAAACGCACACTTACTCTAAACATCCCTGTGATGAATAAATGATTTATGTGCATGAGAACAGATTATCAATGTGAGGTATGCAAAGAAGAAGAAACCTTGGAAGCACCCTGGGATATCATTTGAACATTTACTCCATTGGTACGAAGAACGTGAAATGCCTGCCAAAAAAGTTATGCATTAGCAACAAGCAACAAAATGATGCTTGGTAACTCAAAATCATACAGGTAGATAATATTCGAAATTACTGGGATGAATTCTTATTATAATTATCTAGGAAGCACATATACGTCTGGACACACTTTAAACACGTCTGAAAGGTGAATTAAATGACTTTTTCCGAAGGTAAAACTAGATGCAGCACCTTTTCCAGTATCAGTGATGACCTTTGAACATTTCCAATGAGAGAAATGATCGATCTATGCTGAAGCAGTTTAACAACAGCAATTTTCTCGAGTTCTTCAACCACATGATCAAGCTCCTGCCAATATAGGATATAAATGTAAAGTCAATGATCTGTCAATGGAAAGTCTTCTGAGATTATTTTGATTGTTGAACATAAATGAGAAGTGCAGAGTAGTGACAAAACTAGCATGATAAACGATTCATACTAACACATGTTACAGTATTTTCAGAAGATAGAAAATACAATAACTCTCACAATCATCTTTAGACATTGTCCAAGTGAAGTGTGAGCACATAAATAAAAAATTATCTATAATGATAATTTGTGAAAAAACAGAGCCAGATCAAGTCGAATTATAAGTTAAGAATATGCAGTACCTGAAAGTAAGTAAAAACATACAATAACATGATTTCATAGTTCTAAACTAAAATAAGAATATACAGAAGATTAAGTTAAAACAAATAAGTATTTTAAATACAATTTTTTTAAAACTGAAAACAAAAAGAGAACAAACAAAATTGCTTACATCTCTAGTTCTCTCAAATGAAACAGAGAAGAGAACCCGGATTTTCTAGGAAGAAACAAAGGAAAATAAAATCTGAGATAGACAGACAAACAGAAAGCAACAGTTCAAAACAAGAGAGAAAACCACAGTTAAAAAAGTGGGAAAGCAAAAATAAGATCAATAATAAACAGAGTGCATATAGTTCATACGCTTGCCTGCTGAATGAGCTCTCTGCTCCAAAGCTTTGATGGATCCAAGGTCAAGGATAAACTAACTTCGCTAGTAGCAACCACATCAACTGATATGCCCAAATCCTCAAAGATCGCAAACACCTGTACTTGAAACAAGACCCACACACACCAGGAGAAAAAGAAGAAGATATCAATTAAAATTAGCAATAATGCAATCAAGGCACTTGGAAAATAATTAACCTCCTCCTCACCCTGGCAAGAAAACCATATTGACCGAGCATGCGGGTGCTAACAATATCCAACATGGTCACATTGCGTTTCAGAACAATACTTGTTAGCACTGCCTGCATGAAAAGTTACAGCTCGTTTTAATACTATACACGCTTTTTTTTTTTTTTCCTTTAATAAGAAAGGACTATACAAGCTTTAGTTTTTCTTTTTCAAGAGATCTAAGTGAAACAAACCTTGCTCATATCTCTGTTCCGGGTGATGAGAGTACCTGGAGCTTGAGGATTATACGAGTTTTTCACCCGAACAGGAATATCACCCTCCCTAGCTGGTCGCATCGATTGTGGATGCAGGACCTACAAAAAGGAAGCCCCCCCCCAAGAAAAATGTTTAACCAAAAGAAGACCAAAGCTGGTGATCAACCCACAATTTATGCACCTCAAGTATACTATACCACTTCAATCAGACGTCTATATTCTGAATAATCAAATAAGGGACAGTAATAAATTTCATAACAGAACATAAATTCATAAGTGTGTGTGTAGCCGCTGAATAAAGCAAATTAAAGTTTGAGGAATGGTGGGAGTAGAATTATAGTGCCGTGTGAAAAGCAATATATAGTCTGAACATTTAAAGAGCCAGATATATTAGAAGTGTGCTCCAACTAAACTAACAAAGACAAATGACGTTTTAAACTTCAGGGCTAAGTCAACAACTACGTAGTTGAACCACCAAGTCAAATGCAAGTGATCACCTGAGCTCCAAAATAAGCAAGTTCAGCTGCCTCGTCAAAAGTCAAAAAGGGAACAGGTTCTGCACCTGAATGTATATTAGGGTCACAAGTCAAAACACCATCAACATCTTTCCACACCTGCAAGGCACAGAGTTAACTTATATTACGGATTTGAAAATAGAAATAATAAGTAAATAAATAAATACCTACAGACTTAGAAGCACTTTTCTAAACAAATAATAAATATTTAGCTCAAGACAGGAAACAGCATTCCAAAACATATTTAGTATTTAGTAAGATGCTTCAACCTGAATCTCCCGCAATCCAAGTGCTTTGCCAATGGTTGTAGCAGTCAAATCACTACCACCTCTTCCCAATGTAGTTACTGCACATGATCTCCAGCCCTTAAATTGAAAAAAAAAAAAAAAACTACATTATAATTTTTTTCTAGAAAAGAAAGAGATTCTCATGATTGCAACTTCTTTTTGAATAGAAATGAATGCAGTATCTTTAAGACTCAAAAAGATCCAACCTTCAAAATGGACAAACAATAAAGCAAAATGGCTAAATGAAAGACCTTTCCAAGAAAGCCAGTAACAATAGGAATAGCAGGATCAGAGTTCCAATCACCAAGTAGCCTTTTTGCGACAGCGGGATAGGTTGCTTCCAAAATGTCAGCATTTGTGAAGTCATCTGTGGTGATAAATCCTATTTCAAATGCATCATACTGCAAAAGCAGACATTTTCACAAGTTTTTGTCATTGTAAGATTTAAATGGCCATCGATAACAGGATACTGGAAAGCATTTTTTCCCTTTACTTTTTTTCTCTTTATTATTTTTTTCTTTATTTGGTTATCCACCTCAACTATTGTGATAATTGAAACCATTATAAATTTCTGAGAGCATATTAAATTTTAAGGTGGAAATGGAAATAAAAGTCTTCCATATGAGTTTAGGTTTATCTTGTATATTAAAAATAAAAAATATATAACTACCCCCTCAAAATGCGACTCGGTAGAGGTTTTAATGAAAGCCAACGTCTTCATGACGCAATCTTGTATTAGATGGTCAAACCATAGTTGTTTGTCAGATGTTTAAAAGTTTTCCTTCCCATTTCTTTTCTTCTCTTTTCTTTTTAACCTAAAATTCAGCATAGCCTCCTAGTTCAGGCTTCATGATTATGGCTCAAACTAATGTATGAAAGTTATTGATGATGGGCAAAGTTATACCAAAAAAAAAAAAGTAATTATCCCTTATTGACCCTCCTGCCTCCGGTAGGGGTTGGATTACTAAAGAGAAAATGACAACAAACCAATCCCTACTTTAGTAATTCAATACCTACAGTAGTTAAAGTAACATGAAAATACTGTCTTTTCTGTTAATTTATACTGAACACTAAAAGGTTAAATATGCATGGAATCACTTGAATAACTTTGAGTCTACAGAACAGGTTAGATGTGTCAAATACATTCAACAGTAAAAGGAACAGAAACATACTTGACGCGCTTTGACACCAATCCTACTTAAATAGGCTGCAAAAATCCTTGTAGACATGCACTCCCCAAAGGAAACTAAGTAATCTCTGGTTCGAAGAGTCAATTCTTTCATCATAGCAATTCCCTTGAGAAGTTGCTCCAATTCATCAAGGTGATCTACAACGTAATAACACAATATAATTGTATATAACAAATATGATCATGGTATAACAGCGTAAAATTTTAAAGAATAAATGTCATATCATTCGCAATGTTTATGCAATTTTATGATTTTTGATCCTGATATAAATAGAAACTAATATGTAGAAACTGCTCTAGACTGTTGCAAAGGAACATGAAAAGGGAAATAAATTTAAGCCATCAGATGAAGATATTTCTTTCCAATATAAAGGTATTTTACATCATCTTGCCCATATATCCCAGCATATTCTAAGGCCAGCAGAATATCACAAACAAGGTGCCGAATGCAAATATTTAAACACGGCAGACAAATCAAGAAATGCTACAGAACTAAACTTAATACTTTCATCACAACCACTTTGACAGGAAAGTTGTAGATAACTACGGTGTGCTGCAATAGATAATATTGTTGTTTTTTGTCACTAGATTGTAGGATAAAAATACAGCTACCTAATTAAGAAATTTCCATATAAACCACAATCTCTGCATGTTAATGCAAGGAGCTCAAGAAGACTCTCCACAAGCATAAAAGAAGTTGAACAACTACTTCAGTTACTCTTTCTCTTAAAAATATCGGTTATTCTTTCAGACACTGAGTTGATGTTTGCTAGTTGATGCTCAACAATGCACAGTAATTCACTGAATTATGAATCAGATCCTCAGTATATTAAATATTTCTATACCAAGAATATAAAAGGAGAAATAGGAACAGTCCCCCCATTCTCATTTATACTCGTCATTAATTGTTCTGCTCAATCTTCTGGCCTAAATCACATCTTGTCGTACAAGGAAATATTTAATTCATTCCTCATTCCCAAGGATTGTAACCTTTTTCACTTTATATATTCCTCCACTTTTTCTTATGGATTTACACCAGCCTAAATTTTAATTCTTATTCCAAAAAACAACAAAGAGAATCAATAACAGAGTATCAAACTGGAGGAGAAAAGAGAGGCAGCAAGAATAGGGACTTTTAAACCAACAAGTTTCAAGCACAAAATAAAGCTTACTTGCAATAATAGACCTGTCGACACCAAGCTCGTTTGCAGTACTATAAACAACATGGCAACACTCTGTGAGTATGATTTACAACATTATTCAGAAGGGGTTTGAAGGACTAGAATATCTTACTTGAGATGCAACCCTTTTATGAATTTCATCTCATCAATATCCGATGCATTAGTAACACCACAGCTAACAGCCTTTTCTCCAGCCTATTAAAATATCAGGGGACTTTGTATCAATAATCTACCCAATGGACATGTTTTTCTTTTAAAATATGTGAGTGTCTGGGCTAGTTTTTGCGCAGCCAACTAATCTGAAGAGACAACATGCCTTACCATACAACATTTGAGGATCAAGGTAACTCGTAGGAAAACCCAGTGGACATGTACTGAAGGAGAATAAAATGCATTTTTCCAGAAATAATAAGCAGAGAAATGGAAAAGGAAACACGTACCAGCAAAAGTTTATTGGTTGTCTTTCCCATGGCCGAGAGAACAATCACTGGCCGCTCCTCAGGGAAGCTGCGTATAAGTTCAGCAACCTCCATCATTCTCTCTGCAGAAGCCACTGATGAACCACCAAACTTCATGACACAAGTAAACTGTTGCTCATTATCACCAGAACTTCTAGATTCAGTAACTTTTCTATCAAGCACATCAGCGGCATTCCTTTCGCATCTGACGCGCAAACCAACACGTCTACAAGATAATCTTTTGCCATTCGTGTACAATCCAGCACTTTGCGCAATGGACGACACAAAATGAAGCTTTGGAGACAATAAAGATTGGCAACGCGTAGAGGCAGGACAAATAGTTGCGCCTCCAAGAAGATTTAACGCGCCTTCCATGAGTTATTTCGACGAATAATAAAATAATTACAAAACTTCAAACAGAATAAATCTCCGAAAAACCTTGAATAAAACTCAAATATATATTCAAATGCTTCAAAAAGGCAGCTCGATCTGTGGAATCCACAAAGAAAACAGTCAGTTAGAAGAATATCCGCAAGCCCAAAACTGAACCAGGAGCCATTGATAGCCACCTTAACACACACACACTCATATTTCCATCATTTTCAAAACGCGCTTCATTATAAGAAGTGAAAATAAACGCATGAAGAAACAAAAAGTAGCGATGTTGTCAATAAAATCAAGGAAATTACTCCATTGTTCTTGAGAAGAAGCAAACATTTGGAAGAGTATTGCTGAAAACAGAAAAATTAAGAAGTGTACCTGAAGGAGCGAGGTCCGAAGATTGAGTAGGGGAAATTGTTCCGAAAGGTAAAAGAGAGAGTGAAGAGAAAGTGAAAAAAGCTTCTCGTATTCCCAGGGAAAAATGGTCGGAGTAGTCCGGTATACGGCTCCGAAGACTGAAGGGAATGCGAGAGCGACACAGGAAGGCAGTGGGCGGCGCCCCGTTACAATTTTAAGAATAAATAAGTTTGTCCACAAAACATAGTAATAAATAAATAAATAAAGGTCAGAGATTTTCGTCAAACCCTATAAACGTAATTTCGTAACTTCATTAAAAAAATATGTTAAATTGCAATATATATATATGTGTATATATGAATTTCATTTGTTTTAAAAAATTAATAATATATTAGTCTAAAAAGTAAATATAAGTTTGTTTGCTTAGGGTAAAAGAGTTTTTGAGAATTAATTTTCATTAAACCAATTTTGATAAAAACTTCTTTAAAATAAAATTACTTGCCTGTGAGTTTGCTAACTTTTTTTTTAAGTGTTTTTATTCAAAAGTTTGTTGATTTGTTTTATACTAAGAGTGATTGTCAGAGGTTAGCTAACAACGATGACTACGGTGATCGAAGATTGGTCAATGACGATCATCAGAGATGGTGGTTTGAGGTTGACTGACAGAAAACTATCAGAAGTGGTGGTCAGAGTTTTTTCAAACAAATTAAGAGAGATTAATTATTAAACACTCAAAAATCACTTTTCACTTTTCATTTTTCTAAAAGTTGGTTTTAAGTGCTTATTCTAAACCAACTTATTTTATAAACTCTTTTTTTTTTTCAAAATATGTTTAAGGAGGTTGAACCCTAAACATTTTATAAACTTACTTTGTGAAACTAGGCACGTGCATCTTCGAGCCAAAAGGGGTTAAGTCGTATGCAATCACACAATCTACCTTGACTGATAGTTAGGCTATGAATGAATTATAGCTCACATTCAATTGCCTTATATGGTGTTTTAGAGCAAATGGTAGAATTGTGAACTTCAAAGAAATGAAACAATAGCTCCTTCAAGCATTCCTATAAAGACATTCTTGCTGCTCTTTCCAAAATCAGTTGAAACAAAACAATGGTGATTTTATCTTATTTTGATCAAATTTATGAAAAAAACAAATAATTATTTTGTAGGTTGTGGTCACACCCCAAGTGCATCCTAGCCACAACTTGCATTTTTGCATTTAAAGACTTTATGATTGCATCTTGGACACATTTTTACACTATTCTAAACGCACATGCATAAGAATAACATCTTTTTCTACATACTTTACATTATTTCACTAATCGTGGCTAAGTCAGAAGAAGCGTAACTTTTTTTCCACATAAAATCTCTCTCATAGCTATCGGATATGAACATGTTTTTACTTAATAACGTAGGCCTTTTGATGCTAAAAAATTCACCTAAATATATAGAATTATCAATTGTTCAATCTACTTTTTGTTATATTTACGAAAGTTGGATGTTATTTGATAGTACCTAAGTTACATTTAACTTGTTACATCAATTGTTTAACATATAAATAATATATTTTGAATATCAATTGGATAATAAAACATATTTAAATAGAAAAAACATATAAATCCTACAAAGTATCGTACACATCTCGCTCTTCATATCATTTTAAAATGATATGTTAGACGTATCATTAGTATATTATAATTATGCAACATAAGGTGCAAAATGAAATTCACTCCAACCTACTTCTATGGATAGTAGAGAGGTTGTTCACTTAAGTGATGACTTCAGGTCTTGAACAAGGGGCTTCACTCTCTCATTGACTCGAGAGATATTCAATTTAATGGATGGATCTTAAACTAATTGTTCATTAGAGGATCAACAGAGGCTTAAAGTTATATGTAATTTCAAGGGTAAAACAATATTTTGACCCAACTGAAATTACGAACGACTTATGAATGGTTGACTTACTAACCATCGTTATATCGGGTGGACACAAATATATCTACAATGAGGAGTGCAACTACGAGCTATATATAGTGGATATTTATGTAAGTTAACGAATATTGGTAAGCTAGATTAAAAGAGTTTAGCTAGTTAATTTCGAATTGTTGGAGTTCATGATTTGTAGGTCCATTATATCTCTCTACTACCTCGTTACGAAATTAAACTTAGATCAACAATGTGATTGAGAAATTCAAATCGTTCAAATTAATTTAGAAAGTATATTGTTAGAAATATTTGATATAATTAACTATTACAGATTGAAAAGAGAAATTATATTTAAATATTTTCGAATAAGGATTCATATTAAGTGGATTACATTAATTGAGATTTGTGATTAAAATAACAATTAATCAATGGATTATTATTTAACTAATTAATTAAAATTGATATCGTCATATTAATGAGGTTAATTGGAAAATCATTTAAATTAAATAGGAAAATAACAAAATCAAATTACAAAAGTCAAAAGGTTAAGTTTAGTAAACTTAGTGGATTTCTTCAAACTTTGGTGGATTAGTGACCAAGGTGCTTTCTTATGTGTTCTTAAGCTCAATACTTCCACAAACCCTATTATTAACAAGCACAAGATTAAAATGGCAATTGTTTATGCTAAAGTTTTGCATGTAATTTGGCTATTTATACTTGAATTTTAATGGTGATTAAATTAAAGTTAGATGAACATCAACCATTTTGCTAAATATTGCTTTTATGTTCTTACCATTCTCTCTGCTTAAAACTCACCAAATTGATCACTAAATTGGTCCCACAACCCACTTCTAAAAGTTGAAAATAGTTAAGAAGATCTTGGTGGGTTGTTTACAGCTTGTTCATGATCAATTTCGACAATAAATTTGTTGTTAATTTGAGCATCTAAAGGTTAGTGCATTAAACTCTATTTTTGGAGTTTTGATAAAGTATGTTTAGTCCTTCAAATTATGCAATTGGGTTGAATGTTTTACTCTTTCATGATTTACATTTTTCTTAAATAGAACGGTTGAATTCTAAGAAATTTTAAAGAGTACTAAGTTTTTAAAGAGATTTTTTTATAAAAAAAATTATGGATTGGTTTTTAGATTATTGATGGAAAGTATATAATAAATAAAGAAATTTGAAGGTGAAAACAATATCTATAGGTTTAGTTTTCAGAAACAAAAACAGAAAGCAAAATGGTTGTCAAACAGAGCCTTATGTTCCATAGCTTTTAATCGAGGAAAATATACTTTTGGTTCTCACGTTTTAAGTAGAGATGTCTATTTAACTCGCGGGATCGAGGCGCGCAGGGACCTGTCCTAAACGAGTCGGGGAATGGAGAAGGGAGTGGGGACAAAATTTTCCCCGTTGGCAACATGGGGCCGGGGACGGGGAATACATTGCCTGACCTCGACCTTGGCCCCGTTCCCACCCCTCCCCGATTAAAATTATAATTAATTATATATAAATATAAATATTTATTTATTTAATAATATGTAAAATAGTAAAAAAAAAAAAAAAACGTATTTTGATATTCTTCATTTCCTTCTTTTCTTTATTCCATTTCTTCTTCTTTTTTTTTTTCCTAATTCCAATTTTTATGTTGTAAACTTATATATGTATATGTTGTGCCTTGACTTGTGATTTGTAAACTTTTTATAAAAAAATATATTGTTGTGTTTTAAGATGTAATTGAAGACTTTGTTATAATACTTATAGATTGATCTTTGATTTCTTTTTGTATAGATTTTTTAATTTTATGGATGAATTTCTAAATGTATATTCTAATAGTTGAATTTTTATTTTTATAAACAATGAGCTTGAAGTTGACATTTTAATGGTTTTAAATAAGAAAATTGACAATATTCTATCGAAAATAAAATAACATTGAAAATGTATATACATTTCAAGTTGTGGATTGGAAAATGATATTAAACTTAAAAAAAAAAGGAAATATTTTTCCGCGGGGAACCCAATCCTTGCGCAATCCCCACACGAAAATTGGTGGGATGGGGAATGGGATAGGACGGGGATGGGGAGTGGCATCCCTGCCCTCGCCCCGTGGACATCTCTAGTTTTGAGTTTAGATTTCATTATTTGGTCTCTAAAAGGATGTTTGGGCCCGAATTTCAAGTGGTGAAGTGAGTTGTTATAATTCTGTATGTTGGACATCAATTATAGAACAACTATTAGGACTTACAATTAATTACAATAATATTATTTGAAATTCCTATTTGTAATTGTGTTTATTATTTCCTACTTATCCCTTTTTTTCCTCTTTGTTATGATATTTATTATTTCCTACCCAAACTAAAATACTATTTTCACCCCAAACACAACTTATTATAACTTATACCAAAATATTATATACCGTAAATATAAACCATAATAACCAATTCAAAGTCCTAAACGACTGCAAATTTTTAAAATGTCAGGGGTTATTTGGTCGACTAATAACGCAACTTTATTAATAAGTGTAACATGTTTACTGAGTAACTCCCTCTTTCTATTTTGTTTACATCTAAAACATTTACCAAATAACTCAATCTTACAACTCTACATCCCAAACACAAAGTTACTAACTTAAACACATATTAACCTTTATACTTATTTACTGTACTCAGTGGACCAAATGTCCGTTTTACATTTTTAGTTTTAAAGTTTTAAGTTCGATTTCAATTTAGTCTATAATTTTGTCATGAACATTTGAGTTTTGTTTCAACTTTATCCCGAGGTTTCAAGATTCACCTTTTAAATTTTAAGTTTTTGCTAAATACATACTTTTTGTTTCTAGTATTAATGTCTAACAAATAATAAATTTAAAAAGTTAAAAACTTATAATAAATTAAGTTTTACTATTAAAACTATCTTTTAAATTCGATTATTTCAAATTAATTAGTAAACATTAATGTCAAGTACAAAAGTTGGTACTCAGTAAAAATTAAAACTTAAGGACAAAGTTAAAAAAAAAACAATTTTCAAAGATAAAAGTATCACATTCTAAAACAGAGATGAATTAAAAATTTATACATGTTTGGTGGTAAATGCTGTCAAAATTTTATTAATAAAAGTTACTTTTTATATTTAATTTATGAAATTAACTGTAAGAATCTTACATATTTTAATAGATTAATTAACTAAATAGAAAATATTCTTTAATGTAACTGATAAGTATTAATTAATGGAGAATCATATAATAATGTTAACTATAAATATTATCCATGTATAATTAAGATTAGCCAACTACTATTTTTAATGACTGTCCCATTAAGTGTAACTCAGCATCGAATTATTTTAATTAATTAAGTTCAACTTTAGTAATTATGAAATTAAGTTTAAATGGTACTAAATTTTGTATCTTATTCTATATTTGGATGAATATTATGACTAAGATAATCAATTTTAATAATATAGAGTTTTAATCTTTAGTTAAAGATTAGAGGTTAATTGATGTTTTATCGAATAACTCAAAAAGTCACTGTTTTTAAATTTTGATCGTCACTATTTTGGGGCATTGTCATTCTACTTCATACTCTCAATTCATATACAATTTTTTAGTACCTCAAGTCTGGGATATATTGTGATTCATTTAGGTACTTTTTTATTTCTGTTCCTCCCAATTATTTGAGGTTTTATGATTCATCGTGGTAATAATTGTTTACAATTTCGTAATTTAAGTAAATGTTGTACTTATTTTATTTTATCTTGTCATGGATGTTAAACATCAATATGTCAGTTCTATTTTATTTTATTCCACTTAATGTCGTTCTTCTTATTTGCTTTAAGATAATTTCAATTTGAAAAATAAATAAATGATGGGAGATGTGAGAGATTTAAGTTTCGGAACAAAAAAAAAAACAAAATTACTTTTAAATTTAGGTTTAACTAATTGTTAATTATATTTCTACGTCGCCATAAAGATTTATGAAATAATTTAGCAAGATTTATGGATTATTTATTAATTTAATTGATATCATAAATTTAGAGCATAATCATCTAAATATAAAAAGTCACGTTCTCATTTTGTTAAAGTGTTAATGAAATTCTAACAACGGATACTAAAATAAGTTTTTTTCAAAAGTTCGGAACTAAAATAGAATAAGATACAAAGTTTATGAATCAGAATAAAATTTTAATCTAAATATAATTAAATATTTAAAAAAAATAATTTAATAAACAATATAATTATGTACAACGTACAAAAGAAAAGTAAAAAAAAAAAAAAAATATATATATATATATATAATAAGGTTCATTGAGAAACAAATCTTTTTTACTAAATTAATTTAATTAATCTTAATCAATCAATTAATTAAATACTAAGCAGTAATTACCACGTTTTTTTTACAAATAGAGCATTTTTAAATAAGACAAAAGAAATCAAAATATTTATAAAAGGTAACAAACTTTATAAAATTGAATAAAGTATATATTCTAATAAAATATTATTGAATTATTTTAATTAAATAATTAATTGTATTGTTTTTAGTAAACTAATATAAATTAGTTTTAATTAATTACTACATTCAAAATAAAAAGTAATCAAATAAGATTAAAAGAAAAAGAAACTCACAAAGATCGAGAATTGTGTTAATAGAGAGAATAAGAGTGTTGGTGGGTTGAGTTGAGTTGGAAAATAGGAGGGATCGGGTTAGAAAAGGATTTGGTTGAGTGGCATATATTGTAATTTGTTTGACGTGTTTAGTCATTTTAAGAAGCGTGTCATTTTCGGGTTCTGTGGGCCGCAGCAAAACCATTATTCTATGGTTGTCTTCTTGGTTGGGGTCCCAAACAAGGGTAATCTTGGAATTCTATACTTTCATTTTCCTTTTTCTAAACCAGCCAATATAATATCCAATTCATTTATAATTTAGGCAGGTTGTTTCCAAATATAATGGAATATAAGCTCCGCTTCTTAGTCTACACTCAATACTCCAAATCTAAAGGACAAAATTTAAGCTTTTATTAAATTAAACCAAGAGTTCTACAACATGCTTTTCATACAAGTCCTAAGTACAATCCAACAACAAAATAAATTAATCGTCTTGCAAAGCCTTCCTCGTCTAGCAATCCTATCCTTTTCTCCATGTGGCCTTTACGTCTGATCATTTGAGCAAAACGTCTCAAACATGGGGAAAGAGACTTAAAATATAAGTCAAAAGACTTATGGTTCGTTTTGATTGAATTAAGAAAAAAAAAACTCATTTTTTTTTGTAAATTCTTTTTCCTAAAATTTATTTTAAATACACTTAAAAAAATCTGTTTTTGGTGGCTTTCAAACACTTTAGTTTTTTTTTTTTTTTTTAATAACTTATTTTCTAATTTAAACATTTGGAAATGTAATCCAAACACACCATTAGTGAGGTTTTAAGAAAACATTTTTGGGAAACTTCTCTTTTATATTATAAACATTTTAATTCAAACCAGCTCATCGTCTATTTCACAAATGCATTCAAACGTAAAAACTCATTAATCTCTATGTTCTTTCACCGAGGAACCCAAAACCATTTCATACGCTAAGACTCATCATCCTTGCATTTAGATAACTGCAAACAGCATCTGGAAATATCCTGGCTTCTTCTTTGTTGCTCAGGTCGAAGTGTAATACACATCTTTTATGCATTGTCCCGCCTCATTTCACCATGCATGTCTTTTCTACATGACTGTCTCTACTCTTTATGTGCATATAATAGTTAGCTCAACAACAAAAACATAACTAAAAGTTTGAACACAATTTCATATTTACTTAAATGCAAAGACTTTACTTAAAATCACACATATGCTTTTGTTACAAATAATCACTTACAAACATTCTGAAATACAAATAAAGCTTTAAAACAAACACTTTTGAAATTCACTCACAAAAACTTGGTTATCTCTTCTCGCAGAATGCCTAGCTTCACTTCTTCTTCTATCATAGAAACAACCCAGCAGAGTAACACTTCACTTCACAAATTCTCATAGTAAACTTCTTAACATTATGTTGTCTTCCTCTATTTATACTAGTCCTAAAGTGGATTAGTCATCTTTAATCTCTTAACAACTCGCCAACTCCTGCTCTTAGTGCTACACGTGTAAACTTCACGTTTAACTTAATCATGTTTAGCTTAAACTTCTACACTTGTCCCATTAAATATTCTTAGGGAATCTCTTAGAAGCTTCCTTACTCTTCATCGCCTAGTCTTCAGTTCCGTTTTTAGGTTTCCTCGTCTTCTCTTTATCTCGCGAAGAACTTCAAATGCCTAATGCCACTTATACGCCAAAAGTCCTATTGCATCACCTTATTTCCTCGTGAACAAACCGATTTCATATCGCCTAGTTCTACTTAAAATGCCTTCTTCAAATAATTAAACAAAATTTGCCCTTTCTATTTTAGGTACAGGTCTCACAAGAAGTAAAATCACAAAGATAATCTCGATGTTTTCTGGCTGAGATGAAGGACAAAAAGCTTTAAAGTTTGAGTTCTCGAGCTAATTCCAGTGCTACTGGGCTTTTAGTTTTATTTTTTTAATAATAATAATAATAATATATAATCTTTTTAAATTTTGGCGGGTTCGGTCAACGATGATACAAATTTCATCGGTTTGGTTCGGTTTTTTAAAAATCTCTTTCTTAAATCGACAACTGACTACTTTTTCATAAAAATCAATTGTCGAGTACGGTTCGTTCGATTTTGATCATTGTAATCGATTTTTCGAGTATCGATGCTCACCCCTACTTTCGACAAACAATACATCGTCAGCAAAATGATAGAGAAAAACCCGTCGAGAGAAGAACTCCCAACAGGCTAAAGGGGACCATCAAGAGTTCTTGCTAACTGATGCTTATAAAAATTTAGAAAAGAACTTCGGACACTTATTTCTAATGTTGATCTACTCTTTATTCATCCTTAAAAAAAAAAAATTCAATCAACTTGTAAATGAAGCAAAAAGTTATTGTATGTATTATTTAGTTAAAGAGTTATGGTTCTTATTAGAGGCTCACAGATGCTTAAAGGAGTTGCTTAAAGGAGTTGAAAAACACTTATTAGAATCCTATCAAGTTTAACGAATAGATTGCATACTTATGTGATACAATCTAAAGTTTAAACTAATAAAAAACAACTTCAATCAATCCAAGAATCACAAAAAAAAAAAAAAAATCAATAGAGCAAGATGTTAAATAAGCAAAAAAAAAAAAACAATAACAAAACTCCTAAACTAAATCATACAAGAAATTAAATGTTAAATAAACAAATGTTGAGGCCATATAATTTATCTCATCACTTTCCAAATCAAAGGTCAACCTCTTCAAAGCAACTTCAATCAACGAAACTCATAGCTAAGCAACTTCAATCCAAGATATATATCACATTCTAAATTCAAGATAAAATAACTCCAATTATATATGTCACAATAAATTGGTACAAAGAAGCCAAAAATAGGGGAAAACCCCTAAGATAAAATAACTCCAAAAATTAAATCTAGCATGATCACAGTTAAATATAACAAAATCAAGTCTAGCAAAATAAAAAATTAAATCAAAGTCTCCTCAAAAGTTCAAAACAACTTCAATCAACTCAATCATACATTAAGCAACTTCAATCCAAACAAAAGAGGAAAAAAATTCTACTAATCAATCCAAAAAAAATCATCACACAAACACAATTTATCTCAAATTATCATAATCCATTATTGTAAACATGTGCAAAGCAAGAGCAAAGATTTTTACCAATGAAAAGAGGAAAAGATTTGCAAAATGGAGAGGAAAGAACGATTTTTATTATTGTGAGAGACTGTCCGTGGTGGTGTTGAACAACAGAAAGAGTGTGACAGGTAGAGGCAACATCGAACAATAGAGAAATGATAGAAATGAACAAAATCAATGTGAGTTTATGTCGCGACGAAAGAAGAGAAATTTTTTCAGATCTGCAAAAATTGCATATTGTAAACGCCCCGACACCTTAACTAGTCGCTGGGTGTTACCTCGAAACTCTCGGCTCGTTACTTTAAGGCGTCAGAAGTTCTCCTAGTTTTTTAGATGTTGTTTCCCAACTCCAAATATCTATGTACTGTGTCAGAAGTTGTGGCTTACTTGCGACGTTGTATGTTGTTTGTTAGGAGATACCATCTCTTCTGACAACCGTGTTAAATGTCAGGAGATCCTTAAATTCTTGTAGTGATTTTTTTGTGTATGAGCGTGATTAGACTCGTAGAGATGTACCATCATGATTTAAACAATGGAGATATATTTGAACCAGTAATTAGGTATTGCTTTATTACAATTATTTTAAATCAAAGTTAGTCTACAGAACGAAATAATGTATCGTTTTGTGTATTGGTGTGACATGCATATATGATATATGTAAGAGATGCATGATTTTAGAATGAAACATGTGTAAGGAACGACGTGATCAGTTGCACCTTTTGTTCTTTTAAAATTTTCATAAATTCTTATTTTGTTTTTCTATAAATAAATTTCATAAATTCTAATTAAGAGCATATGTAAGGATAATTTACATAAATGTAACAAAACTAAAAAATATTTACAGTACGTGTAACAAAAATGAAAGCCTATGAATCCACTATTGTATTTTCATAAATTTCAGATTTGTCCTTGTATATTAGGGGATGATTCGTCACTTCTTTTTCTTTTTCTTCTTTGTGATTTATGCACATTCTTTACGATTTATTCATCCTCTTTAGATTTTCTTTCTTTTATTTTTAAACGATTTATTCTTCTGTTTATATCTCATAATCTTCATCATTTTCGATAAGATGTTTTAAAGCTATTTCACAATTGTTTCAATATTCTTCTTCATCTTTCTCATATTTAAGAATACCAATATCGTTTAAATATCGTTTTAAATTATAAACACGATCATTTACCCTAGCCAATACGATTGTTAGATTTTGAAGTTTTTCACAATCATTTACATTGGACTACGTGATCGCTTACCATAATCAATGCGATTGCTTACCATGATCATCATGATCGTTTATCGTATGGTCAACACGATCATTTAAAGTATATTATTTCACTATACGACCGTCTACCATTGCAATATATCTTAACGATCATGTATACGGATTCAACGATCGTTTAGATTATATTATACACGATCGATTACCAATATCAAAACGATCTTGTATCCAAGATTGTGTACCAAGATCATTTAGATTTGGTACAAGATCGTTTTGTAGTTGTACAAGATCATGTTACAAAAATCGTTTACCAAGATCTAAACAATCGTATATCAATATCTAATTAACGATCATGTACCAACCTTTTTGTGCATGTATATGGTCGATTAATTATAGAGCATTTTTTTTATTTTACATTGTGAGTTTATGTGCTTTTTCCATTTTCAAATTTGTTCTATAAAATCTAAATATTTTCTCATTTTGTTCTATTTTTTTTAAAAAAAAATTATTTGTAATCTTATATTTTAAAAAATTAAATAAAACTATAAATTTCATTCAATAAAAACCATTCTTCCACTAACCCATATTGTAAGTTAGTTTTAGAACAATAAAACCAACCTTTTAAATATATATATATATATATATATATATAAATTTAGGGGAACTATCAAAAAGATCAAAATTTTCTATGTTTGAAAACCCCCCCTACAATTTATTCCCACTTTTACCCTTTTTGTGTGTGTGATATTTCAACCATATGACCGAATATTGTTTCATAATAGTTTTTTAAAGAAATATTTTTAAAAATAGCAAAATAAATTAAAATATTTACCAGTTATAGCAAAAGTTTGAATTCTATCAATGATAGTCTTCTATCCCTATAGCATATCAATGACTATCAGTGATAAATTTTGCTATATGTCATGTTGTAAATATTTTGTAAAATTTATTATTTTTGAAAATTGTCTTTTTTTAAACCATTGATTGATTAAAAAATAAGTAAAAAATTGCATCGATACTTTGATGGTAAAAGTTAAAACATTTTTTAAATAGATTGTAAAATTGTCAATATAATAGTTATTTTTAGAAAAAGGGAAGTTAATATAATAGTATTTTTTAAGGTAGCTTTAAAATTATAAAGATGGCTTTTGACCCGTATGAAATAATGGATTTTTTTAATTAAATATCTTTAGAAAAAAATATTTAAATATTACAAATATTACAAATATATATATATAGATAAAGGATTCTGGTTATTAAATAATGGATTTTTTAAAAAAGAAAAATCTAAAAAATAACAATGGATTTAATTTAAAGAAAAACAAAGCTAAGGCTTATTTAAAAAGTATAATAATAATAATAATAATAATAATAATAATAATAATAATAATAATGAAAAATAAAAGGTTTTGAAATGTTTAAGATTTTTTGTGATCTCATTATGGCAAATGCCTTTATTTTCTTTATTATTTTACAATTATTCATTCTATTTTTCAGACCACTTCACCGACACTTCCTTATTCATTTTAGACTCTTTCTTTTTCTCTCTCTTTATTTTACAAATACCTCAAAATCTAATTATATTATTAAACTTTCAAATAATAAATTCAGCCTTTAAAACTATGATTTTTCCAATTGTCTTTTCCTTCTTAATATAAATCAGATGTGATAAAATCCTTTTATGAAGAAATTGGATTATCAAAGCAAATACATATTAAGTGGTTAACCCACGATATTCAAAACAATATAAGTATTATAAAGATTATAATAAGATAGGTGTAACATAGATGCTACTACTTAGGGTGCAAACAAAGACCATGTGCCATTATTCCATTTGTTCATGTGACAATCAATATTTAGTGTCCAAATGAGATAGAATTTGTAGTACTAGGATTGATAGCATGCATCAACAAGGTCCCCATGTACAATAGATATTTAATAAATCATTTAGTGACATCTCAAATAATCGATGGAGATAGTATGCATTAATATATCACTAGAAATTTTTCGTCTTCAAGTGTGTATGTGTTACATCCTAGTTACCAAAATCTTAAATAAGAGAAAATTACTATTAATTGTTTGCTACCTAAGGAGCTTTTAAGAAATTTTGTGGGTTCTACACAATAAATATTTAATAAGTTAATAAATCATTTAATGACGTGTTAACTAATCAACGAAGGTAGTGAAGTTTAACTAATCAACGAAGGTAGTGAAGTATTGCAACACTATAAATTATTTTACAGATGCGTGGATATTGTTGGAAAATCAAAGATATGGAGAAAATTTGTTAGAAAAAAATTATTTACAAAATATAGTAAAAAGCTTAAATTACCTAAGATATCTCATTCCGATTAGTGTCTAAGATGTGACCTTTTTATTTTTGCTTTCTCCTTTCAATCGAACTCCCCCCTTGACATTAACTTGTCAACTATATTCACACACACATATATATTAAATTATTTCGATAACGTACTTGTTTTATTTTCTACTTCTAATTAATTACTTTTGAAATTACATAGAAATTGAAATTTGTATGGTTAATTTTTTGTTTACATCGACAAAGAATGCTATGATTTTGAGATCAATGTTAGACGCTTTATTATGCCTATTTTGATTGACAAAATTCTTTTATGAATTAAAAATAAAAGTGAATTGTCCACGTGACAAATTTAATTGACAAAAATTCAATTACTTTGTGGTATCCAAGCATATGGTAAATTATAATAGGTTATAATTATTCTTTATGTTTTTCTTCGCAACAAAGTTTACTTTGGTTCATGTCTTTTGGATTATGTTAACTATTTAATAAAATGATAACGTGACTTTCTATATTTGGATGATTAAGCTTTATATTCATTATATTACTTAAATTGACAAATAACCAATAAATATTTCATAAATCTTTTATGTCAAACATACACATTTATCAAATAAACCAAAAAACTAATTTTGTTAATTTTTTTCTCCAAAACTCAAATCTCCATTCCCCACTCTTTACTATTTTTTTTTTCAAATTGGAATTTTGAAACAAATGAGAAGAACATCGAACAGAAAAATTAAAAAAAAAAAATACAACTCATATATAAAATAAAATCTATAAAATTGAAGTACAACTCCCTTGAAATATCCCAAAATTTAGGCATTAAAAATTTGTATGTGGATGAAATTGCATCTAGCATGAGTTGAGAAAGCAAAATACAATGTCAATGTGCCAAAATCTTGAAGGCAAAGACAAAACATCAATTTACCATTTTGCCTATAATTAAAAATTAAAACCCTAAAATTTTAAGAAGTGATTATCTTATTTGGTAGTCTACTCATCCATATGTAGAAGCTTTCAATGAGTAGTTAACGAACTCCTAACGACAAATATCAAAATATACTATTTCTAAAAGTTTATATTTTTTTAAAGTTTAGCGACCAAAAGAAAATCATAAATAAATTTTAGGACCAAATAAGATTTAAACATTTTTAATACATTAGTTAAATTTGAGAATTAAAAATGAAAAAAAAAAGATAACTAACAACCAAATTGAGAATAACTTAAAATATTAGATATTAGTCTATTTATCGTTTTTGAAAATTAAAGGGTTATTTTGTATCTCAAGTCTTACCCAATTAACATCTAAATTTTCAATAGTTGTATTTGTTTAGTTTTCTAAACATGGAAATTTTTTAATTACATATAATTATAATAAAATTTATGTTAATTAAGATGGACACATACGTTTAATGATATCAACGTCACTTTTTCTTCTCTAAAAGTTAGAGATTCAATCCTCTCCTCTCCCTGCAATTGTTATACTAAAAAAAAGTTACAGTTACACTTAACATTTTTATATCACTTGAATGGTATAAAAATAACATTTAAAAAATATAAAAATCAAATACTAAATTAATATTTCATAACTAAAAGTTTGTTATTTTAAACCTAAAATCAAAAGATTTTCAAAATTATTTATGGACATACACTAAGAGTTAAGATAACAAATCATTTATGAACATAGACTATACTTAATACTTAATTGTTGTTGAGTATAATTCTATATATAACATACAAAAGTGTGCAAGGAAAAAAAAATCAACTTAAAAGGCAAACCATCCATTCTTTCATCTCACCATGGAAGCATATATATATATATATATATATATATATATACACACACACACACACATACATACAAAGTAGTCATCAACACTAATAAGCAAAAGATCAGCCAACTTCATTATTGTACCCAAAGATAAAAATAGAGGTTGACATATTATCTATAAGTTGATATAGATATAAATTGAAAGGTACTATATATGTATATATCAACTTAAAATGTGTTCCACCCACTCTTTCATTGAAATTTTTGGTCCATTCATTTAATTCCTATTGTAGAGGCCTACTACTTTAACGTCATTTCTTGTCAAATCATTCTCTTACACACATGAGACCTAAAGTCACCATTAAGCATAAAGTCACTCATCAACCGAGCAAAACAATAACTAACTCTATTATGGTGTGGTTAGTTATGAAAAAAATGTGTGTCGACGTATAGATGTTCATATAATTATAGGATTGTGGGTCCAATTGGACTTCACTTCATGTTTCGGCCGATAACTAAATTAAACCCTAATTAGAGACTTAAACAACGATATGATTCTTGAAGTCCTCCATGTTTCTCAAGGAACTCCTCGTTTAGCTCGTTCTCTTACTGGAAACTGTAACATGTAATCTTTCTCTTTTTCCTATCATTGGATGACTTCTTATATTTTATCCATTGTTATTTCCAACATTTTACCCAAATACCCATTTCTATTAAGTATGAATGAGAAAGACCCTTAATCATTAACCCATTAATCTCTCTCTCTATGTTACATCCCGTTTTAAGAGAAGGTGTAACTACCTAGGTTTTTCACGCAATTCTCTCTTCAAGATATCACGCGAATTGCTTAATAAGCGATACATAATCACAAGAAGGAAGACCAACAAAATGTACGATTCATTCATTGAGAACAAAAGTGGAATACAAAAACATAGATACATCTTATTTCACAAAGACTTTTACTGTTTTTAAGTCTTTCCTGTAACCCCATACAAAACTCGCCTAGCCTCTATATGCTTGCGAGAAGACAGTGACCACTACCAAAAAGTGATGATGCGGGTTGAGGATGGCACGTCAGGCGTGACAAAGGATGGATGTTCCTCGCTACCTGGGAGGAATAAGATCAAAACAATGGATAAATTAGACAAAAATGTCTAGTGAAGTGGAATTCTTTTCGCCAAATACTCTAATTGAGTAAAAAAAAGTAATTGTTCAAAACATGCAATTATGAAATTCATGGGATTCAAGGCCAAAATTGAACTTTTAATGTTTGGTGATTAAATAATTCGTTCTCCCCAATTCGTACATGAAAGTTCTCCCCATTCCGTACATGAAAATTTAATTAAGGGATGCTTATTTTTACATATTTCACCTCGCAGAAATGGTCTGCACGTTTAAATAATCTCTTGTACTTTTTTCGCTCAAACTTAAACGTTCACCACACTCTTTTGTTGGATTGTTGTTTTGCGAAACTATCTCAATGCGATAATAATTTCTCATAAAGTCTACAACGTCTAATGCATCTT
This sequence comes from Cucumis hystrix, assembly GCA_025688845.1. NCBI lineage: Eukaryota > Viridiplantae > Streptophyta > Magnoliopsida > Cucurbitales > Cucurbitaceae > Cucumis > Cucumis hystrix. The sequence continues at coordinate 615,195 of JACWES010000013.1, forward strand.
CCAATGCCAGATCACACAGAAAACAAAGGGCATTCCATATTAGGCCACACAGTAAGTATGAGGCATCCTATCTATATCACACAGCAAGATTGAAGCATTCTATCCTAGATCACACTGCAGGGATAAAGTATTACTATCGTGTAGGGTACTAAGGATTATCTTGATGTATCATCATAACTCATACAAATTTGACTACAAGGATGAAACATTTTTCTTTCTTTACAAGGAAATTCATTTCAAGAGTTAAGAAAGATATACAATAAATCATATGTATCTCGTAGCTCAACTTTATAATAGAAAAGCTTATAGTGTAAGGTTTGAAATTCGAAAACATAGAAACCTTAGAATCTGGTTAGAAACCATATTTCTTATAAACATATTTGAGATAATTCACTCACCATCAACTCGTTTCCTTGGGAAATCCTTGACTTCGAATTCCCTTGGCGTCCCTCACAATCCTTTTTTCAAGTGAATGATGGAGAACTAGTGATTTCATATTTTTTTTCAATTTTTCTTAAAGTACCAAAGTACCCTCAATTTGGCCGTAAATCATCTATTTATAGTCCTTTCTTCGGTCATGAGCATCCTTTGTTGAAATGATTATTCCTCGTTAGCGGTAAAAAACTTTAAATATCAAAACGCTATGTGGTTCTGTCACTTTCTTATTTTGACCTTAAATGGGTAGAAGAGTAAAATCAAAGAATATTTTTAAATACAATTTTCATAACATCGGAAAGATTAAAAACATGTTTCACACGAATTTTGCAAATGACAAAATGATTTTAACTATTTTAGAATTAGTATAAGACATATTTTAATTGAGTTGAAGAATCAATATAATTAAACTTATAACAACATTGGAAATGTTTAGGATTAAGGAATGATTTAAAATGGTGTGGCATCTATCAAAAACACAAGTTTGTAACTTTTGCTTTGAAATTCATTCCGTAATATCCAAAATAAATATTTAAAATGGTAAACATAAGCTGCTAATAGAAAAGTGGCTAATACATTTCGTCTTATGTCATCTTTTCATTAGTTAACAAACTCTCATGGAACATTTAGAACTACTAATCCTCAACTTAATTAAATGAAATTTTAAATTTAAGACATCAATTTCAAACCTCACTATCGTTGTCAAACAAATGCAATTGAAGGGACCAAATTGATGCAAAATTTTTTTATAGGAAATTGTGTTATAACATATGAGGGGTGATTTGAAACAGTTAAAACCATATTTTAATCATCGATTAAAATCAATCAAATCTACGTACTGTAGTTTGAGAGAAATTTTGATAGCATGACAAAATTGATTTTCGTAGGATTCTCTTCACTTTACCATATTGTTTTTTATTCTTAATTTTTTTGTTTATCGTTAGTTTTTTTTTTTTTTGGTTTGGATGATCTTTCACATAATCTACATTAATGTTAATTTTATAAGTACATAAAAGGTGAAATTACATAACAAATTGGTACCAAAGCAATAAAGACAAAGTGAGAAAAGAATGGTACACCAAAATTTGTGAGATGGAGAAGATTTTGAATAAACAATGTGATTTTGAATTGTGGAGGAAAAAAAAGATAGCGAAAGCCATTTTTGATCTTTAAAAAACGACACAAAAAATGGATGAATGCAAAGGAGAAAAGATGTTTGGGATAACATTTAAAGCAATAAACCAAAATCTTTGTTGAAAACTTGTTGCCACCAATTAAATAAGGAAAATAATGGTAATTGACTGTTACCAATATTAATTAAGTGTTAAGTGTGTAACCACTAAAGTTAATAAATCGTAATTATAACAAAATTTATCAAATAACAGGTTCCTATCGGTACTATAATCTATCATTGTCACTGATATACTCCTATAATATTATAATTTGTCATTGAATACTTTTAGAACTGCATCTGTAGTTTATCATATTTACAAATTCTTTGCATTATGCTATATTTACACATACACTTTTAAGTTTAATTGTTATATTTACAACATCAATAATGAAAATAAATACTCAAATCATTGAGATTGAGTTGAAACCTTTGTTTTTTGAGTCCTATGAGATTGTAACTTCTAACCCGAGTATAAAATTGTTAGAAAACAAGTATAATTTTTATTTCTTAAAAAAATTATATGGTTATCAATTGAGCCTAAATACTTAAAAGGCCTTAAAATATGATGAATAGTCACCTCTATTTTAGCAAGGAGTCTTATTCCAATAATATCAGTTTTAAGACCGCTTATTTCAGTTCCATAATACGGCTATTTTTTGGAAGGCAATATTCTTTGCTCCTGCCTACGGGCGCGCAATATTCTTTTCACCGTCAAAGAAAGGTCCAGGTGACTATCCGTATTAACCTAGCTTTCTGAGTCCTCGCCAATGGAGATGCTCCAGATGAGGCTCTTTTTCTTTATATATTGATTAGACCACTAAATAGGAGCAAAGAATATTGCTCAGACTAAATAAAGAATGTCTATCTGACTCTACCCTAAACTTAAAGGAGTCTTAAACCGGAGGACTCCCATAAATCAGACTTTGAATTTCATGCCGCTGCCAACTTCTGAACTTTTATGACCAATGTTTAAGTGTGTAACAAATTTGATAAGTGATAAACTATATCACTGGTAAACTTCCACCAGTAATGGACTACGGGTATATTTGAAATACATTTTAAATACTTTCCTTTTAAAAATAAGTCATTTTGAAACAAATTTGAGTGTTTTGCAAATAGTTTTTCTCTAGTCAATCAAAATGGGTCTTATATTGATGATGATTTTTATCGGCGTTATAATATCTCACTTTAGACTTCTAGTGTTGAATTTAAATTTTAGGAACAGTTGTAAATATTGTTACTATTGACACAGATATATATATAGTATATATATGTATATATATGAATATTTTTTTTAAAAAAATTACAAATATAACAAGTCTAATCTATGAACATTTTACAAATATGGCCAAAATTTTAGTTATATTTCAAATGTAAATGTATGGTCCAATAATATTGATAAAGGCCCATTGAATTTTGGAAGAGAGCCCAATTATTTCGGCCCATTATCTATAATATAAATAGGATATGAGCGCCCACTCAAATTTTCTTTTCACTTTCAGCAGCTTCAAGCTCTGAACCCTAATCCCCAAATCTTTTCAATGGCGTGCACAATCGACTTTCGCCGCCTTGATGAGGGCTTTGGTGGAAAAACCTATAAGAGAAAGCGTGAAGAAGCTGAGAAAAGCCTCATCATCACTGAATCTGAAAATTGCGACACCGGAATGGAGATTGACGACTCACTTCCACCACCACCTGCCAAGCGATCCGCTATTCCTTCGTCGGAAAATCCTGATAAACCGACTTACGGAAACCCCACGTACGACGGCGTGATCGGCGGAAAAGTCTCCGGACGGAAGTGGAAACAGGCGCGGAAGCACAGGACATCGGCTATGCAGGTGAGCCGTAAAGGCACGACGTTCGAGGAGAGGGAGAGGCAGAAGATGATTAAGGCGGCGTTTAAGGAACGGAAGGAGGAATTGAAGGAGCAGATTAGGTTGAACAAGGTGGAGAAGAGAACGAAGAGGGAGAAGAGAGAGAAGAAGAAGAAGGAAAACATATTGAGATCTGGAACTAAGCTACAAAAGATTACAAATCCCAAAACGCTGAAGAAGATTGCTAAGTCTAAGCAGAAGAAGCTCCTCAAGGTTGTTCCTGAGGATTACATCAAAAAATAGGTCCGTCGCTTTTGTTCTAAGGTTTTTCCACCATCTTTAGATAGATTTATCAGTTTTGAATCTTGGAATTTTGCTGTATGATTATTTCAAAATATATAAAAATGTTACGAAACCAAAGCATAACCATATTAGAAATTTTGATTAAACATTTTATTCCGATCACGTTTAGACAAATATAATATCATTTATAAACCACAGCGATGCTACATAATCTTAATGTTGAGTAGTTTTCATTCGTTTTCTCACCATATAAAACTGTGTGGCAATTGGATGTATAAAAGTTTGAACATCGCATGTAATCAAGTTTAAATCAAAAACATAGATTAGAGAGCAACTGGGTTCTTGATTGACCATCATTTAGTGGGGACTTTTGGTATAAATAATGTATTCGAACTCATTTGTTTTTTCAACAATGATTTCGTTTTGTTAGAATTTTACTGACTTTTTTTTTTCCTAAAAGAATATTTGAATTCACATCTTTTTAAGGCCAATGCTTATGCTTAACCCGTTTATTGTTATTAACACTAAAATGTGATAGATTCGTTGGCCACATATACGACAATAATAATCAAAGAAATGCACGATTTCTTCTCCATTTCTTTGGCTCATTTGGGTGAATAATCGTTTCTTCTCTCATATATTTGATTTTTATAAGCTGCAGTGTACACCATAAAAAAAATCTCATTCTCGTCACCATTGAATCCCACAATTTCGATTACACATGTGTTAAAATGACCTTACATTGAAGATAAGAAGTAATAAAAGTTTAGTTGATCTAAATGAGACTTAAATGATAAGTGTGAAAATTAATTAAAAAAGACAATCATGGGCTTTGGGGTGTTTTCCACTTCATTTATCTTCATGTTGGTTATTACTCAATCATACAAAATTCATATTACAGACTAAATTTCTAATTAATAACTTACACCCTAACTTTCTCCATATCAAAAATTCAATTTTATCCAGATTTAAGTAAAATGCAACCTTAAAATAACCTTTTTAACAAATAAGTTAGAAACAAAGTATTACTTTATAATATATTAGGAAATTTATTTTGTTATCAATGTATTTACATTTCAAGGTATCTGTGCAGTAAAAACTTCAATAATTTCAAGTAACCGAAAAAATATTATAAATTAATAATTTTTTTAATAATTTCAAAATATATATATTTTTAAAAAGATTCAAGATGTGTTTCTTTTATGAAACCAGTTTATAATGTTTAATAGTTTTTTCTTTTTATGGTAATTTAACCTAAATATAAAGATTGTTAATATAGGACAAATCAAACACAGTTTAAGCATTTATAAAGATCGAACCAAACATGTAATTGTTTGGATCTTCTACTCATTTTTATAAAATATTTTTTGAAAAATGTATTCTTAAAAGAATATTTTTTAATAGACAATCCAAACGCACACTTTTAACTGGTAAGATCATTTTTATTATTTTCCGTTCTACTAGGAAGGATGAACTAACTCCTTCAAGTTGCCATCAATCATCAAACAGTTTCTATCTGCATTATATACAGGATTGAAGCATCCAGTACATTACATTCTCTCATCATAAACATGAATAGGAACATGAACTCCAACTCTACCATAAAATTAAGGTTAACCTCTCAAATTATTCATATAAGTTTTCTTTTTCTTTTTATTTTTCTTGCATTCAATTGGAAGAAACTGAAAGGCTAACCCCAATTATGACATAATAGAAAATAAAAAGAACATACTTGAGAGTTAATTGTTAGGCGTCAAAAAGCAGTTTGCGATTGAACTTCTCACCCAAGTCAATGAGAAAGGTCCGAATTTCCATAGGAGAGAGTTCCACCACCAACTTTTTAGGATCGACAGGGCCTCCTCTCTTAGCTTTAATTTCATTTGAACTATTCTCTACCTTCCACACCTTCCTTTTCTTCTCCATATCTGTTCTTTTTTGATTTGCAGACAAGTTCATTTCTGTTACCTTCTTGATCTGAAATGGAGGGGAGAATTAGAAGTTACGAAAGAGAAGCCGAATGATTAGCAGCTAGTTTTGAAGCATTTGTTGTTCTTACCTCCTTCCCTGGAAATAGCTTCCTTAGTTCTACTCTAGCATTCACTGAATATTCCTTTTCCTCTCCAGTCTTTGCAATTCCAAAAGAACCGCATATTAGTACTTTGGGTAAAGAAACAGCACGCATTATAGATTGATTGTTTGATGATGATTGAAACATGCAGCAGGTTTTCTAAAACTTTGCAGCCCAGATAGAAGATTATATTGTTTCCATGCTCTCTTAAAAGTAGCATGGATACGTTCAACAGTGCTAATAAATGAACTTCAACATCATAATCTAGATGCAGAGCACTGATAAAGGAATACTTATGTATCGTATTTCATTAAGAGAAAGTGAAACTACTTCTTGAGCATGGATAGATTAGCACCTCAAACAGATGAGCCAATCGAAGTAGAATGTTTCCATCGTGAAGTTCCTGTTTAAAATTAAAGGAATGATAAAAGAAAAGGTCACAAATGGAAAAAGAAAAAGAAAAAAAAAAAAACCATCAAGTTTAAGAGGGAAAAAAAAGGATTGCACCTGTAAAGTTATCACAGCAACATTTTTGGGTAAACTGTATGAGGAATCAATTCCGGAGAAAGTAAGTTTGTGAGAATTTGCCCAATTATCTCCGTCCTGTTCAGCAAAGGCTAGGAGAAGTGGAGAATAAATCTCCTGACCAAAAGAACGTCTCCATTTTGCACCTTCCCCTAAAGGGTCAATTCTGTAGTACAATCTTCCTTGAATCTGCAAACCACAATGAAAAATGTGAGAACAGGGCAACAAGCAGAGAGGAAGAGGGAAAATAGGGAAAATGAATACGAAAAGAATATATGAGACAGATTGTGGGTGATGGGAGAAAAAGAATGGTTTTTTGGTTTTTGGTCTTGATCCAAAATCCATTAGCCATCGAGAGGGGTAGGAGAGAAAAATGAAGTACAAAGTAGTCTTACTAAAGTTACAAAGAAAAATTCATGTTTCTTATAAAAAAAAAAAATTACATCAAAATATTGAGAAAAAAAGTCGATATAAAAAATCATAAGATTAACAGAGAAATAAAAATGTGAGTTCTCTTGAAGCAAACCAACTAAGCGCGTGCTGAGAATATCTTGTGCAGTTTTTCCTGTAGTATTCCTTATTTCGTGCAACTGATTCTCCTTTTCTCTCTAAGAAACAATTAAACAGTTTCATGATCGATCAGAACAAATTAGCAAGCCTGATCGGCACTAATATCGAACATGAACTAACACTACCATTTCAAAGCAAAGTTGATCTGTACAGAAACTGCAGACCCCAACCCCAGCTTGAATTCCGCATATAGGAGAATAAAGAAGAAAAGAAAAAAAAGCTATAAGTGCCATAGATTTTGAAGAGTTAGGTGCAGGGCACTTACGATTAGTCCTTTGCAGTCATTATTAACACAAACTGTTTCATTTAAAGCCTCATCAACACCTCTGGAATCATCTAGTAACAGCCTCCTATTTAGTAAAAAACAATAGAAATTAGGACGGACAACATATGCATAAAGAAAGAATTCACCAGTGCCAATTAGCTATTTTGTGAATTTTGATTATATCAACCAACAACCAAGTCAATTATCGAAGCACATAGGCAAACCTCCGGCAGGCTGCTCTTAGCATGTTTAAAAAGGAGCAGAAGGAACTATACATTTTCGGAAAAAAGAATATATATATAACCATGCACCTGTGAAGCATCAACTCTAACTGCCCATCAACTAGGCTGGACCCCCCAACAGCACGATCCACCAAAACTGAAAATTCTTTCTCATTGTCTTGTGTATAGATCCCAAGATTTATCTGAAACAACATTTCCACGTAATTAAACAACTAGAGAATTCAATGTTAACGTGGGACTAAGAAGCAACGGGAATAAGATAAGAAATCATGTTCATCTAGTAAGTGTGAAATTCGTGGATTCTTTTGAAGGAATTGCCTTAACTTACATATACACTTTCATTTTCACTATGTGGGGTAGAGATTCAAGCCTTTGACATATATGTGGAGGATAAAATAACTTAACAATTAAGTTAGTTTAGGTTGGTTACACATTCATTAGCACATTATAAGGTACCTAGATAAGTATATTTAGTATGGTATTAGTAAGGGGTATAAGGGAAATTAGTAGGAAGTTAGTTACTGAATCTTGTTATAAATAGAGAGAGAATGAGTGCGTGAAGGTAGGCATTAGTCAAGTGGTTAAGGCTTGAGTTAGTGTATGCTCAAGAGAGGGGTTCCCAAGTGCCTTGAACTTGGTTTATCTTATATTTCTTCATAGTTATGTTTCAATATATTCAGACCTTGTTATTTTTAGGAAGTATCCTAAAGCACATATTTGCTATGTGGTCCTCTTCGGATGGTGGCCACCCCAGAAGGGATGGCCCATCTTTCAAACCCTTATCTTGCTTGGAAGATAAAGTGCCAATGGTTTGAAGAAATCTTCTAACAAAGACTGAGAAAGGTTTCAGAAAAAAACACTCACTGTTTTTCTATTCATTGAGTTGTACAATAAAGAGTGCCATAAAATGGATAGAGTTGTTACAGAATAAAATGCACCAAAAAGGCAACAGGGACATAAATACACCTACTGGATAATAATTTCCTGCAACAGGCTGGTTCACTTCCAGATTCCAGTCATCTCTATAGTCACGAATCTGCAAAATAATAATAATAATCAGATGGTATAAATCAGAGGCTCATATCAACTCATCAAGGAAATCATCACATCCAGATGATGACCAAGTAATTACAACCAAAGAAAATTCTTACATTGAGACAACGTCAATTCTAAAGTTTAATAAAGTAAAAAAGAAATAGGCCGACATACCCTTTTGATGAAATCTCTACCGTTGGAATCTGTGTAAAATATTTTGTTGGTTTTCATAGTAGTAGTAATTTGAGTTGCTATTTCTTTGCCAACTCCATCATCAATAGGTACGGGCCCAACCTAAAAGCCACATATAGTCAGCACCAGCAGTGGTACTAAATGCAGAAATTTACTAAGACGGATGTTTGTGGGGGTGGGGCGGAAGGAATAAGATAAATAGTGGAAACAAATTGGAGAGATGTGCTTATATCTAAATAAGAGTATAAAAGAGAGCGTGGTAAGCTTACAGTAAATTCTACTTCAACGTGCTCTTTTTCCTTTTGAAGTCTGGTAACCTGGAAATGCCAAAATAACAATAACTGAACATCTCAATCCCCGTGTATACCAAACATATGATGACTTACGGTCTAGGGCTTCAATTTTACAACAAACGAGATAGTGACCGAAGAGAACTTTTCTCAGTTGTGCAATTCTTAAACCACTTGACCAAAACAATGATTCAGCGAATACAGCAAAGTCTTCTTGTACCTTTCACAACTTTCTTATCTCATTTATCTTTCCGGCTCTTGAGTCTAGAGATATATTTTATTAATTATTCTCTTTCTACTCCAGATAATTGCTGATTTTTTTTTGTAACTCAGGGTCATATGTTCACTATTTATTTTCATGAAATTCAGTATATTATTTAATTTAACAAAATTAAAAGGCACCAGGATTTGGAAGAATACAAGAAGAAAATACTAACCATGACAGTTAACCAACCAAATCCCATATCAAATCTTGCCAAAAGAATTACTTTCCAGCATAATTTTATAAAAAAGAACAACGTTGTACTTATTTCTAGAAGTGAAGGTAAATAGAAATACTAATACAAAGCCCACCTATTTAATAGAAATAAGAAAAAGAAAAACTAACATAATTTTATTATTCTCATCAATATGGACAGCCAAATTCTCAACAATATGAAGAATATTACCTGACTTTTTTGTTTTGTTATGTTTTTTTATTTTGATAAAAAGAGGGGAAAAAAATGAAAGAATACTAGAGCTATAAAAAAACAAGTAAGCCCACAAAAGAAAGCAATCCTGAAGGAAGGGGATTCGATCAAGCAAAATAAAACCTTACAAATTATTATAAAAAGAATTTGTCATTCACGCCCTGAAGAAACGAAAACGTAGCTCATAAAGGGCCAAATACTAAAGATCTTCCTGTTCATCCCTCAGAAAGTTCTATTATTTCTTCCAGCCCACATTAAAGAATATTACCTGAGATATCCAGGGATTTATCTGTTGATGTACTTCTTCAATCAAAGGTCCTCGCATAACTGTCAAGGGAATCTGAAAATTTGAAGAAAAGTTTTTTATTTCATGAGACTTGTGACTGATGTTAAAGCCCACGTTCTCGGTGAGAAACCATACCTGCTTACTGGGTGCTATGGGAAATGTCCCATTTGGACGAAATATATAAGCTCCAGCATTCTGAAAATATTATCAACTTAATATTGCAAAATTTGTATAACAAATAACAATTTTCAAGTTAGAACATTAAACAGCTGAAACAAACATTTTGAAATAACAGAATCTACCTGCGGAGCTTTGTCATGTCTTCCATCATATCCTGAATAGTAGCTGTATGATTGATCAACCAATTCATTAACCTTCAATTATTAAAAATAGGTATGTCAGCCACATAAGCTCACCGGTTCTTCCATTATTTCTTCAGTTTTGTTTTTTTAAAAGGTTGAAAATGAAGGACAGTTTGGAGTGTTGCATAAGATTATTATTAAAAAAAAGAAAAAAAACTCCTATAGTTATCAAAAGAAAACATTTCGGCTTGTCCTATTGAAGAAATGACGACAAGGATAGATTGATGCTTTCTGCACTTTGTGATGCAAGCTCTTCAGGAGCAGCAGTTGAAGGAGAAAGCTAAATCTCTTTGGCAAAAAATGGTCAGTGGAGAACTTCACCAGACAAATTGATACTTTTCTGAGCATGCATAGAAGTTTTAAACAATTTAGTGGACATACTTGATCTTTTATTTAGCATTCAGATGGCGTACATTGTCTAAATAATTTTATTAGAAGTCGACTAGAAGAGTTTCATGTAATTTTTCAGTCTTGCAGCAGGATTAAACAGTTGTAAGTCGGTTCAAGAGAAAAACAAAGAAAGAAAAGCTGTTCTCTTATTACACGTTTGTCACCTACTGGAAAAACCTGCTATTTGATCACACATTTCACGGCTAAAAATAAAGAATCCAAGAGTTAAGAACTTCAGCATCAAATAATATTGAAAATTAATGTTCGCTAGATTACATACCAAACTCTTGCTGTTGCCATAAATAATTTTTCCTTGATCCGAAGAAAATTTAAGCTGAAGGTCTCCGTTACCAACTTGAAAAGTGGATAATTCAGCACTTGGAAATATATGAATGGACGATTTTATTGAATTAACGCCTGCATCAAAGAAGTGACAGTGAATGACATAAGTTCCAATTGTGTTCCAACTACCACCTTCAATTTAGTTCAACGTGAAATAACCCCCATATAAGCTGACCTGCCTTCCTGGAGATTGAGATTATATATGTACTGAAGCCCAATGGTGGAACTGAAACTGGAAATGCAAGCCAAAATTTTGGAGTTGCAGTAGGTACGTAGCCTAAGTAGGCCTTTACATGATAATTTCTCAAGCGCATGCTTGCATCACCAAGAGGAAGGAGCTGTGACTCGATTACTTTCCCTTCAGAATCTTTAACCGCAACATCTTCACTGATGACCTGTAGCCAATAAATTGGTCAATACATTTAATTGGAAAATAAATTAGGTGGTACAACCGCCAGACAAGGTGCAGGTCTTGTAGAGTAAAAGGCCATATCGTCACAAGGCAGGTATTCACATTCAACGGATTATAAGAGAGGATAAATGTCAGAAAGATCGATGGTTATCAAGATATGGATAATAAAACATTTTAAGATAAAAGAAGATATTAAGGAAATACAAAAGATTTACACAATCGTTATAACATAATGAACCCTACTTGATATTGAACTCTTGCCAGTGTAGAATACAAAAGTGTTAGTGATATATAATTAAGTTTACCTTAACCCATAAGCTTAAGCTTTTTGGTCAATGGATGATTAAAGATCTCTGACACCATCTTAAATCACGAATCAAAAGCTTAAGCTTTGAGTGAAGGTAAATTTAATTATACATCATTGACACTCCCCTCATTTGTGGGCTTGAAATATTTGAAAAGCCCAAAATCAATTTTAATTGGGGAGGAAACAACAATGCAAGGGCTTAAATAGAAAACCTTTCCGGATCACTTGCTCTGATACCATGATGATTTTATATAATATATTGAATAAATCAAACGTGTACATAATAACCTATTACATTGGTGAATAAATAGAGACCAAAATACTAATAAAGGAAACATGTAAATATGGAAAATATTAAATAAGAATAAACCAATAAACCCTAATTTCCTTTAACAAGAAGAAACCATTAAAAAAGAGAGATGTATTAACATTCAAGAACATGTTTCAATGATAAAATCCCACTCATATTGGTGTAGTGATATTGTGATAGATGGTGACATTTGCAGAAAACATCGTGGATCATCCATCTATAATTCCATAATTGGTCCATTGCTTCACTGTTCAAGAATGGACCATAAATACATCCAATATCATGCACAAGCCAAAAACGAGCCATTACTTCTCTGCTATGAATGCAATTGCACCGCCCATTAACACATCCAAACAAAAAAGAACAAAAAACGGAAAAAAAAAAAAAAAAAAATGGCTTATGACATGCATAAAAACCCTCCCGTGAGCTGTAGTCCCTTGTTAAATTTCACCTATCCTTCAGCCTCGGTGTGAAAAGCATTTTGTAATTAACCCTTTAATTCTTATTTTTTGCTTGATTGGAACCCCTGTTAAGTCAAAGTCAATTGGTCTCTTTCTGTTTTTTTTTTTCCTTTTTTTTGGTGTTCCCCTTAATTCCTTCCATCTTAACAAAAGTTTGGTTTTTCATTTGCAAATATTCAAGTAGAGTAAAAAACTACAGCAGTCTGAGAAATTTGGTGGCACTCACAGGTATACGTATGATATCATTCCTAGTCCATCCAAGAGAGTTGTAGATAACAACAACCTAAACATGGTTAAGAAACACAAAAATAGATTAGATTGTGGATTAAACATCACAGAACAGAACCTTTTCTATTTAAGAAAAACACTAGAATATGGAATTTTAACTAAGTCCCGTACCAAGTCTTTTCCCTGAGATAGATCAAGTTCTGATGCAGGGCAGTAGCTTATATTCAGAAGGGGGCACTAGAAAGCCAGAGAGAAACAAACTCAGTTAACAAGTCAAAGCCACTTTATCATGACTAATGATATAACTTCATCTGCTAAATAGAGATGAGCTAGAGAGCTATGATAAAACAGATTTGTCTACTAATTTGTGTTACAATAGACTTAAGTTTAACAGGAACACCCTCAATTTAATTCTACACAAATACTTCAGTGGAAAGTTCTTCAATCGTACTTATAACTAACTGAAGGTCCATAAACAGTTGAAATCAGTTGAAAACTATCGATGAAAAACAAATTATCGATTTCATTTTAGGAACACTTATGGAGAGCCTTGAAATTTTGGACAACAACCATTTTAGCTACCATCAGAATTTATTACTTTCTTTTTATTCGATGTACTGCAAATATTGACCTCTGAAAATATGCCTTAGAGCAGAATTCTTATCCTTCCTCTATAGTCTCTTTTCTCACTTTACTTTCTCTAGATACCAGATTTTCTTTCTCAATAGTTTTCCCCACTTTTTCATGCTTGATCATCTAAGTTTCTGAACCAACAGCCAGAAGCCATCATAACTTTCAAAACAACAAAATAAGGCTTCTAAGGTGCTTTTGATCATTACCTGTTGGAACTTTGTGGTCGGGTTACCACATTCAGAATACGGAGTGGACTCCACTAAGCAAGCAAGTGCAGATGCCGCTAACTTCTCAGCCTGCAGAAATACAGTTGAGTAGATCATTTAATTAAAAAAATAAGCTCAAAAGTCTAAAGTATTTCTCGAACAATAACCAATACTGCACCTCCTTATAGCCTATCCATAGACGTTTTGCATAATCATTTGCCACATGTTGCTTTTCTGTACCGGTAACGGCATCATGATGTTGAGCAATTGCTAAGGCATCAGCCAAATAATCTGTATTTGGCCCTGCGCTACTCCTTCCAATGAAGAACTCCAGTTGTCTTGCTGCCTGATGACCCAGCAGAACATTATGGTCACAACTTATGTTAAACTCATAGATCTGTAGAAGTAAATGTAGGCAAAGCTACATCGCAGATACCAGATAATAACCACTCATCATTCTGACAAAGTACTTGATGGATGGCCTACTTGTGAAATATCCTGTCCAGTAAGCATTTACACGATCTGCATAGCTGATATAAAAAATCTTCAACTTTAAGAGATTGAATTTGAGAACATAGACTCCTTATACCTTAACTTCAATCAAACTTACGGAAAAAAGTCATCAGTCTTGACTGGCCAAAAACTATTTGTAGCATATTTCGCAGAAGTGTAAACAGATGGAGTAGAGTACAATGCATTCACACGTCCATCCTGGAATTGTACAATATGAAATCAGTAACAGAAAAACTTAAAAAAATACTCAAAAATGGCTATATATTTCCCGAATAATACCTATAGCACTCACACGCTCACCATGGAACAATACAAATACGAAATCAGTATGAGAAAAACTATAAAGCCCTTTTGAACTCAAGGACATAGTTGCACAACTACAACCTACAGAACAAATCCAAGTAAAGCCATATCCCAAAATAATGCCAACAAACTGTTAACAATTGCCAAATTTCTAACAAACAAGCTTCATTTTTATTCCATTTTATGTACTTTTTATGAGAAACAAATAAAAATGCCATCCAATGAAGACAAACAGAAAAGGGACGATGGATAAGGCATCACTCAGAATGGCTGAAAGAATTTACAATAAGGTCTGTGAATAGGTATTAATCTAAGAGGGAAAATCTTAGTTACAAAATATACAATCTTTCCCTCCTCCCTATCACCAGGCTCTCCTAATAGGCTGTTCTACCTTCTTTTACTACTCTCCACACCCAACACTTATTCCTCCTATCTCCAGTCAATGGCAGAGACCCTTCCTGGATATTGAGCCTTGCAAACTATTAAATGGACCCACAATACTTATTGCTCCAACATTAGCCCCTTCAATCCCATGGTAGATACCCTTGTTCTCTGAAAACCAACCACAACCAGAGTCTTTGGGAACTATTTCACTCATTGAGCCACCCACCATTGAAGACATATCACCAACCTTCCGACAGTATTGCTCCCATCCCTTCTGAGTTTGGCCTCTGCATTTCATAGTCTCATTTCATTAGAAGGGCAAAAAAGGATTGACAAGGAAGCTAAAAAACCAAATAGGGGAACCAATTGCCCAAAAACCAGAAACTCTTTTCTTCCTTAACTATGATAATTTCCTGTGAAGGTTTTAGGGATGGCTCTTCGAGCCATTGAGGAAATCCTTCCCTCGTTCACGGTCCTGATTCAAAAGAAGAGCTTAATTTTGTAATCCTTTCAGAAAAAAATAAAGCTAAGTAGCACTAAGAATTTCTTATTAAATCTGTTCAGAGCTCCTCTTGCATTGAACAAAAGCTTAAATAATGGAGTGTTCCCTTGGCAGCTTAAACAATCAACTAAATACCCTTCAAGCACACCTCAGATTCATTCTGTTCAATTGAAGGCAAATAGGTTTCCTATTCTTGGAGGAGCATGGAAATCTAGCATGTGGAAACTATTGATGGAAATTTAGAAACATCAGCCATTCTTTGATGATCCAATTGCTTTAGCGAAGTTAGATAGGATGTCAACACATTCTCCAGAAGAGTGACTAATAAAGACTTTAAAGAGGTTGTCAATCAATCTTCTCTTCTAAAAAGAAAATTTGGTTTATTCAAGAAAGATCTATTTGGAGGATGATATATATATATATATATATATCACTCGCAACTTATTGCTATGACTATGTGAACGAAATGAACAAAAAAGGCAAACTGATCAGGAAGAAAAGATCTGCATTCCATGTCACTGTGAGCACCCAAGAACTGACTTCCTAACTGCTTGTGATTGAACTCTTACAGGGAGAAAATCAGCCACTTTGGAAGTCCATTTTCTTGGGGATAAAACTAATGTAGGTCTCATTGATCACAAGATTCTCAAGAAAGTTCAGCAGACCTTAAGGAGAACTATTTTGAAACTATATTCCAACATTTTCTTTTAGCTATTCTGCAAAATAACCATCTATCCCAAGACTTATAGGGCCAACTACCAATGATTGTTCAAATTTCCAACTTAGAGGGTCTTTCAAGTTGAAATATATTTTGATCAGAAAACAATACATTAATGTCATCTGCTTTGACTGAGGTTCTCACCTCCCTACTTTGGATCTCATAAATCAGATTTTTCCTCATGGAACATTTTGTGGAGAAGTAAAGAGTAAGAGGTCTAAACATGGTCACATTTGTCCCATGAACTGTGCGACAAGATGAAACTTCCAAAAGCAATCTACCAATAATTACCAATTAGAGAAGACATACCACAAGATCACAAGACAACCATATAAGCACAAGGTACTTTAAATTTAATAGTAAGGATCACCCTATAATATAAAATTGCATCTTATAATCACATAAAATCTGACTAAAAGATGTCTCGATACAACTCATACTACCTTGTTCACGTAATGAATGAGTTTGTCCAACTGCCTGAACCAGGTGTGTGCATATTGATATTTGAAATCAGTTCCCATTGTCCACATTATATGATTTGTTCGAGTAATGTTTGCCTGAGAATCCAGAATGATCACCATCAATTAATAGGAACTCTTAAACAAAAAGGAATTCAGCTTACAGCTTGCATGCACCCTCAAACAAGCAAAATCTTAAAGGTGAACTCAAGTCAGAGAAAGATAAATTATTTTTTTTGCTTGTCTTATTAACATCAAATTTCCTGCAATTCATATTTAGAAGTTGCACACTTACACAAGACAGCAGGAGTTGAGGATCACTAACAATCTATGGATCTTAATCTTTGTTTGTGCCAATGCTCAAGAAAGAGAACCTTTCAACTATGTAATATATAACTTACAACAAATGAGTAATCATACATGCGAAATACATCAAAGTTTCTACATGGGCTACAAATCTTCCCCGTCAACTTTTAACTCTACTATACTTTGAGCATGAACTTCTCATTCATTCATTCAAACACTACTGTTGAGCTGGTAAGAAAATAGTTAATTCAATCAACTTCTGGATAACATATATCCACCAAAATCCATGGCAAAGGTGAAAGAACTGAACTTTCTTAGGGATAGATGTAAGGATATATAAGGGGATACAAAAAAGAAGGCCCAAGAACAAAAAAAAAACGCATGCCCAATTACAGTAAAGGACCCAAATCCAAAAGGATAACAGCTGCTAACTACGAAAATTCATATTAACAAGAGGTTTTTTCAAGAATAGAAAAAAAAATTATCTACACTCCATAGAAAAAAACCACTAAAAGACAAAATTTATTACACTAAGTGTAAATATTTTGTCAAATTTTCTATTTTTGACAATTTTCCTATTAACTAACACCCACATGACGGAATTAAATCTAATTGTTTTCCAAAGCTTCTCCCCAGACCACTCCACCCCACAAAAATTCTCCCATTCCTCTAAAGCAAGATGCCCAACGAATAAAATTAAACAAAAACAAAAACAAAAACAAAACTACAAGACAACTCTTCCTTTCTCTCTCTCTCTCTTTTGGGATAAGAAACAAATTTCAACCCTTCCTTTTTCACTAGAGGGAAGGTCCAACCTTCCCAAACTTGAACAAGGAACAAACGAAATGACAGTGCCTATTTTGGATCTCGGAAATCCTATGGTTCCATAAGGAACTAACGAAATGACAATCCCAAAATAAAGCTGCATTTAATAAACTATATTACTTATTAATTTTTTTTGGCTAATATATTTTTCACAATTATTTTGCTGAACTTTTATATTTAAATTAATTGTATTAAGAAAAAGTTTAATAGGATTTGAAGTAAAATTAGAAGCTTGGTTTCGTTGTGGCCTTGTGGGTCAATAAAATATTGCATGTACATGTTTTGTAAATATGGACATATTACATGAAAGAGTGTGTGCTTAATGATTGAGATTTAATAATCAACATAAATCAAAAGAAAGTATTGCAATATAATTTAATGACACATTAGCATTCAACTTGTACTCAAGGGGAAGGTTACGTTAATACAAGAAAATTGTAGAAAACAATGCTAAATCTTCATTCAACTGTAATCAATGACTTTTAACGCAAATGTCTATAACAATTGTAAGATTTGTAACATTCTTGATAATACCACATAGTCTAATTTTCCGCACTATAAAGAGTTAATATCGCATAGTCTACATAAAGAGGTTAATCCAAATATACAGAGTTGACTTTAATTGTTTACCTGCGCTACTGCAGCAGCAACAAAATCATTAACTCGATCTTGAACATTGTAATCAAACAAGTTAATATCATCCTTCATATCAGAAATGAAATTGGTATCACAATTATCAACTATTATAATAAACAAATAATTAACCAAATATGGAAATCAAGGGGATAAAGAATAAAAGATTACTTGAACTATTGGGGAAGCATCATTAACTTCAAAGTAAAAACCAGATGGAGGTTCATAGTTCTCAGGGAAAGCACCAGCAAAAATCTGCAAGGATCAAAATAGTAATCACAAAGATGAAGCAACCTGACATCCTTCAAATGGATTTTAAAGAAGACGAAATAAAATAAGATTAAAAAAACCATGTCATGAACAGTAGATTCTCATCATATTTGTACAGTTAGCGACTTGTCCAAATTATCATTTGCTGGTTTACATGCAACTGCTATCATAATTTTACCTGAGCAGATGAACCAAGGCTTTTAGATCCCTGCCAAACAACTTCAAGACTCTTCTCAATTTTACGCTTGGCTCTGTCTTGGTAATCTATCCGACCGAAGAAAAATGAATCGAATCCAACCTAAAGTAACATTAACTTGTCAATAATTCATACAGTATTTATTGAAGCTTCCCTTTGAAAAGTGTCTCTACTTGTACTGTGATGTAAATGTTCTTTGCTGCCACAAAAAGAATTTCAAGATTAAAAGAAGTGTAGCTTACTTCTGCTCCCAGTAGGTAAGCCTGCACGGCAGAATGGCCAAATGGATCAATTTGCCAACCAACTGTGGGAGTAACATCAAATTCCTCCTTTATAAATCTATGCCCAAGGGTTGTTTGATCAATCATATCAATGTAGTGGGTTGTTGCCTCATCATGCATACACATGCCTCCATTACTACAATGGAAAATTAAGTTTAAGACTTCAAAATGGAATGGTAATATCGAATATTTACATTGAAAATGTAGTAGAAACCATCAACAATAAGCTCGTGAGCTTAATATGGACACAAAAAGCAATAGCTATACATGAATTCTAATTGACCCGAGTTAACTAGTTTCCTGACTACATCCTGAACAATGTCACTCTGATCTCTCCACCATCTTTGGAAAAATGCCTGCAGTACAAAGACAAGTAAAAGTGTAAATATTAGCAAGCAGAAGATGGAATATAGTACAAACATGAACTATATTTTTAAAAATTTCCCAGAATAAGAAACTTGAGTTTATCATGTGTTTAAAAAATGGTCCAGTTACCTACCACCGTGCCAGTCTTGATAATAACGACCATCAATTTTACTTGTGACATAAGATTTGATTAGAAAGGTACACTAATACCTAATACCCCCAATCACTATTTGTAGGCAATAACGCACTTCAGCAATCCACTTGATAAATCTAGAGAAAAATGGTTCTTGATTTCCCCAGACATTGTCACAAAATAAAAATAATTCATAATCTCTTACACACTTACAAGTTGTAGAATAGGGAAGAAATAAAAACCCTTACAATCAATAACTTTTCTATCTACATTAAACATCGATATTCATCCTGTAGCAACAGTAATCAAGAAAAAAACAGACAATAAAAAAATGCCACCATATAAAGCGTTAGTTTTCAACAGCTGAAGAGCTAAAAGAAAATGTCTCAACGACATCCTCTTTCTTTCGCATTATTGATCCTTTCCTATGTAATGGATTATTTCCTCAAAACCCCAAAAAAAATATCATACTGATACTAATTTGCAGAACTAGAACAAAGAAGAAACAACGCACCTGCTCGACATATATAAATTTTCGATTCTTGTCAGCAAGTAACGCAGAAACCATAGAATCCAACACATTCTGCACGCAAGCTCCCTGCGTTGACAAAAAAAAAAAAAAAAAAAAAAAAAATCGGGAGTCAATTTTCGAAACGGAAAAAAAAAAAAGAAGAAGAAAAAAACCATTTCACGATCATTTCAAACGGAGAGACAGAAAAGAAACAAACCTGAATAGAGTTATTAGAGCCAACATAATACTGGTCAACCGTCTTCAACCATCCAACATCATCATGCGTATGCGCGACCAAGTGGACATTAAGCTTCCCAGGAACAAGAGTCTGAGATGTATTATAGACCATAAACTTCGACTCAGCGCCAAAAAGCACGGATAGAAGAATCGCAAGGAAAAACAAGCGAAGTGTGGTGGCCATTGAATCCGAAAGATTTCAAGCCTAATTAAAAACTCAAAACAGAAAATAAAGAAGATCTCAGGAGTGCAATTGAAGAAAGAGGAGCAGTGAAGCTGGATTTGAAGTGCATTTCGAGAGAGCGTAATGGGGTTGAAAAGTGAGTAGAAATGGGGGAAGTTGAGTGGAGGTTGCTTTGGAGTAGAGGTACAGATTGTTTTCTCTGATGACTTCGATGGAGAGAGGGAGAGTGAGAGGGAGGGCCCCGAAGGCGATGATCGAGATTGAATTAGATAAATAGTATCCATTTTTCCAAAGAAAAGAAAAAGAAAATTGTTTATAATTTATTAGTTCTTTTTCTTTTTTTGCTTTTCTTTCCATTTTTAAAATAACCTTTTTGGATAATATTCGGTATCAGGTCGATGGGACCGATATCCATTAGAAAAGTTGTAAGAACCAAAAAATGAAAGTTTAATTATTTCCCTACATTTTTATGTAAAGTAAACTATAGTTATAAAGTTCGTTCATTCCACGTGAAAATTGCAGCTTTAATGTTTTTTTAAAGGACATTGGCAGCTTTTATTCAAAACCCACAAAACATAAACATTTAATCAATTATACCTTTCATTCATGAACTATGGTTTTAGTTTCAAACTTTTTTCGTTGGTTAAAAAGTTCGTTTTGAAAATGCTTTATTTTGATTAAGCTACTAAGGAATGCTCATAAGATAGATGTGGTGTTAATCGTAGTTTTGAAAATGCTTTATTTTGGTTAAGCTACTAAGGAATGCTCATAAGATAGATGTGGTGTTAGTCGTAGTTAAATCTAGAGCGTAATTGTTGTGTCATGGAGGTTGGTTGTTCCCGAAGGTTAATACAACTTGTCGTGGAAGTTGGTTGCTCCCGAGGTTAATACAACTTCTCTCTTTAGATATGCACTCGTCGATGGAGGACTGCAATCAAATGAAGTAAAGTTTTTGCTTATAATCACAAAACAATATAGAATGATAAGATAAATTTTTACTGAATTGAAAATTAATTTTAAAACTTTTTAAGAAATTAAATTATTTCTTTTTCGATCAAACAAGGTTATATTGTCACTCCCAACAAGCTTATACAAATTCTTAGAGTATTTCTCTCTATATACTAACCTTCTCACTTCTAAATTCTTCAATGTGGGACAAGGGGATAGGAAAAAAAGTGTTTTGTCTTATGCCTTTTGTAAGCCTTCTAACATGGAGGTCACTTCCAAGAGTTCCACACGAATGACCTAGATGCATCAAAATAAAAGATAGGAGGAAGAAAAGGATTATGAACTATGGAAGAAAAGGATTATGAACTATGGAATGATAGTAAACTTAAGCATCAATATTTTGAGGTTTGAATTGATGCTTAATGAAGTAGAAAAACAAATATATTTACAAAAGTAAGTTACCTATTAAACTTTGTAAATTATGGTTGAAACCCCCAAAACATGTTCCGATCCTTTTGATTTTTCTTTTGATTTTGGGTTAAAGTATTGATTTTTATTTGAGCTACTCACACGAAACCTTGAGTCATCGTGAATGCTTTAGAAAGGGACCCTTGAACACTTTCATAGAAGACAACCCACACATTCACTTTCATGTTATATGCTATATCAAGTCTATAACAATAGACCACTCAAAACTGAGCTATGAACACTTTACAGATTATCCATCAAGTTTGATTTTGTAAAGCATCCAAATGAAGGGCTATAAATCACACTAAGGGTTTGAGTCTTGTGCCAGTTGAGGATTCTAAGATTACTCTACTTATTAAGGCTTTAGTGAGAGGATCTCCTAAATTTCTCTCAGACCTCACACAATCCAAGGAGATGATTCCTTCTTCAACAACTATTTCATAGCTCCATGCCTTAGTCGAATATGTCTTTCTTTGATATTGTACATATTGTTCTTGGCAATACCTATGGCAACATGTGAATCACAATGCAGAGATATTGATATAGAAGTCCCCCATAATGGAATGTCTTCTAGCAGACTTCTCTGTGACTCTACTTATTGTTCAGCTAGGATAAGTGTTATAAACTATGACTCCATGGTGGATTATGATATACAGGTTTGATTAGCTAGTTTCCATGAAATGGCTTCTCTCATAGTATAAAAATGTATCCACTAGTTTAACTCATTTCATCGTTATCTACAACCCAACTTGCATCAAATATCCTTCTAACACTCTAGGAAAATTTTTGAAACGCAAACAAAAATTCACAGTATCTACCTTAGCAAATGGCGAAGTGTTGTCCAATGATCTTTATCAAGATTATGAGTATATCTATTCAATCTAGTCACAACATATGCAATATCAAGTCTAGTATAGTTCATTAAAAACATAACAATACTAATTATGTTTGCATATCCAGATTGAGAGATACTTTCAACCTATTCATCTTAAGACTCATGCTTGAATCATAGAGTGTTCTTACAAGACTAACATCAAAGTTGTCGAATCTCTTTAACAATTTTGCAATATCGTGTGATTGACAAAAAGAGAAATCATTTTGTCTTTCTTATTTTAACACCACATATCGCATTAGTCTCACCTAAATCTTTCATTTCAAAATTGTGAGGATAAAAATAACTTGGTGCTATTAATTATATGTTTGTACCAAAACCCAACATATCATCAACATACAAACATATTCATATGAAAATCCTAAGATTTGAAAATTAGGAATCCAGTCGGTAAACCTCTAATATCAAATTCTAAAACCTCCAAATCAAATTGACAACAATCCAATGGAATGGGTTAGAATTAGATTACCCTTCGATCGAAGACCAATAGATAAGGAGAACTAGTTCTTCACTCCAAGTTTGAATACTCCACAAGCAAGGCGATCAAACTTACCTGAATGTTCTTGACATGCAATCTTGAGTCAATAATAGCAAAAAGACAGTGACAAGACTTTATCATCTACCAGAGAATTTCTATTGATAGAAAAATTTTAAACTTCAATTGTAAAAAATTTTCTGGAAACAACCTAAAGGCAAAGCTTAAATAGCCTTCCAATAAAAATCCTAATGCATTGTGAAAAGACTAAATTAACCCTATTTAAATGCCATTAAAAATGATAAAACTAAAAAACACCAAAATTAAATCAAAATTATTAAATATAATTTAATTGATAATTTGTTGTTTGGTCGATTCATATCATCATCATCTTCTTTTGAATGATTCGTCCTTGAATCCAAATCAAACCTTCATGAGTTGTCAAAGGTTAATTGGTTCCATCATGTAACGTCAACTAACTCAACTATTGCATCTATATTTTCACTCGTCAATTTTATCACTTAAAGACATAAAACTATTGGCAACACTATTATTCGTATAGCCAATGAAAACACAATCAAAAGTTTTAGATCCCATAGTAGGTTTTTTTTAATTCTGAATATGCTACCTTGGCTGATGTCACGCCCTCACTCGAAACGCGTCCCTTCCTTGCATTCCAGAACGCGAAAGCGACTTGGGCAGCTTCAATGCTTGAAGTGCTAGAATGCTTGAACTTAAACTTAGCTTATTTCTTGAACTTAAACTTGAATCTTACTCAAGGAGAATGTCATAACGCCTAATTCTTAAGACTTAAGATTCTACTTAAGAACTTGTCATATGACAAAGAACGCAGCACTTTTACGAATTAGAGGAAACTTAACAATTTTATTCATTTCTTAATGAACTTAGTACAATTACAAGGCTATGCTTTAAAAATTTAAAACTTTTGAATTTAAACTCCAACGCCTTGCCCAACTCTTAATGTCTGAGATAACGCAATGACTCGCCTTTTCTACGCAACCTCCTCGATTTTACTTACCTGAGGAAATGGAAACTTAAGACGTAAGCCTATTGCTTAGTGAGTGACATTTTAAGAAAACCTTTAGGTCACCCAAGTACATGCATAAATTCATTATGCAAGATCAATTTCACAACGTCTCAGCATGCACAAAAAACATTAAACACCACATTAGCCTCTACTTATCCCTTTTGTCAGGACATTAAACCATCCCCACCTATAGACTATTGTGACGACTCATTTCATCAACGTCCCTAGAGATTTACATGTTCATTTAAGAAAACCTTCACATATTCATAATTGTGTAATTTAAATTACAAGGATAAAAGAAAATATACTTCACATAATCCTCTTTATATACATAAAACATAAAATAAATACATAGTAAATTTTTCTAAACTAAGAGTGTTTTTTGGGTTTTGACTTTCTAAATGTTTAAATAAGTGTTTATACGAGTAAAAATATTTAAAATGTAACTTGAGTTTTAAAATACACATAAATATTTAAAATGTTTTCAAAAGTAGCAAAATGAGCCAAAATATTTACAAATGTAGCAAAGTTTCATTATCTATCAAACGATAAACACTTATAAACATCTATCATTGTCTATCACTAATGTCATTTTGTTATATTTGTTAATATTTTTTTTAAAAAAAATTATTTAAAACAAGTGCTCTAAATATTAAAACTTAAAACTATTTTGAAATACCATCGATATAATTGAGAATATGCACCATACCATTGTTAGGATTAATGTCATAAATCTCGTAGTCTTGTAGTTTGTAATTGTATATATTATACAAACATTTTATTTATCTAATAAAATAAAGTGTTTTATTTTATTTGACATCTAGTTACATTAATCTATAAAACCAATAAATTAACATCCAAGGTTATCTCATAAAATCTAAACATGTATGTGGAGACATACAAGTGGATTATGTTTAGGTGATAACCTAAATTATTTGTAGTACATGGATAAGGTTGGATATCTTATCCTGATGACACTACGAATACAGTCTGCTTTGTAGTTGTTACAATTATTCTAAAGTGCTACAAATGATTTGATTCTAATTATGCATGTCGAGACATTAGAGCGGGGGTAGTCCATACAAAGAGTTTGTATAAGATCGAACTATGAAATGAATACTCTTTCTTATTACACCGTTACTAGTTGAGACCACAATTCACTAGGATGACCATAGGTGACTTGACTTGAATCCTGAGTGAGTTGTGAACTCCTTCATTTGAAGGCAATTCTTTAATTTACATGGATGAGAGTGGCCTATAAATAGAGTAAGTAGAGAAATTACTCTCTTAAAGGTTGATTCCAAGGCTTGAACAATGTGGCACCACACTATTTCTCGGCAGGAGAGGAGTTCAGTTATAGTGGCACTATAACTTATTATTCATTAGAGGAATCAATGGTACTAAAGGAGTTAGATATAACTATAGAGGCAAAATAGTAATATTTAACCTTAGATAAGGATATAAAGGAGTTAGATATAACTATAGAGGCAAAGGATCATTACAACGTTGATTGTTTATATCCAATGTACACAAAAACATATCTATAGTAAGAAGAGTGCAACTGCTAGTCTTTAGTGAAATGACTGATAGTTAGTGAATGAAGATTAATTTAATTAAACTATTTAATTAATTAATCTCATATCATTGAAGCTTCAATTTGTAAGTTCATAAGTTCATAAGGATAAATGATAATCAAATTTATTTTTGTTTAAATTTGAATTGTTCAAATTGATTAAAGAAAAAAAATTGTATATGATACCATTAATATAATATATTTGGTACATTATAATAAAACATTCTTATGAGAGAAGTTAATATTTGAATATGATTCAAATAATAATAATAATAATATGAATAAGATTCATTAATAAATCATAGGTTAAAATTAGTATGAATTTGATTCATATTAGAACTCTAAATCATATGAAAGATCTAAAGTATTAGTTATATATAATATAATATAATATAAAGTTTATATTATCTGAGATATAATAGAAAATTGCCAAAAAAAAAATAGGCTAAAAATAGAGAAATAAATGAATTTTAGGATTGATTTTTAAAAAATTGACTTTTAGGACAAATTGGAAGTGAAATGTTTAATTTATCCTTATCTAATTTTACATTCCCTTCCTTCTCTTCAACTCTTCAACGTAAAACAACATGTAAAGAAGAAAGAAAAAGCTCATTTGCTCGTTCTTCTCCTTTGTGAAAAAGTTCTGAACTTTCCAACTTCTACTCTGGTTTCGTTCTCCTCTCCGGTGAACGTCCTATGAACTTTGGTGTGTTTTAATAAACCTGAAAAAGCTTTTAGGTTTTTTGTTTTTTTGTTATTTTTTTCCTCTGAATTGTGTTGTGTTATATATATATTTGAATCTTAAATGTATAAACCTAATATGATTTTTAATTGTTTCAAGTTGATTTATGATTGTTTTAAAGAATGTTAACAAGTTATTTGTTATTTTTTTTTCATCTAGCAAACATCTCGCCTGTTCTTAAGTTCAAATGCTTAATCTCAAATGAATTATACATTTGCTCTTATGTGATTTACGAAGCTTTTAACTACTGTTTTCTGTATCTCGCAATCTCGTAAACATTTCGTAGCTGTCAAACTTTAAATGCCCAAGGTTGAATTAGTCATATACTTATTTAGGGTGTCATTATGTATGTTTTATTTAGTTTTTAACTACTGTTTGTTAATCTCGCAAAATAAGTCATACACTTTTTTTACATGATATATTAACTTATAACTTCAAATCAATGTTTGCAGGAACTAAAAAGTTCAAGGTAATTTAAGGATGTCATATGTTCGAATTTTAGTGCCTTACGGTGGTGCATGGGATGAGGGATGAAGTAAATATGAAGGAGGCGTGTTAAAAGACATTGTTGTCAGTAAAAAAATAATACACAAAAATTTATAGGCAGAATTATATGACCTTGCAGAAGTTGACCCTACAGAGTTCGACATAACGATAAGATGCATATATGAGATAAAAGTGAAAAGTGAAGCTCCTCCATTTGAGTTAAGCAATGATCTTGATTTGAAGTTTTATATTTTTAGTGAAAATACATTGGAGGTCCCCCTATAAGTCTCATTTGAGCCTAGAAGCAATCAAAGCAAAAAAGTGTTAAACAAAGATTACAATTCAATGTCCGGAATCAACCAAGTTCATAACTTAATCCCTCATCGTCCAATTGCAATAGATACATTACATGAGAATGAAGTTCAAATTGGTGAAGTTCAAATTGGTGAAGTTCAAGTTGGCTTGTGTGTTAACATGATAGAAACCAGTTTGGCTATATGGGAATCATACGAGTCATATGATTGAAAAGATGATACTTTTACATGAGAGGCAGTTGAGATGAACGATGAATTGTTTGTACAACATAGAGATGGTCCTACAAATGATTGCAAAGAAAAAGTTAAAGTTCACTACAACTTCTCTAGTCGAAAGTTGAAGACAAAAAGGAGTTATTGGTCCGAAGAAAGCCCTACAAGTGATGAGTTGGATGTAGGACAAATATTTTTTTACAAAAGATATTTGTTAATGAGATTACGTGTGTTGGCATTGAAAAAAAGTTTCAGTTTGTAGTAAAAAAGTCTATAAAAGAGGTTCTTTTTGTTATATGCATTGACAACAAATGTGGTTGGAGACTATGAGCAGTGAGATTGAAGGATTCAAATATATTCAAGATTAAAAAGTATGTCAAAGTTCATTCGTGTTCTCTTGAGTTTTTGAATTGTGACCATAGGCAAACAAAATCTTGGGTTGTTGGAGAATTAATAAAGTCCAAATTCAAGGAAGTCAATCGCCTATACAAATCACGTGATATCATAGAAGACATGAGGCAAGACTATGACATAAATATGAGTTATGATAAAGCATGGCGTGCTAGAGAAAATGCATATGAACGAGTGCGAGGGTCTCACGAAGAGTCATATAATCTATTGCTTAGATATGGTGAAGCACTCAAACTTATAAATCCAAGGACAATATTTCACATGAAACTTGAAGATCGTCGTTTCTTCAAATATCTTTTTATGGTTGTTGGTCCATGTGTTCAAGGGTTTTTCAATTGTATTAGATCGGTCATAGTCATGGATGGAACATTTCTTTAAAAAAAACATTGGGGTTAGTTGATAGTTGTCGTTTGCTTAGATGGTAACAATTAGATTTATCCTCTTGCCTTTGGAGTAGTCACTACAAGAAAAGTGGCCTAGGACGAAAAATATTTTCTGTCACATTTTAAATTCGTGATAATTTTTTTCAGTCATAGATATAACAGTCATGGAAAGTCTTTCTACGACAGTTTAGAAAAATTGTCGCAGAAAGTGTATTCATGACAAAAAATAAATGTCATTGTTTTTAGCATTCATGACAGATAATAAATGTCATTATTTTATATTTATGATAATAAATAACTATTGTTAATTGCATATTGATGAAAGTTATAAAATGTCACAAAATATTATATTGTGACATTTTTTTCCTGTCACAATATAATACTTTGTGAATGAATCTGAGGAGGGATAACAAGTTGAAAGAAAATTCTTACCAAAATATGACCTTCCAACCATACCAGTTTGCACTTAATTTCATGATTTAAATATAGACATGATACAATACAACACTAATAAGGTTAAGTGTTAGAGATAATTTCAAAAATATATCAATCTACAATGCACCACATTCGGTGTGAACTTGACAGTACTAATGCCTTATTTCCTTCACAGCACCATCAAAGCCACCACAGTCAGAAACTAGTTGTCAAAGCACTAATGTCTAACAACCTTATTACCTTATCTAATAGTTTATCAAAGTAAAATAAGCATATTTTTCAAGCATAATTCTATATCATTCATAATTTTACTATAAATAAAATATAAGACGTATACATATCAGTCAAAGTAAGAAATTAGTTGAATGAACTTACTTTTAGCCTCTTCAACATCCCACAACTTTATTACACCAGATGAAGCTCCTACAAGCACCAAAACTTGTGATGAATCAAAAGCTACTGATTCAACTGGATTAGTATGACCACAAAGACTCTACACAAGACTAGGAAAAACCTAAAATTTATTACTAAAGAAACCACAACCATGACATTCTCTAATGGCATTCTATAAATGCACAATTTAACTATTATTGAATAAAAAACACGGTGAAGAAAAAAAGAAGTGTCTGAACGTTGGCCATCAGAATGACACCCATCAAATATACAACTCTTTTATTCAACCATCAACTAAGTTCATAAGTAAATTGTAAAAATAGGAAACTTATGAATTTATTACATGTAACCATATAAATCTAACTATTTGATTCAATACGAAAAGATGGAAGATGAGGTAGTCAACCAACCATCAAAGAATTAGGTTTTCCAATTGCCATGTTCAGCTTCGATACAAAGTCGACTCATAAGGATCCAAAAATTCCTCAACAATAAATTTAACTAGAGGGGCAAAGCATTACCTCCATCACTACTTCCCGGGATCAAATAAGAGCTTGAAACATCGAGACTTCAGTAACAAGTGCCAGCCTAAATGGAGCTTTCGGTTAGAAGAAGCTGAGCAAATTATTGTGGAAAAGTTTTAGTTATATACACATTCTAATTTTCATGACTTCAGTAGTGTGGGTTGCATGAGGCAGCTAATGAAAAGTTAAAATAATATCAAGTCCAATAATATAAAATAAAAATAAAACAAACTCTTTCTTAAATATTCTCATTAAGGTTCTAATGTCTCAAAGATTTAAGTAGAGTAAGGCAACCTACAAATACACAATGTGTTTACTTTCAATCATCTATATCTTGCCCATGATTCCACTGGTAGGAAAGAGCATAATCTTTTATACGCTTTGCTAAAATTTGTGAAGATGGGTAGAACAAAATAAATAAGAATTTGACAGATACCTTTCTTCCATTGGTAATACTGGAGGGCTCTTATTTGCTATGATTTCTTTATCACTTACGACATCCACCACCAACAATTCATCACCCAGAGCCCTAGCTTGCCTCAACACATTAGCATGACCAAAATGCATGAGATCAAAACAACCATCCATGTAGACCCGAATACACTTTTTTTTTACTCTTTCTATTCTGGAAAAATCCCAAAATCACACAAGAAAAATGGCAAAGATACTCCAATCCCACTAAAATAACTTGTGGAAAATCCAAGCAAGGCCGCTATAATCATTAAACTACCAAACAAATGAGGGTAGTAGTACACACCATCCCATATCCAATTGTTACTTTCGTAGTCCATTAGTTCCATTTAATCTTAGATTCTTTATACTCTATCTTTTTTTCAAAGAGGAGACACAACTGCAACTTGTCAACAACAAAATCAACTTCATCAACAACTAGTCCTAACAAGGGAGATACTACATATAAATTCATTTTCAGCAAAACCAAGTTAACATAGCAATCAACAAAACCCCAAAGGAAAATCAAATTAGTAACAACGCACGTAAATTTACATATCTTCGAGTGAGTAAACATCAATCCAAATAGAACAATTAAGAAAAATACAAACAAAATTCGATGCCAACCAAAACAAAGGGAATATGGAAATAAAACCCACATTCTGATGACACGATTATGCAGATTCATCGAAATATCAGCCAAGTAAGCTCAGAAATGAAAGAAATTACTCATAAAAATAAAAACAAAAAGAAATTGTGAGGAAGGTCATCTTGTAGATAAAATTTAGTTGGTAGAACTTAAGAAAACAGTTGTACAAACTAAAAAACAGATTGTGTTCAAGTAAGGTCGTAAAAGAACTACTACGCATCCTCCTTAAAAATTGCCCTTAAACCACCCCCAATACAAAACCAATGTCTTCAACAGTGGCACACTGCACTACTTTATAACTGAGATTTTGCAAATTTGGTTATATAGAAGATTTTAATCACGAACTAGTATATAACCTTAATTTCAGCAATGTGATACAACACCCTTCATTGTCAACCATCATATCACTCAAGAGTCTTATTTCAAACATTTCAAACAACTAAAAAATGTTAGCCAATAGCCAACCAATATTCATTCGTCTTTGTAGAGTACTAGTCTATGAGTAAGTACCTAAAAACAGGTTTTTTTAAATTTCGAAAGATATTGCTATGTGGCGGCAATAAACCCTAATCAAAGGAAATTGAAAGATATCGTAGTTTGAGTCTCAAGACTTGGTGGGCGATGATTCCCAGTGAACGACGTTTGAAGATAAATGGCTTTGGACGTTTGAAGATGGTCAACGTTTTGATGGTCAGATTGAGGGTGGATGTTGGAATCGAGTGGGGGTTGAGGGTTTCGTTCGCGTTAGGTTTAAGAATTGGGAGAAATTCTTATTTAATAAACTTTTCATTTAAAATAAATTAAATAAATTATTTTATGTATCTTTTATGACAGCAAATAACTATCGCAGTAAGTGAAATCCAAAAAGTTCCATCTTTTCCGGCCAAAAACGCAAATTTTGACAGTTTTTCCCCTCCTTTCAATTTTGGGATGTGTACAACTGTCATAATATGTACTTTTTCTTGTAGTAAATTGATAGAGAAATAGATGCCATAAAATAGTGGTTCTTAGAGAAATTGAAAGGTGCAACAGGGGAGGTGCCTAATCTAGACTTCGTGACAGATCGAAAAACATGTTTTCCCAAGGGTATTTCATCGATTTTCCCTATGAATTCTATGGTCTTGTGTCCAACATTTGACTTAAAATTTGAATCATAAATATAAGAATGACACGGTAGGTACTTTGTTTTACAATGCATCGAGAACATATCGTGAATCAATGTTCTTAGAATCGTGGAGAAGTATTCTTGCATTCCCAATGGTTCAGGAAAATATTTAAACGACGTTGGAATAACACGGTGGTCTCATGTTCACTGCCTAGGAAGACGATACAACATGATGACAACAAATATAACAGAGTCCACGAATTCTATACTGAAAGAACCTAGAGATTTGTCTATTGCTTCATTCGTTGAACATGTTCGAGTTTTGTTACAACGTTGGTTTTGGGAGCGTCGAGAAGAAGGAATTAAAGTGACTAAATGGGTAGAGTTAATTCTATAAAAGAAACAAGAACGAGCTTTCACAATGAAGGTCAACCCAATTGACTCTTATGAATTCCATGTAAAAGATTTAGATAAAGAAGAGGTCGTAAATCTTCATACTCAATAGTGCACTTGTAAGGAGTTTCAAGCTGAGAAACTACCATGCTCTAGGGGTGTTCATAGAATATTTGAAAATCGAACCGATTTGATAAATTGAATTGAACCGAACCAAAATCAAATTGAAATTAAACCTGAATCGAAACCGAATCTAAATTGAATCAAAATTGATTGCATGTAGTTCTGTGCGGTTTGTGTTATGTTAAAACTGCTTCTTATGTAGTTTGACTGGGTTTAATTTGTTAAATCGATTCTAAAATCAAGCTGAACCACTTCATTTAAAAAACATTTGATAAATTTAAGAAATATTCATAAAGGTTTTTGTTTCTAAAACTCAGTTAAATATCTTGACCCGAGATCTACTGAGATCTAAAATATAAACGGAAATTATATAGAACTCGATGCTTTGATAACTCGAGATTATTCGAAATTTAAAACAGAAAGATAAATTTTATCGAACTCGATGCTTTGGTGGCTTGAAATTCTATGAAATTTAAATTGAACCGCATAAGTGATTCGATTTTAATTCAGTTTGATACAAACGTGCAGTTTGGTTTGGTTCCATATGATATTGTTTTTCATTTTACGATTCGATACAGTTTTAGCTTGAAACTGAACTAAACTGAACACTGAACACCCCTATCATGCCCACATGTCATTGCTGTAGCACGAGATCGCAATATAAATGTTTATAGTTTATGTGCTAATTATTGCATAAATGAATGTTTGTTGGCAACATATTTGAAGGTTGTCTACCCAGTTAGGAATATGCTAGATTGGAAGACAAGTGAAGACTATGTGCATATGACTGTCTTACCTCCATAAGCAGTCAAAAGAGTTGGTCGACCGAAGAAAAAAGGGATCATAGGAGTCAGTGAAGCACCAAAATTTCATAAATGTGGTCGATGTAAAGAAATAGGCCACAACATATTAACGTATACCAATCCAATTTCATTCACCGAGATGTCGAGCATACAAGATTAGTCACTAAATCAAAGTCAACAGTTGCCTTCTGTGTTCATCACTTTCTTTTCTTAGAGCTTATATGAGGTAAATTCTTCTTTTTCCTTCGAAATTGGGTATCTGTGGCTTACCGTTCATTCTTTCTTTAAATTACTTAACAAAGAAAATTGGGTAATGAACAAGCAACTATTTTTTAAACAAATGTCTGAGAAAAAATTAGAGGTTGACTAATTGTTTTTTCAATGATGGTTTGTGTCTTGGTATGTAGTATCAATGTGCTTATATTTGCCTTGGTAACGTCCTTATATTTTTGTCCTTATATGGTTTCTGTTTATTTGTCTTGGTATG
Source organism: Cucumis hystrix (assembly GCA_025688845.1). Lineage (NCBI taxonomy): Eukaryota > Viridiplantae > Streptophyta > Magnoliopsida > Cucurbitales > Cucurbitaceae > Cucumis > Cucumis hystrix. Next base: position 648,869 of record JACWES010000013.1, read on the forward strand.
CAGTATCAGTGTGTTTTTTCAATGATGATTTTTATCTTAGTATTAATGATGGTTTCTGCCTTGGTAACACATTTTGAGTAACTTCAATGTCTCATTGTTTGGTTCTCCAAATGGAGTGCTTATATTATAGTATGAGTATCTCATTCCTCAAGTGTGTTTTTTTAATGATGGTTTCTGTCTTATATTGTAATATCACAGATTCATCTACTTGTTCTTTTTCTTGCTTTTGTTAACTTTTACCTTCATTACTCAAAACCATGTATGTTAAACAAAAAAGTTGAATTTTGTAGGTAGTAGTATCTATGAGAAATTGTTTAAAACCCATTTAATTTTCTTATCATGGGAGTCTTAACACAGTCACATTGTTCTAATGAAGAGCCTCATGCGAAATTGTGAAGGGATGCAACATAAGACAAAGTTGATCTCTGAGATGATTAATATACTTTACTCTCAAGTAAGTCATATTCTATTTTCACCAAATTTAAAATATTAAGGTCCCTTTGAATAACCCTTTTGAATTTTTATTTTTTAATAATTAAATAAGCGTATAAACACAACTTACAAACACACAACTCCCCCTAGCAAGAAACTAATATGATCTTTCCCTTCATCTTCCACCTCCCTTAACAATAAGTAGTGGATGAGTGGCCCATTAATGACATTATTAAGATCCAAAAAGTGACCGAACTTTGTTTTCATAAATAAGGTTAATTGATCCAGTTTCAGTTTAGCCTTTAATATTACGCGTTGTATTTTTTAAATGAGACAGAACTTAGTAAAGTCTGGAAATGATGAGAACAATCAATCTTGTACATGGGTCCGTCAGTTGATGTAAATGTCATAATGGAAGCCTGAACAAAAAAGGAACAAATGAAATATAATTGCATAAGAAACTGACTAAACATGTATCCAAATATATGGCCTAATTTAAACATGCATTGAATCACTCTAAATGGCTTAAGAGGGGTAGCAATTTGATTTTGAAATTCATAGTGAAAGTTTGAAATGTGTGAGATAGGTACGAGATGCGTGCGAGATAAAACAGAAGGGCCTAATAAACTTACCAAACAACATAGAATCACTCTAAATGGCTTAGGAGGGGTAGGAATTTCATTTTGAAACTCATTGTAAAAGTTTGAAATGTGCGATATAGGTACAAGATGCGTACGAGATAAAACATAAGGGACTAATAAACTTACTAAAAATGCATAAAATCATTCTAAATGGCTTAGGAAGGATAGCAATTTCAGTTTGAAACTCAGTGAAATTTTGAAATAGGCGAGATGTGTGCAAAATAAAACATAAGTACATAAGAGAATTAATAAACCGAATTGCTTGCACTCCTAAATATATATTGTAACACCTTGAACGATTCCTAGGCTATATAAACGTTGCATTTTTCTTTAAAGAATCTTTATCACTTAAGCAAATACTAAGAACATGTAACAAAGTTTCTACTGACAAGGCTGCCCAACGTCTCTTTGAGAAGCTCGAAAATAATGTAGCAACTTATAGGATAAACTGGTATTGAAATTTCTAAGGAGTGCAAAACTACTGACATATGATGATGAGACAATTCAGGCAAAAGGAAAGACCAATCCATAAAATCATAGACTAAGCGGGATTAATGGAAAGTTCAGTCAGCTTTAGTAGAATCAATTCAAACCTATCCCACAACAAGCCTATAGGATTACTAGTAAGAGAAAAGCCTACCATTCAAAGGATTCCACACATATAATCCAAACTACAACTTCATTTCTTCCACCTTTAGTAAAAAAATTGATCCGATTCAATGCTACCTAGTTTCAATTTACAAAAGATTCTATTGAATGCTAACTAGTTTCAATTTTCAAACAGGAAACACCAACAACTATCATAGATTTATATAAATTTATAAAAATAGTACATAGATGAGGAACTCACCTATCAAAATTTGGCAAAGAAAAGTCACGAGAAGAGGTTTCAACTGCCACAAGAAAGCTCCGACATTCAACGAATCAATAAAAATTGAACGTTCACCATGAGACATTTGGGTCCCAACAAAAACTGCAATAGAGCGACCAAACCACCAATTCTTAACTATTTCCAAAATGTCTGGAGTCATCTCGCCGCAAATCCTTCAGCCTTCTCCTCTACTTGGCCTAAACATCTGACCCTGGAAGATGAATTTTTGAAAGAATGTCTAAAAGACAGTGATGTTTTATGAAATCCTTTTCGTAATACTTTTTCATAAACATCATTTTGCATAAATAACATCAAATCATTTCATCTCACATAAACCTTTCTTTATGCTTAACAAACATATTCATAACATAAAAACTTCACATAAACACACATTAGTTAACATTCATTCCTTTCGCCAAGGATCCCAAATTGTTCTTTACGCTTGGTCTCATTACCTCGCATTTGACTACTATGTTAACATCATCCAAGAACATACAGATTCATCTTTGTTGCTCAGTCCGCTAAGCTTTATACGCTCCTTTCAACGCATAAGCCAGGCTCTTATCACCATGTGGTTCGTACACCCATGGTGGTCTTGGTTCTTTATGTGCACATAAAAGTTGGCATATCTTAAGGAATCAACTAATGGTTTGAAAACCATTTCATAGCATGGAAATCGTAATCATCAAATCAAGCTTTAACATTATTTTTATAATGCTAGAACACATATAAACTTTTTATAGAAATCCCTTTTTGAAACACATTCTCATTTGAAATCATTTTTCAAAATAGTAGAGCATTTATTGTGTTGGTGCTTTGGCCTAACATAAAATGTAAACAACATGTATCAAGCTTTCTTGTCTATGTTATTTTCAATAAAGATGTCGTACAAGTTTAGTTAGTCATCATGATGAAATCTTTAGAGGATGTTAAGCCATATGATCTAAGAATAAAGAGGGAAGTTGTGAGGCCCTGATTTGAATAATGGAAGTCCTGTCGAAGAGGATCCTTGCTGAGAAGTAATTTTAGATAAGTGTAAGTATGAGACATCCTGCGAGAATGAATGTGAGAGAGAAAGGGCGACACAAAGAGAAATGCTCAGGTCTAAGTTCTATAGCATGAAGGTAAGCGACGAGAAAAGAATAGATGGCGAGGAAGAAGCCTTCCCTAAATGACAAGAGTTAGGCGTTTAGTGTAGCAAAGCGAGGAGAAATACCTACATCTAAGATAATTAGGTGAGGAAGTAGGCGTCCTGTTGACCTGACAACTCACTAAGTAAAGTAAATGTCTATTACTTTTCGAGAAGATAAGGAGAGTCAAGCGATTAAAGAATTCAGTTTTCTAAGGAGATAAGGTGTGTGTCTTAAGGAAATGTTTAATCATTGTTGACGTTTAGCTTACCTATCAAGTTTTGGAATGGCTACATGATACGACGAATCAGTAAAGTACATGTGTAAAGCGAGGAGGTAAGCCTTGGATGTAAAAGGCCACTATAAATAGGGTCAAAGATCAAATGAAAAAGGGAGTCATTGTTGGGAGGTGTTAGATTTTCTTATGAAAATAAGGAGAGAAAGTTCTGAATAATGATCGGTCGAGTGAGGGAACTGTCAGACGAAAAGAGAAAGTTGAAAGCAGAGAAGGAAGGAGTTGAGGCTAAGTATCTTTTAAGTAAGATCTATCGTAAGACGCTGGTGGAAATCTCAAGTAATTTGCGTGACGCTGATGGAAATCTCAAGTAATTTGCGTGACGCTGGTTGAGTGTGAATCTCAGGTCTTGGCGAGATGGTGATGAGACGATGGTTAGATGTGAATCCCAAGACCGAGAAAGATCAAATATGCGAGACGCTGGTGGAAATCCCAATTAACTCGCATGATGCTGGTTGAGTGGAAATTCCAGGTTTAGGCTAGGGGAGAATCTTGGGTCTCAGCAACGAACTTGTTTGCAGAATGATCTAAGCACGTGATGCTTGTGATGTCTGTTGTCATGGTGATTAGTTTATTGTGGCTTGAGTAACGTGTTTTATATTGTGCGATTTGGCTTTATTACTTGTGGATTCTGTGTGTTTTCCTAAAAAGGGTTTTCTTAAACCCATCACTCACTAAATTTGTTTGACTTATGTTTTAAGTTCCCCTTCTTCTGGTGTTCAAGCGGTGAGGCCAAGTAACAAAAGGGTCAGGCGAGTTGCTACGCGTTGAGGCGAGCAAGTTAAGTGTTAAGTTCGAGAAGTTGTGCTATATAGGCAAAGAAGGCCTAAAGTTTATGTTTAAGTCTTGTTGTAAAGAGAGCTTGAGTTTTATTTGTACTTGGTGTAAAATGTTTAATTAATAAGAGAAGTTTGTGTTCATTTTCGTTACATTACCTTGTGCCTATCGCATAGTAGTTAAAGGGTAAAGTTAAGTTAAGTATTTAAGACTAGGCGATTAGGGTAAGCTACAAGTTAAGTTGTTTTTTCGCTACCTTGTGTTAAGTAAGCTTGAAGTTTAAGCTTTGTGTTTAAGTTTGGTAGAGAAATGGTTTTGCGTTTTGCTAGGCATAAAATGTTATCACGTGGTGTGGTATGCGTTGAGGATCTATGGGGCATGCCTCCACTTTAATGTAGGGAGTCACTTTAGGGTGGGGCGTGACAAAAGCATATTGAAGATCTTGTTGATGATAACTTATGAAAATTTGAAGAGGAGATTAGATACGAATGAATAAACAACTTATACAAAAGCTACACGCACGAACTGAAAGCTGAAAAAAACCAAAATGTATTATGAAATCTAAGGAAAGTTTTATTTCTAAAATTTATGTTCAATAGAAAATCTAAATTGAAACTTGCCTTTTCTTAACTACTTAAATGTTACATATTGTCTAGTTCATTATTTTCAAAAGTGCTAAAATGTGTTATACACAATTATGATTTTAAAAAATGTGTTTTAGAGAACGTGGTCATTAGAATTTTATCATTGTTGCTTTGCTTCTTAAACAATTAAATCAAATGGATTGAACAGATATGAAATTTGATGGGAGTGAAACTTCATAAATTGTACGAGACGAAGATACTCAAGAGTAAAACCATTGATGTTGATTTAGATAGGACAGAAGATGTTCTAAATCTCCCAAAAGAATGAAGAATGTCAAACAATCCATGGTTTAGGACCACTTTGAGAAGCTTAAAGGTGATCCTAATGACCCTCATGCTAACTGTAAATACTTTGGAGTTGTTTATGCACATCATTCTAAATGTAATGGTACTGAAACTATGAAGCATCATTTGGAAAATTGCAAAAATGACTTACAAAAAAAAAAAAGACCAAACCCAAATGACATTAGCTTTCAAAGCTAAAGACAAAGTTGGGGATAATTCTTCACAACTTGTATGTGAGTCATTCAGTTTAGAGGGTTGTCGGGAAGCTTTGGTTGTAATGATAAAAGTAGATGAATTGCCCTTTAAGTTTGTGGAGGATAAGGGGTTTAAGAAATTTGTGGATTTGTTGAGAAAGATGGTAGGAGTCAAGCTAGCCATTTATATACTGACTTGCGGTCAGTCATGGTCGATTTGACTAGAAAATCGACCTCCATCGATCGTTGGTCACCCCTAGTTGCAACAGTTACTAAAGAAAAAACGTTTTATGCTATGAATATTGTGAAGACTTGATTGCGTAATCGCATAAGAGATCAATGGATGAATGATTGTCTTATAGCTTATATTGAGAAAGATTTATTGGATAAGTTAGATAATAAACTTATAAATGACAATTGTAATACGTATTAAATTAATTAATCTTTAAAGTCATTAATATTTTCTTTAAAAAAGTTAGTGTCTTTTTATGTAGTGCCTCCCTACACAAAATTTATGGATCCACCACTGTCCATCCATAGATTATTGTGATGATTCATTTCATCAACAATATCTCTAGAGATTTACATGTTCATTTAATAACAACTTCATATATTCACAATTGTGTAATTTAAACTACAAGATAAAAGAAAATATACTTCAAACAATCCTCTTTATATACATAAAACATAAAATAAATACATAGTATATTTTTCAAAACTTAGAGTGTGACTTTTAAAGTAATTGTTGGTTGATGTGCCTTTAGAATAATCAATTATGAAAAGAAGTAAAATAGCATTTGATAAATTTTAGTTAAAGGTGTTTATACAACTCGGACTACTCAATCTAAATTGTAAAAGTTAGATGGAGTTATTTTTTTTTTTTTATTGTGTTGCGTTGAACATTTTATGTTTTTTTTTTCGGTTGAGTTGGGTTCATGTTACATTTTTTTTTTAAAATTCAAGTTGACCTAACCTAACCCAAATTTCTAATATTATTAAAAATATATATTATACTATATATTATGAATGTAGATATCTATAATCTACATAGATTACCAATTGAACTACCATTCAACTTCAAGTTTTAACATTCAACTTCATGTTGTGACATCCAACATTTTGAATTCTATATTGTAACCTATATCATCATAGGTCCTATAAATAGAGGTGTATGGTGCCTTTGTAATACACATCACAATTGAGTTAAATTATCTTCTCTACATCCTCTCTTCTCTATTCTTCTTTTTGTATTGTTTATTTGTTATTGTTTTGTGTTATTTATTTGTTCTTATTTCATAATACGTTATCATCACGATTTTCTACAATTTTATCATTTGCAAAAGGTAGGCTACAATACTACGTTTTTTGTTTTGTATTTATGAATATTTTATGTACACATTATGCATAGTTTAATTTAAATGTTCGAGAATGTAATCTTTTATGTCTATTGACATGTAATCTTACATATTATGTTTACAAAATTATTGTTCGTTAAAAATTATTGTTAGTTAAAAATTATTGTTAGTTCATAACAATACTATGACTTAATTCATCTTAATTTCTTTATGGTTTGTTAGATTGTTTATATTTATGATATATAATAAGTTTATGGTTTGCATGATTGTTTTATGTTTGGTTCTTATTTTCTTTCTTTTACGATCTATATATAGTTTATAGATTATTTATGATTTGTGTCTATAATTTAATTGTTTACTTTCTATTAGTATAATTTTATAATTGTTATTATGATCTAAATGTTTTTATCAATTTACCTAAACATGTTGTTGATCTTTTTTTTAAAACAACGCATGTTGTAAAATTAATAATTTTTTAATACTTATTACTTGATAATTTAATTGGTGTGTACTAATGTTATTAATTTCCATAATATGTATATATTTAATTTTTATTTGTAACTTCAATTATTGTGCATTAACATGTATGTTTTGAACTATTATATTTTGATCTCATTGATTTTTGTATCGTGTGCATAATATGATATTTATCTACATTGTTTAGAATGCATATTTGACATGTTTATTAAATTTTTAATACAAGTAAATTTATTTGTTATAGCTTTACTATGACAAGTTTTACCAAATTAAAATTTCTAGTTTTTTATATTAATGGTGATAATTATTTATCATGAGTTTTTTATGCTGAAATTCATTTGGATGTCATGAATCCCGAAGAAATGATTAAAGAAAGAAACACGACTTCAAGTCAAGAAAAGAGAAAAGCCATAAATTTCCTTTGACATCATCTTCATGAAGGGCTAAAGATTGAATACCTTATGGTAAGAGATCCCTATAAACTATGTCAAAGTTTAAAAGAAAGGTATGCTAATAAAAAAAAAAGCTCAATTCTTCCTAAAGCTCAATAGGATTGGATGCACTTAGTGATTACAATTCTAGATTATTTAAAATTTGTTCAAAGTTATTGTTATATGGAGTAAAAAACTATTGATGAAGATATATTACAGAAAACATTTTCCACATTTCATGTCTTGAATATGCTTATGCAGCAGCAATATTGAGAAAGAGATTTTCAAAAGTATTCTCAACTTACATCGTGTCTTCTTGGGCTAAACAAAATAATGGGTTATTAATGAAAAATCATGAATCTTGACCAACTGGAGCAACACCATTTCCTGAAGTGTTATATTTTCAAACAATCATAGTCAAGGTCGTGACCGTGGTAAGGAAGAAGTAATTATACTTTGTGTGGTAATAATCATTTAGATTTCAAGAAAATCACAAATTATGATCATTGAGGGAAGACTCCACAAAATAAAAACTTTAAAAGGGTGAAAATCAATGCTTCTGTTGTGGTATAATGGTCGTTGTGGTGAAAACCAAATCGGTTGACCTTCATGAACCGTAGCCCACTGCGCGCGAAACCACACCAAGCCAAGTCGAGCCATCTCCAGTGTTCGAGTAGATTGTCTGATGTTGCTAATGGAGGCTAGCGTCATCGTGACATAAGCCCTTCTTCTTCCTCTAGACGCGCTACGTAATTCCCTTTTTTCTATCTTAGTTTCCATACAATGTTGAACAGTACACATTTGGAGGCTTTCCAGTTGTCCATTTTGAGTGAATTTGGTACCAATTTTCAAATAAAATCATCCCGAATCCAATTTTGGACTTTAATTTACAAGATTTATAATTAAAAATGCCTCAAAACATAGAGGTCTTTACATAATCATATCAATAAAAATTGTAAATCTTTGGCCAAATTACAGTAAACATTCAATTGCAAAAAACCCACATTCATAATGCAAAATCCCACCAAACCAATGTAAACTTTAAAAATCCTAATTAAAAATTGAGATGACTCTGATATCAATTGAAGGGATGAAAGCCCTTCGCATCGGAAGATTTTTACAGAACCGTAACATAAATTAATTATGAAACCTAAAATACCAGTACATCTACAAATTATTGAAACTAATTTCAGGTTAAGGCTAAGCATGCTTAAAAAATAAATGAAGAAGCATCTACCCTCGTTGAGACACCACCACTTGGAGACCTCTCTATTCTTTGAGTTGAGATTGGTTTGTGGAAACCAAGTGGAATGAGAAAAATCTTTTAAGATAGTTTTAAAAATTTGTTTGTTATAAATTATTTTTTAAATATTAAGAAAAATAACTCTATTTAAAAAAAAATTGCACTATATTTTTTTAAAAAAATAATGTAGTATTTTTTTTAAAAAATAAAATAATATGTATATTTAAAAAAATTAATGTATTTAACTAAAAAATAGAAAATAGATTTGATTAAGGGTGAAAAATAGATAACTTGTTGGACCAAAATAGATAAGTTGTTGAACTAGCAACCGGGTGAATAAAGTTTAATTAAATTTTTTGAATAAATATGTCCAAATCGAACTAATTAAATAATTTTTTAATTAAAAACAACTTAAGCTAATTTATGCTAAATAACAAGATTGATAAAAAAAATATGAAATAGAGTAGACAATCAATCTCAACCAACAAGAATATACAACTAAAATTAAATGCAAAAATAATTAAAAAGATTTAGAGAAATTTTACAGTGGTTTAGTCGAACTCGGCCTACATCCACTTTTTCAAGCACTACTTGCTCCTTTTTCGAGTTAAAGAGCAAACTCGATTCTTTCCACGGGTTAAGACCCAACCATCATTATATGTTATTTCAAATCACACAAAAGAAAACTCTCTAAAAAGAGTGAGTATACAATTTTCAACTCACGGTACAATAAGAATCCTCTCAATGTCAAGATGAAAATAATGAAAATTGACGAAGCTTTAGAGATAATAACAATGGTGACTTTTGCAATTCTTTAGGATTTGTAAAGTTAAACAAAGTTTTAAAAATATGGGAAAAAGTTAATATTTAAAAAGAGGGGAACGATATTGAAATTCAAATTCATTTTGGGTCATTGGATATAAGTAAAAGAAAATTGAATGGTTGAGATTTAAACTCAACTAGATGTTAGAGACAAAATATAATAATATATTTTAAAAAAAAAAACAATTTTTTAAAGCCAAATAAAAAAAAGTTCAACATCTCTTAAAAAACTAGCAGTTAGACACAAAGATAAATAATAATATTAAATTTATTTTCTTTTTTAATTCATTTTCTCTTTAAAAGCCAATCTAGAAAAAAAAAAACAAAAAACAAAAAACAAAAACAAAAAGTTACATGTGTTACTCCTCCATTACTCTAGGTGAATTCCTCTCATTTATTCAATTTGATTATTTGGTCATCACCTCACAATCTCAGATATTTTCGGTTTAACTTCTTTTGACAATATTTTCTTCATTTGAACTGTAATTTGGTTGATTCAAGAGGCATTAGAATCATTGTTCCAAGCTCTACATTATGAACTATTCAAAATAATAAAATTATCAATAAACATCTAGATTTTTTATCATTAAAATATTAATTAATTTGAGATTAAGAGAAAAAAAGGCAATATAAATATATAAAACAAAATTTATTGTTAAAGTATAAAATTAAAAACTAAATATTAATTAAAAACTCAACTTTGTTTAAGATAATCTAAAAGTTGGTAGGATCCTCTTTTAAAGTATACGTTAAAATAGTTTCTTTTTAAAAGTGACACTATCCAATTTAATTTAAATATGTTTTACAAAACCAAAAAATGGTTAAGCTAAGCTTTTTGACACATTATGCAATGTCAAACGAAGTCTTAATCAAATTCTAAAGGAAGACAACCCTTGCAATATCATTATCATGAATCAACGTGTAACTTGCATTAGTGTGAAAAATCTAATTTAGAAAGATTGACTTTTATTGATTTTAATAATTATTTTATACAATATTAGAGTTTTATTGTACAATAAAGTTAAAACATATATGTCAAAACCCACGTACAACTTCGAAAGTCTAATGGAAAAGATCTTTCAACTAAGCCTATAAATACATCACGATATCTTTAGGAAGACATAATTTCAGTATGATACTTTAACTTTCTACTTGCTACACACATACAATTTCTAACTTAATATTGTAATATTTACAGTAACTATGGAGCAAACCTATGGAAGGACATGCACTACTATAAAAACAGAATTATTTAACGCCTGCAATTTAATAATACTTGACGGTTCTGATAAAAACCATCAAGTAAAATTAAAAAATGTCAAGAATAACAAAATTTTGAAAAAATGCATAATTTTTCGATTTTTTTCAATACTTTGACAATTTAAAAGGAAGTGTAGTTTTATTTACTTGGCATTTTTTAAATATCAAAAACTATTTTTAAATAACTTTTTCCCATTTCTCTAAAAGTTTTATACCCAAATTTCCTGTCCTCCCTCTCCATAATTTTATCCCCAAATTTACTTGTCCACAATTTTCCTTTCTTCTTCCTTTCTCCACAAAAACTCCAAACGTATCAACGTGTGCCCTAGCTCCCACGTCGGATCTTTGACACAAATGTGCTTCTCCTGTTCATCCGGAGATTGCGCTTTGATTTACGAATGTTAACACACTGAGTTTTCTTTTGACTCGTTTTGAACTCACCGATCTTCCCTTCCTCTTTTTGCCATGAAAAATGCCTCCATCAAAGGCCTTGAAGTCTTCGATTTAACTGAAGAAGACGAGCATCCTAAATTGATCTCCGAGAAGCACTTCACCAAATTAAAAAACCCTAATCTCGTTTTCAAGTACGAATTTCTCGAATGTGTGGTATGTATTCCTCTGCTCTAAACTACTTCATTTTCATTATTTTAGTTGTTTGCAATTAGTTGTGGAAGATAGTTGGCTACATGTCTTTGGTTTTTATTTGAAACAAAGTATCAATTTTCTGGTATAGTGAAAGTTGATTGCAATATTGGTTCCATTGGTTTTTTGCCCTAGGTAGAACATGGAGTTGTCTGGAGTATGTTGAACGACTCTTTGTGGTCAATTTTTGGTAAATTGCATCTATTGAATGGTAGCTCAGTGGGTTGAAATAATTTTTCTGGTGAGATGTTGAACTTAGAGCTGTCCACGGGCGGGGCCCGGACATCACTCCTGTCCCTGCCCTATTCCATTTTTCATTCCCATAAATTTTCCCACAAGGAACCGAGTGTGGATTCCACGGGGAATCTGTAAGTTTTTTGTATTTTTTTTGTTTTTGATAAATAAATAAATAAATAAATAAATATATATACATACAAAAATTTGTTTATACATATATATACGTATACGTACGTATGTATGTGTGTTTATATATATATATATAAACACATATATAGTACAATTTATACATATTATATGTGTGTGTATACTTTTTCTTCTTTCGGGACAGGGCAAGGAGAGGCTAGGGTCTGGGAATGTATTCCCCGTTCTCGACCCTGAAATGTCAAAGGGGAAGAAATAATCCCCACTCCCTCTTCCATTCTCCGTGGACCCACAAGTTAAATAGATCTCTAGTTGAAGAAATTGAATACCTGTATTCTTGGCCCTATATTTTTAGCTCTACACGGATGGAAGATAACATTGAATTGATGATGGAAAAGTTACACACAAAAAGATATATGTAAATAGTTACAAAAAAAAAAACTATGATAAACAAAGAAAAAAACGCATGTATAACATATTAAAAAAATTGTCCAACTATATAACAATGAGAGTGACCAAGAATGTGACCAACTTGCACCTTTAGTTACTTTGTTTCAAACAATAGAGTTTCCTATATAAGTATGACTATACTCGTTTGAGTTCTTTATAACTAAACATAACAACAAGACATCAGTGTAAGAAGAATAAAGTATTTGCATTGAATCATAACAACAATCATTCTCATAAAAAATGATTAAATATTCATGTTTGTTTAATACCTTTGTTTCACAAACATAGAGAGATCAGTTCAGTACACCTATATCTGAAGAAATTTGAATGTCAAGTACCAGAATAACACTGAGTATACATTCCTAGGTTATCTTAAATTTCTACTAAAGTAGAACATAAATTTTTTGTTGTTTTATGTTATCAGATTGATACAAGGAAGAGGAGAATGAATATAATATTTGTAGTTTAGCAACTTTGTGTGATCTCAAAGGCTTTACTTATGTGTTGTTTGGGTTGTGTGTCATTGTTGAATTTCAAAACAAATGCAATATAATTACATGAGTATTTCAAATTTGTACAATTTTTCATTTGGAAAAAACACATGCAAAACATGTCAAGAATTAACTCAGTTTGGAGTATAAGAATCAAATTGCAAGCCGTGGTTTAGAGTTTAGGGCTTAGGTTTAGGGTTTAGGGTTTAGGGTTTAGCGTTAATAAAAGCTTCCATTTAATTGGTAATAAGTGTTAAGGTTAAATATTTTATATGAATAATACATGTCAAGAATAAACAAATTCTTGACACATAAAACATGTCAACTGATCTTATATATTACTTAACATTTATAAAGTGTAGCGCCAAAAAAAAAATTAATTAAGGTAATTTTGAATTAAATTATCTTAATTTTATTTTAATTATATGAAAATATTGAGTGCTATTTTGGGATATGTGATTTATAATTGATAGTTTTGTGGAATTAGAATTAATTTAGAATTGATGCTGAAATTTTGGGTCAGAATTTCAAGTATTGGATGACGATGTGAAACAGGAACTATCACGAGATATGCACGGGCATATATACTACACATGATGAGTGAAAGTATGTTTTTAGATAAATCAATTCTTTATGTGCACCTAATGTTCCTACCATTATTTACTGATCTCCATGGACAATATTCCTTAGGTGGAGCTTGTTTGGCATTGTTGTATAGACAACCATGCAAGACATCAAAACAAGGTGTTCGTGAAATTGTTCGACCATTAATACTTTTACAAATGTAGGCTTGGGAACAATTTCCAATAGTGGCTTCGTAGATCTGAAGTGTCAACGAACATCAATTAGTTGGAAAACCCTATTGTTCAGGGTATGTTATTTGAACTTAATTTAGATTAACCAATATTTTTTGTACGAATAATTATAGTTAATTATAAATCTAAATATTGATTGAATGGAGAGATTAATTTCATGTGACTGGGTCAGCTACACATGTCGTGTGTCAGTATAGATACATGTTTGACCTTCTTCAACATGATCATGTACGTGAATGTCGTGCATGAATATTGTGTTTCATATTATTTGTTTTAAGATAATATGTTATGTTTCAGATTATTTAGGAGTCATACAAAACTGTTATGAATGGTTTGACCAATTTCTGTAACAACCGTCAAAACATATGGTGAATGCTTAGTCCTCTCATATGTTTTCACATTGGTGAGTGACATAATCTTAATAGAATAATCAAGACAATTTGGTCTCAAACAAAATGTTCCACCAAATTGTAATACTGAGTCGATATTGACTGGAGAACTGCGAATTGGTCGGATAAAGTTGCACATTTGGTGATGTGATGGCTAAATCGCAGAAGACTTTGCTATGGGGCTAACAAATTGATCAATTTGATATGCATGTAACTCGGGAATACATCCATTGGTATAAAAATATTATGAGGCTCTACATTACTAGATCGAAAGCAGCTATGGGTCACCTAATGCATATTTATATATTGAATTTTTAATATAAATTTATTTTGAATATTTTATAATTTATTTAAATATTTCACAAAGATCAAATAACAGTAGACTTCGTGATGTACCCATTGTATCTAAAATAGTTCAAAGAAGGTGTGTTCAAGTGCAAGAGGTTGGGTTTGATGAAGTTGACCATTACATGGAATAAGTGTCTCATGTGACACAAACACAAAATGAAACCTTAGTCCAATAATGATGATCTCAACCTCTGGAACGATTTATTATGATTCAAAGGTCGGTCAATTGTCAGACTTTGGATGGGGATATTACAATTTAGAGATTGGTCCATCATCGTCAAACTTTGAAACAAAATATAACAATTTAGGAATCGACCAATCATCTTCATACATGTATCGACACGGTGCAGTTGTAGAGAGCATAACAAATATTTATACTATGAAGCGTCTGCATAGGTACGTGAACAACAAGAGAAACAAAAATAACTAGAGAATCAAGAGGGACTAAAACATTAGAGAGTTCAGAGTCGATGACAACAATCAGCTCGAAATCAATGACGTTCAGGTTGTGGGACACATAGTTTTTAAAATTTTTAAATTAATGAAAATCATTAAATTATTGTAATAATACAAACATTCTACTTTGTATTTAATTATTTTTCAAGTATAAAAAATTACTAAAAAAGAAAAGAGTAAATTTCCAATAAATTAATATAGTATAAACCATATGAATTGCCATCCTAAATTTTCAAGAAATTAATTTAATATAAATCATATTAATTACAACCGTAAATTTTCATTTATATTAGTATAAACCGGATCAACTACAAAATCAATATTTCACCTAAATTGATAATCAATATTTTACTAATTAAAAAACATATTATAGACAAAAAATAAAATTGGAAAAAAGTTTATATAAACGACTCACCAACTCATTTAAGTTGAAAGTCAAAAAATAATGTATTCTTAATATTAAATTTTTAAAAATAAATTATAATATGAATTAGAAAAAAAAGACAACACTCATCCATTAAATTGAAAAAAAAAAACAAAGTGTACTACTAGTTTTCCATTTAAAAACATTATACTGTAAATACAACCATATATTATAAATATAGATAGTATAATCTACCTCAATTACTAATATTCATATAACTCTTATTCAATTTCACATTGTGCGTTCTATCTTTCTAAGACATTATAATTATGTTATAACTTGTTATCTCCTATATTTTGTTAAATAGTTTTCAAAGTATAATGTTTCATTAATTAGTTCCACAATATGAAGCCAATTTTTTTTAATTTTTTCAACCCAAACTTTAGTAATAAAAAGTTTTTGAAAAAGGAAAAAATATGAAAAAAAAAAAAGAAGAAGAAAAAGAAAAAAAGGAAAAAAAGAAAAAGGGAGGAAAGGAATGGTGAAAAAGAACATAACGATGGCCGAAGAAGCAAAACAAAAATTGAGGTCAAATAGACGAGTCTTGTACCCTATGCGTTTCTTCTTCTGAGTTCTCGTTATCCCTCCCAAACCCAAACCTGAAGCCTTACGAAGATGTTGAGGATTGCTGCTCGAAGGCTCTCGTCACTCTCTTCTTCGCATTTCAGGCCTACAATTGCTTCTTCTTTGCCCCTTTCTCACAACATCATTGATTCCACTGATTCCAATGATTTCAGATCCGCTGGATTCTTCCACACTTTTCCCATTCGACCTCACTTTGATCGCAACTCTAGAGGTTATCTTCTTACTTCTTTATTTCTTAATTCCTGCTCCTTGTTCACTAATTTCCTTCTTTTAGGGTTTGTTTTTTCTGGCGATGCGATGCGATGCCTTTTTCGCTCTTTTAGAGCGCAAAATCATATCTGGATTGCACTTGCTATGTTCGCGTTATAGATTTTCATCTTTGTTGATCTACTGTTCGATCTCTTTTTTATTATTTTGATTCATGTTTTTTGTATATTGGTTTCTCGTTTTGTAAATAATTTCAAGTTGTGAACAAGTTGTTTCTGGTACTTTTGGGGCGTTTTAACGACATCAATCTTCACCGAAACTATCGCTTCTTCTTCTTCTTCTTTCGTTTCTAAATCTTCCACTGTAAAATGTTTCTTCATCCCAAGATCATACTTTTAACTTTATTTTGATCTTTTATGTTATATCTACTTGAAGCTACGTGATATCATTCATATGCTATATTGCCGAGAATTATTCTGTTAGTACAGAAGTTTTTGTGTGAGTTGGTCAGTAGGATTATATCTTACTTTAATTCCATATTTTATGCGCTTAGAAAATTTTGAATTGGTTCTGGTGAAAGCCCACCAATATCAATATGAGGTATTTCGATTAGCAGATTTATTTTAGTTTTTCTTTTATTTGGCTGTTCGTTGGGTATAATTTATTGTTGTTGAAAGAGTGTTGTTATCCACAATGTTTAAGCCATTGTCTTCCCCGTGTAGAGTGTTTATGTTATCGGGAAGAATTTTGTTCAATTTTCTGAATTTGAATATACTATCAATAAAATTTGCTAACAGTATTTTACCTTTTTGTTGTAAGAAATAGTGTAGCATGAGTATTAGAATAAACGAACTAGGCTATAAGTGCAAAATAACTTCTTCTTATATACCACAAGGAAGTGATTGGAATTGCTACAATTACAAAATAACTTCTTCTTATGAACCATAAAGAAGTAGTGATTGAAGAATTCCAGACACTGGATAGACTTTTGAGAAAGATGCCTTTGGTAATGGGTCCTTTTTGTTGTATCCTTTGTCGGAAGGTGGAGCAAAACCTAGATCACCTTCTGGGCATGTTAGTATGCTAGTTATGTGAGAAATTGCTTCTTTAGGAGTTTGATTTTGTGTTAGCTCACCAGAGTGATATTTGTATGGTGATTGGAGAGTTTCCTCCTTCATCCTCCTTTCAAAGAGAAAGGCTGTCTTTTGTGGTTTTTGGGTGTGTTCGTTTTGTTGTGGGATCTTCAGGGGAAGAGGAAAAATAAAGTTTTTAGAGCTGTAGATCGGATCGCAAGTGAGGTTTTGTCCTTGGTGAGGTTCCATGTTTCTCGTTGGGCTTCAGTTTTGAAGAATTTTTATAATTATTCTCTGGGAAAAAATAAAATCTTACTTAGTTGTGGGGTTGGAGTTTTTCCTGTGGGTTTGGGTTTTTTTTTATGCACTTTTATTCTCTCATTTTCTTTCTCAATGAAAGCAGGTGTTTCTATAAAAAAGGAATTTCTGTTTACAATATAGTATTGTAGAGTATTTCAATTAGATGGTGGCATATTTCACTTCTAATTAAAAACTTTGTACAATCTGTTTTTCAACTTGTTTTTTTTATTCATTCCTTCTTTCTATTAAAAGAAGGTTCATTCATTGTACAGTCGCACAGAAAATACAGAACCCTATTTCTGTCGTTTTACATTCCTTTGAAATAGTGATCTTGTACACCCCAAGGAAGATGTATTTGTATATTGTTACAAAAGAACCGAAAAGTGTAGGAGTTATCTTCAAAGACCTGCTTTCTCTCCTTCCAGGTTCCACCCATTTGTCTCTAAAAAAATTAATCCTGTCCCTACTTTTAGTTTTAGTCTTGAAGTTAATTTGAAGAAAAACACACTAGTTCGTGCAATGTTGAAACAAGGTCTGCCTTTCATTTTGGTGGATGGAAAGTCCTCCCTAAAGGCTCACACCCGTGAATATTAAAGATAATCCTGTTCCATTGGCCCTGAAGTTAAATCTATTCAAACTCACGTTGAAAGTTCTTTGTTCTAGAAATTTGGGATAACAAGAACAATTACACGACCTGACTTGAACAGGATCTGTTTTATTGGTTGTACATCTGTGTATTTGAGTTCTAAGGATAACAAAAACAATTACAGAATACTTTTGTTATCTTGAGAATTTGTCTTCAATGCCTCTGTGATGATTGGTTTGTATTACACTTCTGCAAAATTGACTGGCCATTGTGGGTCAAGTTTCTGTTTCTGGATGCTTTATACAAATTAGTTGTGTGCGCACAACAAATTTCTGGATAATTTATACATGTTGTACTGCTCTAGAAGTTGTAAAAACTTTAATCCTGCATATAGGTTATAGCGACACACTCGTTCATCACTAAATTTTGTACCACTAAGCAGGCAGCATTAATTTAAGGAAGAGTGCATTCTGGCTAAAGGTGATTGATTGGGTGATAGAATTCAGTTATAGTTGTAACTCAGCCCTTTTATTATGACTTATAAGTGATTTTTCCTTTCTCCTATGTTGAAGTTTTATGATTTTTTACAAATATCTCTTTGCAGGTTTCGCTTCTGATGCATTGACTTCAACAAAGGAAAACAACTTAGTTCCAGATGTTCCTGCTACTATAGCAGCCGTTAAGAACCCTACTTCGAAGATAGTCTATGACGAATACAATCATGAGCGATTTCCACCGGGTGACCCCAGCAAGCGTGCGTTTGCTTATTTCGTCTTGTCAGGTGGTCGGTTTGTCTATGCTTCTTTGATCCGTCTCCTTGTTCTCAAGTTTGTTCTTAGCATGTCTGCCAGTAAGGACGTTCTTGCCCTTGCCTCACTTGAGGTCGACCTCTCAAGCATTGAGCCTGGTTCTACTGTGACGGTTAAGTGGCGTGGAAAACCAGTATTCATCAGAAGACGAACGGAGGAGGATATTAAGTTAGCCAACAGCGTCGATATGGGAACTCTTCGTGACCCTCAACAGGATGGGGAGAGAGTTAAAGATCCAGAATGGCTTGTTGTGGTTGGCGTCTGCACGCATCTTGGTTGCATTCCCTTGCCCAATGCTGGTGATTTTGGTGGGTGGTTCTGTCCGTGCCATGGTTCCCACTACGACATCTCCGGTAGGATCCGTAAAGGACCAGCACCCTACAATTTGGAGGTACCTACTTACACCTTTTTGGAAGATAACAAGCTTTTGATTGGTTAAGATGAGAAGAAGAAATGAAGCTCTTTCTTCAGGGTTTGTGTAGTAGTGGTTTTGGAACCTTCATCAAATGATAATGTCGAAGATTTATTGCAGACATAATTTTATTATTTTATTTCTTTGAGTTCATCTTTTTCTTTATGCAATGAGAATACTGTAACACTCCCGTATCTTGGTGCATTAATGTATCTGAATAATTTGCTTCATAATGGGTGGTTGCCGCCCCATTAAGTGATTGGAGACCATCTTTTTAGTTTTGGTTAGTGTTTTTGTGTTTGAGCAAATTAGCAACTTTTCTTTCATTTCTCTCATCAATATGCTTTTTTTTCTTTTCGTGGTGGCCCTTACAAGAAGGGACATATTTGTGATTTCTGATATGGATGCTAAATTGCTTTATTTATTTTTTGCTCTTTATAGTTGGTAGGAATTTATAGGTGCATTTGAGCATCTTGATATAAACAAATATGGGTAATATACAGAAACCAATGAATTCCCAATGCTCTAGAGAAGTGTTTGAGTAATGCAAAAGCTCTTTTGAAAATTCAGAATCCTTTGTCTTCAATACCAAGGAGACCACAAGATACAATGGAAATACCAACAAAGCTTCAACAAAAATGTGTTTCAACAAGATTGTTGGCTAAGTAGTCGAGTGTGTTAATAGTCAAAATGTTGTCCTTTTTTGTGTTCATTATTTGTCGTTTTGGAATTTCATGAGAGTCGTGAGATTTTATGCTTTAAAGGAGAGTTCGTATAATGTCTTAAAATTGATTATTTTCAAAGCTTTTTTTTAGAAATATTATTTAATCTTTTTTTTAAGAGTAAGAATATTAATGGAAATGCTAATGTTGAAAATTCAATATGGGTATTCTTAGATGTCTTTCTTACGATTTAAAATAAGTATTTTTTTTAAACTTTCGGAAGGTTATGAGTATTTTTTAAACAAAATACTAATTGTTTTCTTGTAAAACTAATGGTAAGGAATATTTTCAAACTCTTTTTCATGAAAGATAGTATTTGAAACTTTCAAAAGTAAAGTACTTTTTTTTACACAAGTTACATAGTTTAGAGGTATTTAAGAAAAAAAATTATATCGAAGAAGAAGTACATAGCATTTGATAGTAGTTTGTTGTCGACAGCTTCGCATCGCCTGAAGAGTGGTTCTAGAGATAGTTTTTTTTTTTTCTTTTTTTTTCATTAAATATCATCATTATTATTTTATTATTTCTAAAAAACTGTCTTTTCACCGTTCTCATTATATATTTATAGAGTTAATTAGGGACTAAATTAAACTTGGAGGACTTAATTGTAATTTGTAGACTTTGAAATTTAGGGACTAAAGTGACCTATTCTCTAAATTACATAAAAAAGTATTTTATACAAAAGATTAAAACAAAATTGGTCCATCTACTTTTAAAATGTCCATTTTGGTCACTACTCCTAAAAATTGATCGTTTAATTCAAAGTGAAAGTAGAAAATCAAAATGAACATTTTGAAAAGATAAGATCAAAATTGACAAAATATATAGCATTAACTCAAAGAGAAACTTGTAGACATAATAGCCCTTTACTAGACTCTTTGTCAGTCCACTCTTTTGGTCTGACCTCGAAACTTATGTAGTGCAAAAGCCAATCAAATTTTAATGCCTAAGTTAGTAAATGGAGTGCATAGTTTAATTAAACACATACTCTAAAATTAGAGTTCTCATTTGAAGTTTTCTTACTTTCCTTTCACTTTGAGGTTATCAAATAAAACTATTTATGATGTCCTTTCTCATCTATGGTTATGTGTAGCATTGATGATATCAAAATGGTTGCGATCCTTGGGCTTGCTGAGTGTCAGGTTCGAGCTTGGTTTAGTTATTTCCAGTTTTATAACTTCCTTTTCGTTCTAGAAACCTAGGTCTGAATTTTTCCTTTTGTTACACGTTGTTTTCATGTTGTATCCCAATTTTCCTTGGCTTGCGTCTTGCATGGAGAAGCCCTTAATCGATATTAATAAGTAATTTAACTTTTTTTTTTTTAAAAAAAGAAGTCTATGAAGTTTGGAGTAAGTGTCTATTTAGTTAATGAAGTTTCGAGCTTGGTATTTTTAGTTGTCGAAGTTTGGAAAAATTTCTTAATGGTTACTAAAGTCATCGTTAATTGATTAATGAAATAATGACATGACTGATTGAATTATGATTATATGGCAACAATTTTAATTCGCTTAGCCCGTTGTTTTTTTTCAAGAGTCAAGTAAAGACTTTTATTGATGTTAGATTTTTTCCCCAAACTTTGAGGACTACAAAATGTCTATTTCGAAATTTAGAGACCAAATATACACACTTAGGCCACATTTATCAATCCATAATAAAATGTGTGGTGTAATCGTAATGAGATTCGATTGATGAATCAATTGTAATGGAACTCAATCACAAATGTAATCGAATTGCATTTGGTCAATTTTACCTGAATATTTTCGAGACCTAATCTGTCTTCTTACCTTTATTGTTTAGTGTCAATTGGCAAGGGTAACTGTAACTATAATTGTGACATTTTTCATGATTCTCTAGTTGTAATAATAAAAATTATATCCCCAAATAAGTTTCAACCTCATTTGAATAAGATTGCAAGATTTGTTTACAAATTTGGAAGTAGACCCCATATCTCATTACGTTTACAAAACACCAATAAACAACAACAAACAAAATCAAATAGTCCAAATTTTCATATTACATTTGATTGTGATAAACATGTCCTTAACGACCAAGAAATTTATACTTCGAATTAACTATTCTATAGTATTAAAATAAAATTAATGCCTATCCTACCCAAACTTTAATAAAAAAAAAATTTACAAAAAAAAATGCCAAAAAAAAAAAAGGAAAAAGAAAGGAAAGGAAGAAAAAACATAACGAATGAAAAGTCTATATTGTCCTTAAGTTAAAAAAAAAACACCTAAAAATAAACTTTATGCAATTCTTCTTCTCGCTCACTTTCTGTTCTTGCATGTGGCTAACTGAGAAAACTGTTAATGAAAATTTGTTTAAAAAACAAAAAAATATTATTTTATTTAAGATTACATTTTCACATTGCTAAGAGAGTAATGTGGAAGTCTCTTCAAATACTCACACATTCATTTGTGAGTTTGGGCCTCAAGGGGTATCCATGTTTTTGGAGAGGGAGAGGAGATAGGCAAAACTAACTTTGTTGATATCTCCACGCGTCGCTTATCCGATTTTTTTGTTCAAAACGGTCAGATTTAATTACTTACCATTTTTTTACCGTTTCATCGTGAATTCCTTACCATTGCAAGGCTCCCTCATCCGCTATATATATATATATATATATGTATGTATGCCTTCCCTTCTCATTTTATTATCCACTGAAAACACATAAGTTCCTCTCTCACAAGTTCTCCTCTTTTCAGTCTCCCTTACTATATCCCATTTTGTTTTCTTCTTTTTGAGTTTTTTGAGCAACTAAGTATCAAGTGTGTATTGGTATACCAATTGGTTCCAGTGCAGTTCTTATCAACGAATTAGAGGTTGTTTTGTTTGTTTTGTTTGTTTGTTTTTTTTTTTTTTTAATCCTGGGGACAACGGGGCACTTCACATTTTCTTGCACATCCGAATAAAAGCCGTGAAACGTATTAAAGATAGCGAGATCCACGACTTAGACATTTTGTTAACATGCTCATGTTTAGTAGGTTTTCTTACTAACGACGCTTAGCTCTATCGAAGTGCAACAACAAAAACTGAAGGAAACTTCATTTGGCGGTGCATGAACCATCGGATGAAGTTGGTGACTTCGACACCAAAAACAATGGTTTTGACGACTTGGATGCAACTATTTTATTTTTATTTTTGCTTTATTTAAGATTTTCATACCCAACTTTTTAAATCTAAAATAATTTAAGAAAAAAAAAACGATATAACAATCTAAAAAAAAGGATTTTTATCTTCCAAAAATATATAAAAGACCTTGAATAACCTAAAACAGATATATAATTGATTTGGAGTTAGAGTATTTCAAATTTAGACATTGCAAGATATTTGTGAGATGTGTACGAGATTTGTTGGGTCATTAGATTAAAAAAAAGCTAAAAATAACTCCATCAAACATGTTGAAAGATCACTCTAAGTCATCTAAAACAAGCTAGTATAGAATGGATTTGGTGTTGGATATTCTAAATTTGAACATTGCAAGATGTCTACGAGATTAAAAAAATAGTTAAAAATCTCCATCAAACATGTTGTAAAATCACCCTACATTACATAAAACAAGTATATAATTGATGTGGAGTTGAGTATTTCAATTTTGGATATTGTAAGATATTTATGAGATGTGTGCAAAATTAAAAGTATTAGCTAAAAAACTCCATCAAACATGTTGTAAAATCATCATAAATCACCTAAAACAAGTATATAATTGATTTGAAGTTGTATATTTCAAATTTCGACATTGTGAGATATTTGCGAGGTGTGTGCAAGATGTTTGCCCTTTGGGAGATACAACAACAGTGGCTAAAACTTCCTAAAACATGTGGAAGCACCTTAAATCACATCAAACAAGTATATAGTTGATTTGGGATTAAACATTTGAAATTTGGAAGCTGAAAGATATCTATGAGATTAAAAAAATATAACAAAAAAAAACCCTGCTAAAATATGTGTAGAACGACCCTAAATCACTCGAAACAATTATAAAATTAATTTTGAATTGTACATTTAAGGTTTAAATGTTTCATCAAGAGGAGAACAAAAATGACTTAACTCAACCCAACATCAAGACTAAGAGGGCGTTTGGGACACAGAGTGAGTTATTATAATATGTGGTTATTATAGTTTGTGAATTATAATAGTGTGTGAGTTATAATAGTCCGTATTTGGGGGTGTAGGATATTATAGTTTGAGTTATTATAGTCTGTGTTTTGGGTGCAAAGTATCATAGTCAGAGTTATTAGTCTATGTTTGAAATGCAGATTATTATAGTGTGTGTTTTATCATGTTTATTTTTTTCACTATTATTTTTAGCATATGTATGTATTAGGTACATGAAATACTGTTTTTTTTATAAAAAAAAACATAGTTCGAATTGTTCATTCCACTAATTTATACAAACTAGTTTATTACTAGTTGAGATGCATGCCTTCTATAATTTTATATTATAACACATTTTATAGAAATTGATATGGGATTTAATTAAATCTTGTTAATTAGGTTGTTCATTTAATAAATTTAACTACAATCTTCATATACAACTCTTAACAAGTTTAACTAGTAGATAAAATAATTTTGCATGGAAAAAAGCATAAAAAAGTATATTTAAAAAAATATTATTATAATTAAACTAAAAGTGTATTTGGAATGACTTAAAAAAAGGTTTTTCATTTCATTTTTATTTAATTAAACACATTTAACAAAAACTTCTTAAAATAAAAACACTTTTTAAGAGTACATGTATATACAAGTTTCTTTTGTTTGTTATATATACTAAAAATGTTTTTCTTAAATTTTTTTAAGATTGATCAGTGGCGACGGTTGCTGGAGTTAGTTATCAAAAGTTCGCTTGTAGAGTCATTAGAGGTGGTGGTCAGAGATTAGCCGACAACGAAGATTTGCCTAAACCCTAAAAATGTTTTATTATAAAATTTTAAGGTTGATTGGTGGCGACGATCGCTAGAGTTGGTTGCCAGAAGTTCACCAGTGGAGTCACGGAAGGTGATGGTCAGAGATTGGCCGATGATCATCGAAGATAAACCTAAAACCTAAAATTTTTAATAAAAACGTTTATTAAAAATTTTCAAGGTTTGATCAGTAGCAACCGAAGGTTGGTTGGCAAAGGTCGCTGGAGTTAGTTATCATAAGTTTACCGATGGAGTCATAGGATGTGGTGGTCGGAGATTGGCCGACGATGATCACAGGATAGTGTCGACAAACTTTCCAACTCTTGAAACAAATACCCCTAGAGTTAAAGAATAGTAATGACACGTGAGTTATTTTAAATCCGAATCCTAATCATCAATTTAAACTATAAACTTTTCCCCAATTTGTTTCTCTCAGGACATGTTTGGGTTAGGAGTGGAGTGGTAAAAAATTCCAATTTAGTACTGAAAAGTTAGAGAAAGAAGAGAGAAAACAGTGGGATAAACGGTTTTAAATAAATTATGAAATTGTAAAAATAGAACCCATTAAAAGTGTAATGAATTTGGTGTGTTTTTGTTCAATGAAATTTAAATAATTTGTCAATTTTTTTCATTTTTGAAAAAAGAATTTTTAAATTCTCATGAGAGAGAAAAAAGAAAAAGAAAGATAAAAGAAGATTTGAAGGTAATGACATTTTGGATTTTGGAGTATTAACACCCAAAATTGTACTAAAACTCAAACTCTACTTTTTCAAAACAACTCAACACCAACAACCTAAAACCCTTAAAATTCAACTATTTTTTTCTTTTGGTAATTTCCTAAACAAGTTCTGAGGTTATAGATACGAGTCTTGCACCCTATGCGTCTCTTCCTCTGAGTTTTCGTTGTCCCTCCAAAATCCAAACCTGAAGTTTGACGAAGATGTTGAGGATTGCAGCTCGAAGGCTCTCGTCACTCTCTTCTTCGCATTTCAGGCCCACCATCGCTTCTTCTTTCCCCGGTTCTCACAACATTATTGATTCCACTGATTCCCATGATTTCAGATCCGCTGGATTCTTCAACACTTTTCCCATCCGATCTCACTTTGATCGCAACTCCAGAGGTTTTCTTCCTTCCTCTTTATTTCTTCATTCATTGCCTTTTCTTTTAGGCTTTGTTTTTTTTATGGCGATGCGATGCGATTCCTTTTTCGCTCTTTTAGAGCGCAAAATCAGTATCTGGATTGCACTTGCTGTCGCCGCGTTATCGATGTTCATAATTGTTGATCTACTGTTCCATCTCTTTTGATTATTTTGATTCATGTTTTTTGTATATTGGTTTCTCGTTTTGTAAATAATTTCAATTTGTGATCAGGTTGTTTTCTGGTACTTTTTGGGGCATTTTAACGATATCAATCTTCACCCAAACAATCGCTTCTTCTTCTTATTCTTTCTTTTCTAACTCTTCCACTGTGAAATGTTTCTTCATCTCAAAAAGAAAAAAAAAAATTCTACTATTTCAGCTCATACTTTTAACATTATTTTGATCTTTCATGATATATCTACTTCAAACTACGTGATAGCATTCATATGCTATAGTACAGAAGTTTTTGTGTGAATTGGTCAGTGGGATCATATCTTATTTTAATTCCATATTTTATGTGCTTAGAAAATTTTGAATTGGTTCTGGTGAAAGCTCACCAATATCAATATGAGGTATTTCAATAGAGTGTTTATGTTATTATCAGGAAGAGAAATTTGCTAACAGTTTTTTACCTTTTTGTTGTACGAAATAATGTAGTATGAGCATAAGAATAAACGAACTAGGCTATAATCACAAAATAACTTCTTCTTATGCACCATAAACAAGAAATGATTGGAGAATTCCAGACGATGGATAGACTTTTGAGAAAGATGCCTTCGATAATGGGTCCTTTTTGTTGTATCCTTTGTCAGAAGGTGGAGGAAAACCTAGATCACCTTCTGGGAGTGTTAGTATGCTAGTTATGTGTGAAATTGCTTGTTTAGGAGTTGGATTATGTGTTAGCTCACCAGAGGGATATTTGTATGGTGATTGGAGAGTTCCTCCTTCATCCACTTTTCAAAGAGAAAGGCTGTCTTTTGTGGTTTGTGAGTGTGTTCGGTTTTTTGTGGGATCTTCGGGGGAAGAGGAAAAACAAAGTGTTTAGAGTTGTAGGTCGGGTCGCTAGTCAGGTTTTGTCCTTGATGTGGTTCAGTTTTGAAGAATTTTTATAATTTTTCTCTAGGTCAGATCTTACTTAGTTGTGGGGTTGGAGTTTTTCCTGTGGGTTTGGGTTTTTCTTATGCACTTGTATTCTCTCATTTTTTTTCTCTCAATGAAAGCAGGTGTTTCTATAAAAAAGGGTTTTCTGTTTACAATATAGGATTGTAGAGTGTTTCGATTAGATGGTGACATATTTCACTTCTAATTAAAAACTTTGTACAATCTGTTGTTCAACTTGTTATTTTTATTCATTCCTTCCTTCTATTGAAAGAAGGTTCGTTCATTGTACAGTCGCACAGAAAATACAGAACCCTATTTATATCGTTTTACATTTGTTTGAAATACTGACCTTGGACACCCCAAAGAAGATGTATTTGTACATTGGTACAAAAGAATCGAAAAGTGTAGGAGTTGTCTTCATAGACCTGGTTTCTTTCCTTCCAGGTTCCACCCATTTGTCTCCAAAAAAATTAAGCCTGCCTCTACTTTTAGTTTTAGTCTTGAAGTTAATTTGAAGAAAAACACACTGGTTCTTGCAATGTCAAAACAATGTTGATACACATTTTGGTGGATGGAAAGTCCTCCCGATCACACCCATGAATGTTAAAGATAATCCTGTTCCATGGGCCCTGAAGTTAAATCTATTCAAACTCGTGTTGAAAGTTCTTAAGATTTGCTCTAGAAATTAGGGATAACAAGAACAATGATAGAATACTTTCGTTATCTTGAGAATTTGTCTTCTATGCCTCTGTGATGGTTGGTTTGTAATACTCTTTTGCAAAATTGACTGGCCGTTGTAACTGAGCTTTTTGTTTCTGGATATTTTATATGCACAACTAATTTATAAATATTCCTCTGTATATGCACATGGCTTGTTATGAAGTTTTACTCCCTGCCTTTTTATGAAAGTCGAGGATAGAAATATTGGTTACGAATCTATTGGCACATTGGAAATGGTTTAGAGGCATGCTTTTCTGGTTGAGCATTTTATAATTTGGTTTTATATCTAATACTAATTATTATAAATAACAATAGTAATCAAAGGCAATTATATGGTTATGGTTTGGAATCTGTCTTTGACAGTTATTGTTTAGAGGTTGTGGATGAGCTTCTCAATTTATAATTTGTGCAATGGAAATGGCTCTGCTAGGTTTTGCTTCTGATGCATTGGCCTCAACCAAGGATGATGGATTAATTCTGGATATCCCTGCAACTGTAGCTGCCGTTAAGAACCCTTCTTCAAAGATAGTCTATGACGATTACAATCATGAGCGATTTCCTCCCGGTGACCCCAGCAAGCGTGCATTTGCTTATTTTGTATTATCAGGTGGTCGGTTTGTCTACGCTTCTTTGATTCGTCTCCTTGTTCTCAAGTTTGTCCTCAGCATGTCAGCCAGTAAGGATGTTCTTGCTCTGGCCTCACTTGAGGTTGACCTTTCAAGCATCGAACCTGGTTCTACGGTGACAGTTAAGTGGCGTGGAAAGCCAGTATTCATCAGGCGGCGAACTGAGGACGATATTAAGTTAGCAAATAGTGTGGATATTGGATCTCTTCGTGACCCTCAGCAGGATGAAGAGAGAGTTAAAGATCCAGAATGGCTTGTTGTAGTTGGCGTCTGCACACATCTTGGCTGCATTCCCTTGCCAAATGCTGGTGACTACGGTGGGTGGTTTTGTCCATGCCATGGTTCTCATTACGACGTCTCTGGCAGAATCCGTAAAGGGCCAGCACCCTACAATTTGGAGGTACCTACCTACAGCTTTTTGGAAGGGAACAAGCTTTTGATTGGTTAAGAAACCAATCTCTACTTTTTGAGGTAATACCAGAGGTTCAAGTCCCTCAATTCTCAATTTTTATTTAAAGCAGATAAAAGCTGGAACATATTTTGTTTCTTCTTTACTCCTTTGAGATTTTAGAAAAAAAGCTTTATGCAGTGAGAAAACACTGTAACTGCAACATTTGCTTGGTTCATGAATGAATCTGAATAATTTTTCTGAATGAGTGGAAGTTATTAGATTAGAAGATACCACCATCCTAGGAGTGGACAAAACCAAAAAAAGAAATTGAGAACATGTTCAAATTTTGATGTATTTGTATGATTCATATGTTGAAAATTGTTGTACTTTCCAGACTCTGGACAGTGATTTTGAGTTTTTGGAACAAGAATATACTGACTCATGAAGATTGCCTTCAACTATGGTAAAGCAGGAAAGAACTAATAATTATTGTTCAAAAATACCTTTGACATAAACCATGCCTTTCTCACTCAACTTAAGCTCCTTTCTCATTTGGTCTATCTGTTGGTCATCTCCTTGAACAACAATCTCTCCCAACCTTCCATCTTCTCCAACTATCATTTTAACTTTGATTTCTTCCTTTCTTGATGCTTTCACCCAGTAATATGCTCCACTGCAGTTTTTGAAGAGTTTGGGGTTAGCTTTTTATGGTACTCTCTTGTTAATAATCTCAATCTTCAATTTTATTTTCGAAACTGATTTTTTTAATGGTTATTACTATTTGGTTCTCCTGGGCATTCTTGTAATTGAAGCTTATTTATTCATATCTCTCTCTCTCTCTCTCTCTATATATATATATATATATATTTTTTTTTTTTTACTTTTATACTTTTGAAATCCTTTTTTTAATATTAAAAACAAAGAATCTGAAGTACTGTTAATGATATTATGAAGGTGTTGTTATAAAAAGTTTAAGGTTTGTATCTTCTAAGTTTGTAGACATCTTTGCAAATTGAAGGAAGGTTAGTATAATCTAATGTTATTTTCTAAATAGAACTAAAAATTAAATTAGAGGCGAATTTGCTCTTTATTTAAAAGTACCTATAACTTTCAATATAATCTTTGGCCTTTCAATAATAAATTTCAAAACTACTTTTGAGATGGAATCACTTGAGACTTGAAAATAGTATTGCATCTTTGAGAAAAGATATTGGAATAAATGGTTGTTG
Source organism: Cucumis hystrix (assembly GCA_025688845.1). Taxonomy (NCBI): domain Eukaryota; kingdom Viridiplantae; phylum Streptophyta; class Magnoliopsida; order Cucurbitales; family Cucurbitaceae; genus Cucumis; species Cucumis hystrix. Next base: position 678,934 of record JACWES010000013.1, read on the forward strand.
AGGTTATTATTAATTTAGTTTTCAAAAATAGCAAAATAAACCAAATATTGTTAATTTAGGAACAAATTGTAGCAAGTGAGAAACAAAATCAATTATTACGTCATGAAGACTGGCCTAAAAATTTCTTTTTTAACTAAAGAGGCATACATCAATTCTGAAATTTATGATTTTGTTTTTTACTTTTCTATAAATTTATACTGTTTTCTCCTAAAGTTTTTATTTTAAAAAATTACTAAAACTCCTATTTAAATTAAAAAAAATTAACACTATATAGATATTTAAAAATAATTTCACCCCTCATAAATATTGTTTATAAGCTTAACTTTTAAGAATTAATATTACCAAACTATCTAATCTTTGGGGGTAAGCACATTAAACTAAAAAACCGAGTCGACCAACAATCATAAGTGGTCGGTCGAAAAAAAAGGAGGATTTCAGTCGGTGTCCAAAGGCTTAAAGTGTCTAAAGGCTTAAATGGATATAAACTGAGTCGATTTGTATTTATTTATGGTTGAGTTGGTTTGAACATTTACTAAACCAACCATAGTCGGTTAAGTAACTGTTTGGCAGCAAAATTGATTCAGACCATTGCTCACACCTACTTCTACTTAATTTTATAATTTTTCATATATGATTATTTTTAAATATAACAAAATGAACTAACTTATTTACCAATATAACAAAATTTTGTATTATATTATAGATGTTTATTTGGGTCGATCATGGTGGAAGTAAAATTTTTCTACATTTTAAATATTTTCAATCTTTTATCATTTAAAAATATTTCATCCATTTAAGATTTGGTTAATGGTTAGGAAAATGATTGTAAATGATAAAAGAAATAAAAATTGAAATTTGGTTATAAGAGTATATTTGTATATAAGAGTTTTGGATAAGTGAGGAATGCGTTTGGAGTGGGTGATAACCAACTTCATCTATTGAGCTTAGTCCATCAAAATATGCGTTAATGGTGAAACTTGAAGAACGAAGAACAAAAGAGAAAGTAGAGAGTGAGACTTACGCCAGGGGACTCAAGCTGCTCAGCCAAAACCAATTGTTGCCAAAATCTGGATATGTTATGGTCAGAACAAGTCCCACACTGGCCAAGCTAATGCACGTACAGAATGTCAACAAAGCTGCTTGTCCTCGACTCGGAACCATTGTTCCTTCAAACCTTCACAGTTTAACCATCAATCGCAACTAATTCAACTCAAAAGAACAAGGAAAAGAATCACAAAATTCTTCCAATTCCCAATCTTACGTTATGGTTTCACCTCTATCAGTGACTTGAAAATTATTCCGAGTGAAGAACGACAAGATCTCTCCAGCAATCTGATTCGGCTCCTTCTTCGATTCATCTTCGCTAACGAACGTCTTCTTGACAACCTTATCGATTCGATTTTCAACGAATTACGCATAACACAAACAGAGGAGAATAACAGAGCGATGGTATTTGGAATTGATGAATTTATAAACTAACCTTGGACTTGACGGATCGTTTGATAAGAGACCATAAGCCAGGGACCGAGATGACGAAGAGGCCGAGAGAAGTGTAGTAACTAGCCATGGAATAGCCGACGGACTCAGCGAGAAGGAAGGCGGAGTTGTTGTGGTCTTGGAGAGCGACGAGCGGCTCCGCATTGACTCTGACGGTAACCGATCTGTGAGACTTGAAATGAGTGCGAGGTCGGGCGAAGCATGGGCGTGGAGATAGGTCTATGGCGGAGAAGGAGTTGGAAGGGAGAGGATAGAGATGAGATGATGGTAGAAGCTTGGCCGCCATTAATGTGGAACAGAGAAGAGAGTGAGAGATTTCGAGGAAGAAGAAGAAGAAGAAAAGAGGCAGAGCCACAGCCACAGCCACAGCCACAAGAAAGAAGAAAAAGATAAAAGCATTGATTTTGGTTTGCTTGTGAAGTGAAAAATCACTCTATACGGCATCTTGTGGTTGCCGTTTACTCCTAAATTGGCTCACTTGGATTGCACTTTCATGTTTGAGCCGACTCTTCTAATTTTGTTTTTGCTTGGTTTTTGAATTCTAATTTACCATTTTGATAATGATTTGGTTTAGTTGAAGCTAATAATTATCTATATTATTTTTAGATTTGTAACAATTTAATAATTTCATTAAATTTAATTGTTAGTTGTTTTGGTTCGTAACCACGAGAACTCTAAGTAGTTTATTGAACAAATTGAGTTGATATGACAATACCTTTTTTTTTCGTTAGAAGAAAGATTGAGAAAGACTTCATATTAAGACTAATAACATTTGTCATAGCCAATTGAGAGATTTACCTAGGCTTGTATTTAATAGGTTCTTCAACTTTAGAAAAGTTTCAAATAGATTTATGAACTTTCAATTTAATGTCTAATCAACAAAGTTTAAGATATAGACGAATAAGTAGGTTTGTGTCACGAACCAAAAAAAATCTTTGAAGTAATCTACTAAATTTGAATCTTGTATGAAAGAATCAGATATAATGCTTAGATATAACACACAAGGAACAATTTTAAGAAGCAATTTTCTATATTGATCATCCAACTGACTAAAACAATAAAGATGTAGGCATACCCAAACATATATATATATATAGCCTTTGAGGTTGTCAACTTGTGCAAATAAAAGTATATATTAAGGTGAAAACAACCCAAACTTTATATCTTAATTCTAGAATTTTTAACTCTAAGTTGATTGATCTTACAAAGGTGGGGTTTGTTGTTAAAAATATCAAGTCATTGACTTAATTAGAGTCGTGGAGAGGTCTCCTTTTCTCACACCAATTGTAACTATTTAGCACAAGCCATTGCTTAAATAGTTATGGTGGAGATCGGTCTTCTTCGTAGTCTTTATTTTATATGGTTTCTTAAAATGATGTCAAATGATTTAGTTCTACCGTTTTGCTTCATTTTTATTTTTTAAAAAAATCTCAAAACAACTAGCGAAGATAAAAGCTATTTTTTTTATATATAATTAAGTTATTGTTTAGTAACTATTTGAGTTTTAGTTTTAGTTTTTTTAACATTAACCATAATAACACATTCTTCTAAGTCTCTATGTTTCTTGATGTGTTATTTAATTTCTACCCATATTTTCAAAAACCAAACCAAAATGTAAAACTAAAAATTGAAAGAAATAGTTTTTATATACTTGTTTTTGTTTTTAGATTTTGATTAAAATTTCAACTCTTTTTACTCCAGAAAAGATGAAACCATTTTAAGAACTTGAAAAGAAAGAAACACAATTTTTAACAATTAAAAATAAAAAATAAAAATGTATCGTAGACCCAAGATTTGGAACTTGGATTCGATATGTTAATCATAATACCAAATTCTTCTATGTTTCTATAAGTAGTAGTTTTAAATTATTTTAAGTTTTTCTTAACTATACTTTCAACATACTATTGTAAAGCAAAATACTGATAATTTTCTAACAAAATGCTGAAAATTTACATTCTCTAATCCCCCAGGAATATAGATTTGAAGTTCTCTATTTTTGATGCACACAAAAAGTAGAGATTTGATATAATTATGATTTGAAATCTTGTTTCTCTTTAAAAAAAATATATTCCAAATACAATTTAACAAAATTTCATACTTGGAGATTTGATTTTGTTTTGTATTTATGTTTCATGATTTTTTGTCTGATGTGATGGAAATGTTGATCACTCTTTTAGGTTGATGTCGAACGTGTAAAAATGTAAATTTTTTTACTGTTGATACCAATATACGAATGGTAAATTTATATTACGAGGGAAGATTGTCCACGCGTGCTTGCAAGATAAAAGAGATTAAGTACTGGTGTGGTGTCTAGCCACACACACTTCGAAACTTAAGTTAGTATCAAGTTTATGAGTGATTAGAGAATAGAAAATTGTTGGGTATTTCTTGACATACCTTTGATCAATGATTTTGTTGTTTATTTAGGGTAACAAAGAGTAGCAACCATTTGTGTTCATAACTGCTTCTCTTCAATGTTTGTAACTGTTAAATTAATGCTTGTCAGACGGTTACACCATTTATCTAGGTGCTTTAGTATGCGCCACCCATTAAAATCTTAAATGTCTCACCTTTATGGCACGCTCATTTCTATAGACCAACTTGTAAGCTTCTTAGCTCAACTATAGCTCGACTTATGAGCTCCTCAACTGATCTCCTCTATAGCTCGAGCTAGGAGCTCCTCAACTCTTCTATATAAAGCAACCTTTGCGCTCCTCAACTCTCCTTTATAAAGAGACCTCTAAGCTCATTAGTTATCGCTCGACCTATGAGCTCCTCAACTTTTCTCTATAGGTTGACCTCTAGGCTCTCCTGAGCTCATCTTTGAATTCTCTCTAAGCCTTCTCTAAGCTCGCCTCACAACTTAACCTATGAGCTCTCTCAGTCCACCTCTAAGTTCTCTCTTAAACTCTCTTAGGATTTTGTGAGCTAGCCTTCAACTCGATCGACTCATGAGCTCTCTCTTATGCTTCTTTGAGTTCGCTCTCTAAGCTCTCTCTTAAGCTCTTCTTTGGGCTTCTCAGAGGTTGTGACCTAATGGGTTCATTGAGCTCTCTCTAAACTAGCTTAAGCTCTCCAAGCTCTCCCATGGATTCTCTTGAGTAGTCTAAAATTCACACCCAACAAATACATTACCAAAAATTTTACCATGCTAACAAGTCATTGGACTTCAATTTGTGTTTAAATACAAAAAAAAATGTATATATAAAAATTGACGATATAGAATCTTACTAAACATAAAATCATTAGTCACAAGTATGTTGATTTCTTAAAAATTGTTGAAAATGTCTAAGAACTATATGGAAAGATCTATTATACACTCTAGGGAGCCATTAGACCAAAAAAAAAAAAAAAAAAAAAAATTAAAGACCTATAAGATACTTTTAAAGTTTTAGCAAAGACATACCTAAAAGTTTTAAATACTAAATTTGTAAGTTAGTTCTCTTTTCTTTCCTATTAACATTCAATGGACAAACTTCTTCTAAACTTTAATCTAAAATAATAAAACAAATTACCAAAGATCCTCTCTACACCATTCACACATGAAGAAAAATGGAGCTAAACACTATGAAATGGGTTATTTGGTGGTCACCTAACCCTAGTTGACTTTGGATCTCTAGATCTAAGTTCAATAGGTAAACTAGTTGAATAATTTTTAGTTGACATGCACAGTAAGAAACTTATAGTTTCTGTCCATTTCTATTACGTTGTAGAGTGTTTGACATGTTACGTTAATGCTAACAAGAGAAGTAATGACAAAATACGTACACTTAAATAATATTATCTATGTGAGAGTACTAGAAGTCTGGTTGCTTCATCTATATGGACTTTCTAAATAGTTTATGTTCTTTTTGAAGTCTTACGAATTCATAATTTTGTCTTAGACCATAATAAACACAATTGTATATATAGAACTAAAAAATATGAGACGAGTTGTTTGTGATATTTTTTGTCACAATTCACCAATAAGAATGATAGTTAAATGCTTGGTCTTACAATTTATTTGGTAAATTCGATGAATATTCAGACAATTTATTTGGTCTTAAGCTCTCCAAATGCACATATATCTTCGTCTATTTGCACTTAACAGTTTTTGTTTTGATTTTTTCCTTACTATCTTTCATCTAGGAAATTGTTGGATATTTATATTGTAGTGAAAGAAAATGAAACATTTTGGATATTAAAACATAAAAATTTGGATTTAATTGTGTAGACTAAATTAATGGTTAGAAATTTTAAATTGGATTGAAACAATCAAAATAGATGATGTTTTATTTTCAAAATTAACAAACATAAAAGTTAAATCTATAGTTTCTTCGATATGAATGAGTTATGTTTGATTTTGGTTGAGTTAAGTAAAAAAGAAGTATCCAAGAATTTTGGTAGATCAAAGTAGTTTAAGACTTCTGTCTACCATAATCAGTTATTGTAACATGTGTCAAGGTCGAGCCTAAGACGGATGAATTCATATATAATCATTATAGCTTGCTTATAGTTCATGTAGAGCGAATAATTCTCTAGGTAGATCCAGGCCTCAACTACTTTTTGAATCTCCACCAGTTTTCAAAGGTTTTTATAAGTTTTTTTTGTCACAAAAATTAAGATATGGAATGTTAATAGGACTAAAAAGGTAAGATTGTATCAATCTTCTACCCCAAATATATTTATTAAACAACAAACAAATTAATCCAAACCTAAAAACTAAGAAAGTATTGAGTAACATAAAAATAAAGCGAAGCCGAGCCGAAGAGAGGTGGCTAATGTGAAATATACGCACGAGTTAACGGTTCCGAAGAACGTCTGATCTCTTAGCCTTCTCCCTCCCTCTCTCTCTCTCTCTCTCTCTTCTGTGAATGGGCATTGGGTCTCTGTTTCAGTGCTTCTCTCTCTCTCTCTCTCTCTCTCTCTCTCGTTCTCTTCAACTTCAGCCTCCACAATCTTTCCCATAAACGCCAAACCCTATCTCTCACTCTCTTTACCCTCCACTTATCATCGATTACGTTCCCCTTCCTTTTCTTCTCAAATTTCTCTCCCATTTTTCACTCCCAATTCTTCAACTCTTCCATTTTTTCCACCCATTCAATCTTCGTTTTAATATTCTAGGTATTCTCTTTCTTTCTTAATTGCTTCGATTATATGGGTTTTTTTTTTTTTTTTTTAATTTTTTTTTTTGGCTTTTTTTCTTTTTTTTTTTTTTTTTTAATTTTAATTCTGGGCTCTCTCTCTTTTTCTTGTTTTTGCTTTAATTGCATTGCTGTCTGCCTCTTCTGCCGATTTTTCTATTCCTCTACTTTGCGTGGAGTGTGGGAATTTGTTTATTTGTTTTGTGTTCAGGCTTTGTTGTTGTGTTTTTTAATGTAGAAGAGAGGGAGAGGATTTTTTGGTTTGTTATTTGTTAGGTTATTGTTTTTTTGCTTGATGGGCTTGTTTGGTGGTGTTTAAGTAATCATTTTTTTATTTGTTACTAGGCGTGTTGGATGGTTTATGCTTTGTGTTGAATCATTACTACTGTTCACTACTTAATTAACTAAAACTTGAATTCAATTCTTTATGTTGTTAACTCTACTCAATACTCTCACATTTGGGTTACTGAAAAATGCATGTTGAATAATTTTAAAGTTTCCATGTTTGTTCAAGTGATTTTGTTCTTGGTATGCACTCAATACTTGCTTGCAATATAACCGTTGTGATTGACATGACCTTCCTTGAGAATGAAGTGATTTATCCTTTTTTTTGGGTACTGACAATTGGGTAGTCTGGTCATTATTTAATCCTCGATGTAGAATTGAAAATTAATGGGGTTAATTGGCTGCTTGAAATGGGATCTTTCGTTTTAGCAGTGAATAGAACTTCAAAAATGTTTTTGATTTGGAATTTCTGATTTTCCACTTAAGGTCGTTTGTGGCTGTCCTTAATATGTTCTCTCTATGACATGGGAGATGTTATGCAAGTATACTCTTCGTGTTAGTTAATAATGGATAGTATGATTCTGGGACTGATTTTAAAGCCTTATCCCTGACATTGGTTTCTGATACTGGTCGCTAAGGCTTGATGATTTTCTAGTGTTGGAATTCTCATTAATTGATTTCTTTTCTTAGGCCTCTCATAGAAATTATTGCAGCACATCTATGTGATAGTATGTTGTGTTTGATTCTTCATTGATGGCGGCCAATCAAAGGAGAAAAAGATTGAGTTCTGCCAGTGTAGTTGGTTACAGTTCAAGAGAACCATATAGAGTGAGAAAAAAGAATTTAGCATTGCCATACAGCGATGCAAACCTAAGATCCCATATAACTCTGGTATGGGATGGGAGTAAAAGAAGAGTTGTTTCTAAAAGAGAACAAATTGGCATAAGTTGGAGAAAATTGAGACCATTTGTTGATTCCGTCTCCAATGAACAAACTATCTTAGCTGACGTTTTTGATGTCCCTCGTCAGATTTTTGAGTTGGAAGATTTGTCAGAAGTCCTATCACTTGAGGTACGAACATTTTTATGGATAGCCCTTGTTCTTTGTATCAAATTTATCACTTTCCCTTCTTCATTTATTTTTTTTATTGCTCTGGCCTTGAACTTTTTGCAGGTTTGGCGGAATCTTTCGGAAAATGAAAGGAACAATCTTCGGAAGTTCCTTCCTGGAGAACAAGAAAATGAGATAGATGTACTAGGAGCCTTGTTTTCTGGGAATAATTTTCACTTTGGAAATCCCCTTGTTCAATGGCAAGTATCCCCCCTTCTCCCTTTAAAAGTTCATAATAGTATTTTCTGCACGATATTTTTTGAGCTAAATCTGAAGAAGAGTGTTAATCGATACAGTTATGGAAGTTCAGGGTTTAAATTGATAAAATAATTAGGGGTTAAATTGATAAAGTTTCTGTCTCTTATAAAAATAGATATAAGACCCAAAGTTTAGGGGTGTAAATTAAAAGTTTCCCCATTTATATTTTAATATGAAAAATACAACACTTTCTTTCCATTGATATTTTAAAATTTAATATTGGTTCCTAATTATGATATTACTTCTCTTTGATATTTGCTTCTAATAAAAAAGAGAGAGAGGGTATTGGGCTGATAAAGAAGAGCCTTACATTATAGGTTCTTTTAAGTTTTAACGTTAAATTTGTTTCAGTTTCTACTTATTGAAGTTTGGAATTTTGCTTCTCGTCTTCTTTATCATTATTTTGTGATTACTTTATTTCCATCAGAATTGTGGCAAGAGATGGACTTTGAACGTGTTAAATCAATTTTTTTTTGGAGAAATAGTGATGGCTACAAAATAACTGTTAATTTATCCATATATATGTATTTTCAGGGAGTCTTCACTTTGCTCTGGTGCCCTTCACCCTGATGCAATTCTTCACCATGAACAGCGCTTAAGAGCAGATAAAAAAACATATTCCCGTGAGTTACAGAAGTATCATAATAAGTAAGAAGTGTATTTAGTTCAATCTGTTAAATTGCCATTTATGACTTGATGATTTCAACAATCTATCTTTTTTAACTATTTGAAATATCACTATTTCTGCAAGCCTTTGTCTTTCAGTGGTCTTTACTCTAATTGAAACATGTTGCTAATATTAGTTCCTACTTCTGGCAGTATGATTGGTTATCTGCAGAAACTGAAGGATAGATGTGCAAATTGCAAAGATCCAGAGAAAGAAATCATACATCAAACATGGAGGTGATACCTTTTCTTTTGCCTTTTTTCAAACATGTAATTCTTGACCTTCTGCTGCCAATAGACTTTGGACATCAGCTTGGACAATATCCTGCTTGTTACTGTAATGAAGGAAATTTATAGCTGGGTGCTAGCATATAAAAGTGCTTTAAATCTTTTTTCTTTCTGTTTTCATCGATAAATTTCAACTTGAGTGTCATTTTAGTGGTGAGTATTTGTCAATTGACTAACCTTGAAAATAGATTGTTGGCTTATCTTTGAAACATTTATTTACACTTCCTTAAATATCTTGAATTTTGTATTGATGGTCAAGATTAGCGTTCAATAATTAATTTGGAACAGGAAGAAGTTAATTAGCAAATATTTAATTTAGACCCGCCAACTGTTGATTTTGTCACTCCTCTGTTAAATTAGTGCTTCAGTTGTCTTTTTCCTTTATTTTTTCTTCGATCTTCTTTTTTTTTTTTTGGGGAGGGGGTGGAGGGGGTGTCTTTTCTTTGATCATGAAATAAAATGAAGCAAATCAAAATGAAAAGTGTACTTTAAGCAGGTCAAGAAATTCAGAAAATAGAGTTTCCACCCTAGTGAATGTGTCCAGATTTGACCATCATGAGGACAATGCTATAGCTACATCTGAGTCTGGTTCGTGGGCTGCAGAGGAGAAAGCATGCAGCAGCGATAACCAGACTTCATTCATGAAGGGTAGAGAACATTCAGAAAGGTAACTTAACTTTCATTCTGGAATATGCGTGTGCTTCACATAACTTGTATCCATAAATTTTTACAAGTGGACACTTATTCTTATTTATCCACCATTCCTTTTAGTTATAGATAGTTTCTTTAAGGTATTACCAAGGCTTTTTGCTATAAGTTGTGAATAGGTAGTATAGGTGCACATCATTTTTTTCCTCAATTATCTATGTTTGATAGGCAGATTCAATTGGGATTTTGTTCTGTTGACTATATATTAGTTTTTATGGCCAACAGGATGTGCAATGAAGGATATAAGCGAGAAAGATGCAGAAATTCATCAAGTGCTTTAGATGACATGCTTAATGTGGGTACTAGACCTGAGGACAAGCTACAAAAGCGCAACATCCAGTGTAGTGATGGCTCCAAATATATGTCATATCTCAAGGTTAGATGATGTTTTTTTCTTATTATTATTTATTTTCCGATGGGAAACATCAACAGCTTCATGTTTTATGAATTTTATTATGTGTGTTGGAGCAAATGCAGACACTTGTTAAGCATTATAGAAATGTACTAGAAATTTGTAAACGTGTGTTGAAGAACTGCTGGATACTTGAATTGGATTGTTCAAACATTTATTTATACTTTCTACACAATAGACATTAAAACATCGGAGAAGAATAATAAAAAGAGTTAAATATCAAAGTTGTAGTTTAAAAATTGAATAGGATGAGAAAGGATTTAAAATATCAAACTTGTGTTTGAAAAATTGAATAGGTTGAGAAAGTGTTGCTTCTTATTCATTATATCAATGAAAAGTTTTGTTTCTTGTCGAGAGCAAACATAAAAAAATTGTTCAAATATAGTTGAGGGAGACTGAATTTGAAAATGAAAAAGTTCCAACAGCACTGAGAGGCAAAAGGACAATCTTTGAAGAAATGCTTTATGTTGGTTTTTATTAGGCAGCCACTTTGGGCTAGCTTAATAGCAAAAGTCCTTGACGTCCAGGTCCGGACTATGGGATGACTCTGGCTGCCTTCAGATATAGGGGGGAGCAAAGCTCTGACTCGTGGTTATCCAAAACATTATCTTTGCCAAACAAGCTTTCTGTATAAAAGACTGAAATATAATATTTTTTAATCCCCATTTTTGAATGACTCTTCGTTGCCTTCTTTTTGCTTCCTGAAGATGAAGAAAGTTAAGGTCCTCTAGTATAATTCTCTATGAGTAATTCTTTAGAGCATTTGAATACTAGTATTAAGAGTTTTGGTTGCTCTTTTTGGAGGTTTTGTTTTAGGAGTTCTGTACTTAATCTCTGTTTATATGTATAAATGGATCCTCTGCATTCTCCAGCAAGCTTCTGCCAGTTGGCCTTCCCCTTTCTTTTATTATGATGTTGTAAGATTAGGGTACATTAGGTATTATGGTAAAATCATTTAATTGATTTGGATTGGGATTAGTTTCTATAATTGATTAGAATTAGGATTAGTTTCCTTGTTGGGATTGGGATTAGTTTCTTTGATTTCTTAGGAATAGGATTGGTTTGCTTTCCAATTCTCCGTAAATAGAGAGATTATCTCCTTGTTTTAGGAACTTTTGATCATTAACAAAGTTTCCTATTGATATTTATCATATTAATTATTGACCAAGTCTTGGTTTCTCATTTAAAAAAATTGCTGATGGTAAGAATAAAGTTTATAGCCTGTTTCAAACAGCCCCATAGGATAAAAATCAAAATGGATCTGCACGGTAATCTGCAAATTGTCTCATTAAAATGGCTGTTGGAATGCAAGTAGTCGAATGACAGAACTCTAGTGGTAAGGAGAGCCAGAGTAAAGCTGGAAATGGCTTGAGAAAATGATTTTATCCAAGTCTGCAGGGTAATGTGACAGATTTACCTCTTGAACTTGAAAGTTGCACGATTATTAGCCAAGTGGTCTTGGCAGAACTGTTTAGATTGCATAACTTGAATTGGGAATTGGTTTCATATACATGACTTGGGTGGGGGTGATCGTGGATAGAGGATGACAATGAAAAATGTAAAACATAGGTTGTTAGGAAGTCGTGGTATGTGCAGAAAATGAGCACATTGCTTCCCTAGGTTCATGTTAGAACACTTGCTAACAAGAACAGGATCTTAATTTGTTATAATGAACTAATAAACCCAAGTATAAGGCACTTGGAACCTCCCTCTTGAGTACTCTCACCCAAGCCCTAAATCACTCCACAGAATAACCTCTCTCACTTACCCTCCCTCCATTTATAACAAGATGTAACCACCCTAGTAACCACACTTACATAATAACTACTAGTAACCACACTTATACAATAACTACTAGTAACTTCCTAAGTATCTAATTACCCTTATACCCCTAACCCTATACTAATCTAATTACCCTTATACAAGATAAACCCATGTATACTAATCTAGGTATCTAACAGTTCACTTGTCATGGAATGTGGTTGTTGACTTTCCAAACTGCCTAACTATGTAGACATAGTTCTGGTCAACTTGGTCTGCAACGGGTTAAGGCAGAGAGGGGTTTGGGAGGCTTTGGATGTGTGCCTACTCAGTGCTCAGCCACAAATGACAGTTTGTTTGCAAGGTTAGGTATGTGGCATGTGGTTTTGGCAGTTGACCAAGTAAAGGGGACTGAGACTCAAACCACATTGCAAGAATGGCCATTTTGGATAATCCTTTTGCATTTCTGCCTCTATTTTCTTCAGAAGCTCTCTTTGATTCTCTCTTTTATTGTATTCCATATTCTTTCAGAATGGCTATTTTGGATATTTAGGTGTGTTCATGAATTTTGGCACATACATATACTTGGTTTTCTCAGTCCCTGACTGGGGAAAAAGAAAGATTACAGTTGATACATACATTCATACATACATTTGTATATACATACATACATATATACATACATACGAACGTACATATATACACACACATATATAAAAGATGTATATTTCTTCTTTTTTTTTTTTTACAATTTCGAGTAAAAGAGACTGTAGAATTGTTGATTGATTAATAGTTTTGTTTTCAGATTTGGTCATTGAATGTTAAACACATAAAATTTAGGGTCACATTTTCTTATGTTACTTGGCTTCTTTCTTGATTTGCTCTTTAAGTTTAGCATATATCTGGATACACGTCAAGACTTTTGCCACGGTCTTGTTGATCTTGTCATAGAATTACAATCTGTGTATCGTGATTCTATATAATCCTTGATTTGTTGAGGTGAATTTATAACACGGTCTTTTATTTTGAAGATTAAAAAGTAATGGTTGAATACACCTCATAAAAGTATGGTCATTTTCTCTTTATGTTACTGGTTCTCTTATTGAAAAGAGAAGCAAGTTTGGGTTTTTGGTAGGTTTTGACATTGATATCTTGTTCCCACGCTCCAGATTAGCAAGAAGCAGCATAACCTTGTGAAGAATATGAAGCAATCTGGATCTCTGGACCAAGTTTTAGGTGACATTCAAGCTTTTAATGTACAACCGTACCAAGTATTTGTAGAGGAAGAACAGAAAAAGTTGCATGAACACTGGTGAGAGAATATTTTAAGTAACATTTACTTTTACAGTATCGAAAATTTCATGCGCTCCCCTCATACAATAGTTTTTTTCTTGGTATAGGCTGCAATTATCAAAAGTTCATCTCCCAGTTGCGTATGCCAATTGGAGACAGATTCATTTACAGAGACGGCAAATAATCAAGGCCTTGGAGCAAGACCTGAAAGACAGACAAACACAGCTGATGGTGCTTAACAATTCCACTTCTGTTTTTCTTCTCTCTCATAATTCTCTCTCTTTATTGTGTTTGTTCATCGTTGAATGCAATATATCTGGTTCTTATTTTACCAATATTTTCTTTTGGGTTCCTTCTGTAACATTCTCTTTTTAACGTTTTACCTGCAATTGAGGGTTTAGGATGTGGACACTGAAAGCCATGACAGCATGCTTCGAGGTCAAATGGATGCTGAAGAAACAGATCAAATGGATATGGAAGAAACAGAAAATGAATCTATTGAAAAATCAATTTCAGGTTCCCAAAGTAGTCAGTCCTCAGAGCAGGCCAATGGTGGACTGGAGACCGACAGCAGTTCAAATCCCAAAAACCATGATGCCTCAAATTCTGGTGATACTAATCTCAAAGAATCTGGAATATCAAGAAACATGGATGCTACAGAAAGCTCAGCCAGCCAGGGAGAGGCCCTACTTTCTATTGGTGATGTCCGTCCAGGACCAGGCATGCCAAAGAATTATTACAGCTCTTCTACCAGCCATGATTATGTGGCATCTATAAGTAATTTGTCTCTTGCGAATTCTCATGCTGACGATGAGCAAAAAACAAGAGTTTTCAATGTTGATCCTGAAATGCCTGTCAGAGGTGTTGCTAAAAGTTTGTTGCATAGTCAGTCAGACAATGACGCTTGTGTGAAACATGGCTTACATGGCAGGGATATTGGAAAAATTTTGTTGCCTAGACAATCAGATAATGGTGCTTTTGTGGAACCTGATTTGCATAGCCGAGACATTGGAAAAAGTTCATTACAAAGACGATCAGATGTTGACACCTTTACTTATGAAAATGAAGGTAAAGATATTGGAAAAACTTTGTTACATAGACAACCAGAAGATGACACCTTTTGTTCTTATGAAGATCAAGGTAAAGATATTGGAAAACATTTGTTACATAGGCAACCAGACGACGGTGTCTTTAGTTATGAAAATCAAGGTAAAGATGAGTTGCTTCATTCTGTATTTAAGAGACAGGGAGCTATGTCTTTCCATCATCACAAGGAAAGGCACTCATGTTTAGATTTTCAGCCATCAAACAATGACTTGATAGAAGAGAGTCAGTTTTCTAGACATTTCCAGGAGCAGCCAAATTTATCCATGCCTTTGCAGCAAAGGCAGAAGGAAGACGACCAAGTATACATTCAACATGCCGTTCCAGAGAATATTTACCCTGATGGCAACAGATATCTGATTCCTCCATCTCAGCAACAGTTATTACCCTCGGTTGGAATGCAGGACTGGGCTGCTAACTCGGTTTGTTTGTCTTCTCATATCCATTCTCATTCTCATTCTCATCCTATAAACGGTGGATGTTTATTAAGTGAGAACTGGTTTTCGAGCGAGCATCAAGTCCGTGATGGGTTTACAGGGTCAGATGGTGTTAGCGTTATAGTCCCAAATCCAAGCATTGGTAGTGGAAGCAACAGCGCAGATCAAACCTTATTCAATGTTCTATCTCAAGGTAATCAATTCCGTTCCCCTTTCCATTCAATGGGTTCGAATGGCCAATTCATTTCCCCAAGGAACTATGGAATGTTGCGTGAAGGAAATCCCATGATCGGCAACGTTCTACCAGAAACATCCAACCCAATTAATAATTACTTAGGAGGGCATGAAATAGCATCTCAGGGTATGAGCTGGGTAGGGATGAAGCATCAAGGTTCCAACTTGACTGATCCAATGGAGAAACCATATTTGAGATCATGGAATCAATGAAGAAGAAACCTATGGTCACTTAGTTTTGCAATAAGAGACAAAGTTGTGAATTTTGTTTTGGAGTCAGGACTGAAAAGAATGGAACGAAAAAAAGAAACTTTGTGGATGCTTCAAACAGAGGCTAGTTTTGTGCATCAAAGATATACATACCCAATTGATACAAGAACAGAAGCAACACAACACCATGTATATATATCTAGATGTTAGATGAGCTGCTGGAAGAGAGGAAATTTTAAATGATGAAAATAGAACCAGGCAAAAAAATTACTTTTTACCTGGCAAGGTAAATTTTTTTTGTAGCTTTTGTTCTTTATTTTAAAATTTAAACCTTCCCCTGTGTTCTGTTGCTTAGAAAAGAAAAAATTTCAATAATTTTGGAGGCTTTACAAAGCCATCTATCTGAGGCCAATGCTTTAGAAGAGATGATTCTCTTATTTTTATTTGATTTTGTTATTTTGTTAAGTTATTGATTAATTTTAAAGTAGAGCCTCATGGGATGGTGGTAATAAGTAATAACTGAGTTCTATTTTTCTTTCCGTTTAAATACTACTTTCATCTCAATAGTTTTGATTTTCATTTTGTTTTTGTTTGCTTTTAAAATGTGTATTTTTGTGATTTCTATACTTTTAAACTTTGTTTCATTTTTATCTTTTGTATTTTCTAAATGTTCATTTTGGTTTTTATACTTGGTCCTTAGTGACACTTTTGTTCCCTTAAATATGAAACTTTTGTTCCCTTAAATATGAAGTAGAAATGAAAATGAAGATGAAGGAATGAAAATGAAGAAGGAAGGACTAAAATGGTTACTTTTTGAAAGTAGAAGAATCAAAATGAATGTGGTAAAAGTAGATGGATCCCAAATGAAATTAAACTACCAAAGTTGAACATTTCAAATATAGAAGTCAACCAAATTAGTATTTAAACTTTTTCACTACAATATTCAAATTTACTACGAAGATGCTCATGTCTTAGGGCTCGTTAACTATTTGGTTTTCTATGTTTACTTTTATTTTCTTTTATTTTTGTCTTGTTTTAAATTAACCTCACAAGTTTCAATTTCATCTATTGATTTCAAATTTTTGGAAAACAAATGGTTTTGGAAAAGGAAATTGCTACAAAAAAAATCAAACTATTTAAAAAAAAAAAAGCAAAATTTTCAAATAAGATACATAAAGTTCGATGCTTTTGTTGTATTTTGTAAATAGCTCGATATTTTACTATTTTTAAAAATGTTCGTTTTAAAACCTTGTTTTCTTTTTGAAATTTGGGTAAAAAATCAAATTTTTTTTTACTAAACAAGCCTTAACAAACAAATACAAAAAGAAAAATTGGATGAAATGACAAATTTAGAGGGGTGTTCTTGATTTTTGGCAAAAACCGAATTTATTAAGCTTTATAGCAATTTTTAACGTGCACATGTCATGTTTTACCAATATGCCGATTTGACTTTGATATATGGTCGGATGTCTGATTTTTCTATTACTTTGCAATTTATTTGAATATAGTTTAAGTGAAATCGTCTGAAACAAGATCATGCATCAGTTATTTATATATATTTTCTTAGAAAGTATCAGATATGTGTTTCAAACCTAACATACTTGAGAGAAATGTGTCATAATTGGCTCCCATTGAATTTTAAATTCTAGATCTGACTTGATTTTACCAAATCATTAGCTAACTTGAAGATTTGATTTGCATTTTATATATATATATATAAAGATCCCATTTTTTTATTTTTTTATTTGCCAATTTGGTTTAATTTGTTTAATTTTTTTAAAAAAATATCAAAAAGATCTCATTAACGAACTTTTACTAAAATAAAGTTTTGGTTTGTTTGATTGATTTTTTATCTTTTTTAAATATAATATCAAGATAACTAAAGCATATAATAAACTTATCATATTATGTGTTAAATACGGTATAATTTACAATACAAGAGATGTGATTTAGAGATTTGAAATACATTTTCAAATAAGGTATTTTGATATATTATAGATTTCTTAAATGTGATTTCTTCCCTTATCTTTCCCATTTTCCATCCATTGGGTAACACATTTCACTAATATGGGTTATTTGACCCAAAACTTACTAAACATTTTGTTGGACTATTTTGAATTCAATTTCTTTGTAATAAAAAACAATGAATTTTAAATTGTTTTCAAACTAAACCCAAAATTGCTTTAAAGTTTTCTTACTATTTTGTTGATAGGAACTCATAATTTGGTCTTCATTGTAGATGAAAATGTAAACTTTTGTTTTAATGTTTTCATATTATTATCTTTTTTTTTTTAATTAAAAGAAATCTTCTATCTGACACAAAAATTGTTCTAATAATTAATTTTAAAAAAAAAATTATTTAAAAGGATTGAAAATATTTAGAAATATAAATTTTTTTTACTATATTTGAAAAATTCGTAATTTTTATTCTATTGTCATCATATATCTATCGTGAAATCACACAAAATGATCGCATTATTTTAGCATAGATTTATTACTTTTGTTCAGTTAAATTCTCTAATTTTTTGTATTTTCAAGAATGTAAATGTAAGAATTTATTTTCTTTTTCCTTTTACACGGACATGCATCTCACATGTACATTAGAATAATCAATGCACTAAATGGATCTGTGTAACTAACTCCACCATGAAAGTAGATGCATTCAATTGACATCTATTGAATCATATTTGGAAGAGTCGATCATATTTGGAAGAGTCGCATTCAGTTAACATCAATTGCACTTATTCTATCTGAGATTGTATGTTTTAAATATATGGGTTTATTTTGTGAACTAAAAGTTAGAAAGTCGCATTCACTATCTTTCAAATGAACACCACCCAAAAGTCATAACACTCGACAAAAGACAATATGTAAATTTATAAAAAATAAAGAATAAAATAAGCATATAAAGATTCTTCCCACGCAGTTATATATATAGAGAGAGAGAGTTAACTTTCTATTAACTAATAATAATGAAACTATTGATCCAAAGAGATTTATCATGCTTTTGGATAGATCGAAGAAGGATGATATTTCTCTTATGCGTACTTGCACATTAATAGGTTAAAATATCATTATAACCTATACACTTGTTGATTTTATAAGTTTTATTATTTGTTATCCATTAACACTTTTGGGTATAGGTTTTGATGAAAAATAAGTTTGATTGTGAAATTATAGAGATTGAATAAATTTTAGAGAAAAAGAATTAAAATGGTAGAGAATTTATTTGTTAATAAGTGAGTGATGGAAACCAGCTGGTGAAAAATTAAAATGAATGAGTGGGACATCTTTTTTCTTTATAGTATTTATGCTTTTTAAATGTGGAAATTGAATGAATGAATGAACGTTAAGACTTACATTTGAATTTTCATTTTTTAAGTTTTGAATTTTATTTTCAATATTTTACCCTTCTGATTTCAAAAGTTGAATGTTGCTCACTTGATACACCAACGTTATGTATATGTGATATGTGATAATATGTGATTTGTTAGCTGAAATGTCATATTATGTATTCGAATTCTACTATCGTTATCCCCACAAAATCCTATTTTTCTTTTGAAAACTTCTCACACTCACTCATCATTTACTCAAACAAAACAAGCCAAATACGATATGATGCACTTTTTACTATTTTTCACAAAAAAGCATCTACTGGATTCCTAATCCATACAGATACTCCAAATTTAGCATAACTTTTTCATACAAAACCCAATAACACAGAAAAGCATTTTCATTTGCACCATTTGTGGTCCCTTCCTTAATCCTTTGTATGTAAAACAATAATTAAATAACACAAAAGTGGGAGAAAAGAAGAAAAAACTTACATACAAACTTATAATTCTAACTCACATAAGGCCTTTCAACTTCAGCATTTACTCTTTCAAATCACTACAAATAAACCTTACAATTAATTATAAGCTTTGGTTACAATGATTTCAACTTTTTTTAAGACATAACTGTGCTAATTAGAAGTTGGAGGTATAATGATACTAAATGCTATATAGTAATTTTATTAAGGGTGATTTTTTGCAGTTTTCTCATGGCTAATACTAGGGAGTGTGCTCAAGGTTAGTAGTTTTTCTATATTTTAGGATTAACTATAAAACAAAGGAGAGAAAGTTCCATTGAAGCTAGAAATTTGAGAAATGAACCTGGGAGAAAAAAAGAAT
The DNA here is from genome assembly GCA_025688845.1 of Cucumis hystrix. Lineage (NCBI taxonomy): Eukaryota > Viridiplantae > Streptophyta > Magnoliopsida > Cucurbitales > Cucurbitaceae > Cucumis > Cucumis hystrix. Next base: position 698,492 of record JACWES010000013.1, read on the forward strand.
TCATCTCATTATGTACGATTGGTTATATTTTTGTAGGCAATGTTGAGTCAGCAACCAGTTTGAAGGGTCAGTGATCCAAAAGAATTTACAACTGTTTCAGTGTCTCGACGACTTGCTTCATTGAGGGTCGAAGTGCCAGAATTTCAACTGTGCAATTACACGCAAGCTTTAACATTCCAAGTAAGTGTTCCTTAGGTCCCATTTCTCGAAGTTCAGGAGTGAAAAGCTCAGAAGTACGACCTTCCTTAATCAGCATATTTGCCCATGTAACAATGTTAAATCCGTTCCCAAAGTTGGAAAAGGATCGATCAAGCGATCTTTTTCCAGAAAGCAACTCTAGTAGCACAACTCCAAAGCTATAAACATCGGCTTTATCCGAGACCCGACATGTTGTAGCATATTCTGGTGCAACATATCCAAATGTTCCTGCCACATCTGTTGTGGCATGAGTCTCTGAAACCTCAAGAAGCCTTGCTAACCCAAAATCCGATATGTAGGTGTTGTGGTCTTCATCAAGCAGGATGTTACTAGGTTTGATATCTCTATGAACAATCCTAGGATCACATGAGTAATGAAGGTATGCAAGAGCTCTCGCTATGTCCAAAGCGATCTTGTGGATAACCGAGTGCTTTACATGTTTGCAAGATTTTTCATGGATGAAAGTCTCAAGGTTCCCACCAGAAAGATAGTTGTAAACTAAGAACATTTCAGCCTCTCCAACGTAGTACCCGAGAAGAGTTACGAGGTTTTTGTGTCGTATTCTTCCCAATGTTCGAATCTCTGCGTCGAATTGTTGAATCCCTCCTTGAAACCTACCAATGGACAATCTCTTTACAGCAACCAGGAAACCTGAGGGCAGTTCAGCCTTGTATGTTGATCCGAAGCCACCTGTACCGATTAGGTAACGAAGGCTGAAATTTTCGGTAGCTCGGACTACATTATCATAATTCAGATCGGAAGGAGCATCTGAGAAAGTCACCACTTGTTTCTTCTTTAACCTATTTTGTTTACCAAGCCTTCTCTTAACGATGATGATAATCGTTATCATTAAGAGTAAGCAAATTAGTGTTGAGGAAGCAGCTACAGCGATTACCATGGACATAAACTTTCTTCGTCTCTTCCACTTCTCAACATCGAGAGGAACCGGAAGTCCAGCAGGGGAATCAGAGTATGAATCTGGACATGGATGAAGAAACTTATTCCCACCAAAGTAAATGCAGTCAAACCTGTGGTGAAGATGAGGAATGTGGCCAGAAAGGTTGTTAAAAGACACATCTAATTTAGTGAGATGTGAGAGTGCAGAGAAAGATTCTGGTATTTCCCCAATTAACCTGTTATGATCAAGCAACAGAATCTCAAGTTTCGAAGCATATGACAAGCTGTCGGGGATAAAGCCAGTAAACAAGTTTCGAGAAAGATCTAAACTCAAGAGAGAAGTCAATCGACTAAGTCGAGATGGAATCTCTCCAGTCAAATTGTTTCCCCCCAAAAGCATCCATTTCAAAGTTTGCAAATTCCCCAACTGATCAGGTAAAACTCCACACAATCTATTCCCTCTCAAGTCAAGACGACGAAGCATCTGCAATTCACCAATTCGAGGTCCAATCGAGTTATCTAATTCATTGCTTGCTGCCTCAAACTCAATTAATTGTCGACAATGGAGAAAAAATGCATCAGAAATCTCACCTGATACTAAGTTTGAACTCAAGTTAACCGAAACATCTTTCATATCGTTACAGTGCGAGATCAGATCAACGGGAAGTGATCCATTGAACTTGTTGCTATTAAGCAGCAGTTTGTACGAGAACTTAATGCCATTAGCCAAAAGCTCTTCTCCCACTTTGACTGAAGCTAATGAGCCACTAAACCTATTCCAGCTAAAATCATGAGCAATTAGGAGATTGTCATTTAGTCTCGTGAAATCCCAAACAGGAAAATTCAAGTAAGAATTCCAATCGTCTTCCTGATCAGATAACATGGGAATCAAGTTCGTACAAAAACTGTCTTTCTCAAAGGGAAGAACACCAGAAATTTTGTTCTGGCTAACATTGAAATACGCCATACATGAAACTCGAAGCTGGGAAGGGAGGTTACCTTGAAGCTTGTTTGAAGATAAATCCAAGTAAGTTAGATTCGCACATTTCCGAATCGATTCGGGTATGGTACCAGTGATGTAATTTTGCCCTAAATTAAGAACTCTAAGCGAGCATAAAGAATTCCAATTAGTCGGCAATCTTCCATTAAAATTCCCTCTCGGTGCCCACAAAACTTGTAGACTTGGAAGCAAAAACAACCCAGAAGGAATACCTCCATTGAAGGCGTTGAATTCTCCTCTTAAACTATCGTTATCGGGATTGATATCGTTCAAATTCGTTAACACGATCTGTGACAACTTCCGGCAATTACCAAGCTCCTTTGGAATCGAATCAGTAAGGCTATTCCTAGAAACATCAAGAATTCTTAGTTCTGATATTTGGCCGATCTCAGCCGGAATTTTCCCCTCTAATATATTCCCATCGAGTAACAGAGTCCTGAGTTTCCAACATTGTCCAATCTCCGCTGGAATGTTACCAGTCAGAAAATTATGCGAAAGCCTCAAATGATTCAAAACGCCACATCTATTATCAACAACTTGAATATTACCAGATAATTGATTGTACGACAAATCAATTACTTCTAATTTTCCCGAACCAATCAATTTACTCGGAACCCAACCCGAAACCGAGTTATCAGACAAATTAAGCAAGCGGAGAGATGGAAGTGAACTTATCTGATTCGGAATCTCACCAGAGAAGTTGTTCCCCTGAAGCTCAAGAATCTCTAACGACTGAAGCTTACCAACAGTCCCGGGAATCTCCCCGTACATCAAATTATTTGGAAGCGACAAAACACGAAGCTGAGCAAGATTTCCAATCGACGGATTCAACGTCCCAGCCAGAACACCACCAATAATACTTCCACTAATATTCAGCGCAACTACTCTATCCGTACCACCATTACCGCAAGTAACACCAAACCAATCGCAGTGAGAAACCGACAAATTCCAACCACGAAGAACATGAGAAGCACCGAAAGAAATGGAGCTTTTAAACATGAGTAGCGACATTGCATCGTCGGAAAGGGAGGCAGCGGTAGGGGAAAAAGAGAAGGAGAGAGAAAAGAAGAAGAACCATGAAAGAGAGGAAGACATGGAGGGAGAGAGAAGGAAACAACTCCGGGGAAGGAGAGAATATTCCGATGAGGGTAGGTAGGGGCGGAGAGAGGGGAAAAGGGAGTTAGAAATGGTGGAAGATGTGGTTAGGTGGGGGTGTTGTGTTGGAATGGAAGGGAGTGATTGATGGAAAATGGAAAAGCAGAAAAGAATTATGGAAATGAAAAAGGGAGAAAATGGAAGAAAGTGTAGAAAGTGAAACAGAGAAATGAAGGAAGAAGGAAGAAGGAAGAGGAAGAGGAAGAGGAAGTAGAAGAAGAAGAAGAAGACAAAAGCAAGCGGCGTAAGGTAAGGATCGAGAACTATACTCTACGTTGCTGTTTATTCACATGCATAACATTATTATTTTTATTACTTTCTCTACAATTTTTTTTATATATGATAAATACTTTGGTATATTCTTTTTCTTTTTGCGTAGAGAGCCGGAATGGAACCAACATTACAATTAGACCCTTAGGATATCTAACTTTCAAAATCATAAAAACAATCCAGAAAAGAAACATCAAAACTTAAAAGAAAAAAACCCAAAATGAAATTTGACCTTCATTCTTCCCTCCTACTCTTACAATCTAAATCATAATTCACCCCACCCTTTATCATTATCATTAGCGGAATCCTTGTCACCACTCACATAAAAATAATAATTAAAACATTAAAAAATTAAAAAAAACAAACCAAAAATTTATCATTACTATTGAACTAATTTGGTGGAATGCATAAGTATAGGTTGAAAACACAATTTAAGTATTTTTTTTTTAAACTATGATTGAAAACGATGAATAGAAATGGTGTGACCTATGTTGCTCCTAAGAATTTTTTGATAGATAATACAACTATGAGTTTAGTTCGAGAGTCAAAATAACGAATTATATTAATCTAGACTTAGAACTCTTAAATTTAATAAATAGGTTTATTTAATTTAAATTTTATATCTAGCTATATATAAGTTTATTTAATTGGTATGTTGTATACTATTCATTAATGTTTTTAAAATAATGAAGCCAAAATTTGAAATTAAAAATGTGATTATTTTTTTTATATGAAAAAATTGGTTTTAAAATTTAACTACGACTTCGTGTAATTTCTCCTATAAGTGTAAAAACAAAAACATGAAATTTATACATTTCAATAATAAAAAAAAACACAAAATTATTACTAAAGGAGTCCTAAACTTAACTAATAGGTTATTGTTTTCAATTTTGTATTTTATAGGTGTTTGATAGTTGATACATTCAATTATTTTTGTCAAAAAATTCAAAAATTGATATATATATTTGATAAAGAATTGAATTTTATGTCTATTGTAACCCTATTATGTAGTATATATATAACAACTATGTCAAAAACCCTCTTAAGATGCAAAATTGATTTTTTTTTTTTTTTGAGATTATTCTTTGAACACAAAAATTCAAATCATCTAAATATAATTATTCATTCGCCCAAAATCATATAGTAATTAATAAGAAAAAATTATCACTCAAATGTTGGAAAAGACAAAATAAAAGATAAAGATGATATTCACTAAATTAATCCTTGTGCTTAATTAAAGACCTAATGTATTTGGACTTCAAAATTAGGCATAATCTGAGGGCTAAAATTTAGGGTATAATTTGATTTTTCCCCTTTTGTAATATTAGTTATGCACAATTTTTTTGTTTAATGAAACTTATATTATTTTTAAATAGTTGAAAACATATATGTTTTTTATAATAAAAAAAGTTTAAATTAATTATAGAACATTTTCAAATATAACACCAAAATATTTATAAATATATAACAAAAACTTCAAATTTTATCCATGACCCTTACCATAAAAAAAAGTAAATACACAAATTAAAAAAAAAAGCATTACTCAAAACAAAAATACAAACGACCAAGAAAAGAAAAAAGAAAATTAAAAAAACAAATATAGGGTACAATGGTCAATCATACCAAATATTATGCATTAAACAAAATTTTGAATAGATACATTCTAGAATATATTATTTTCTAAAATAATAAAAGTTATTTTAACCGTAGACTTGTTTGTAGATTTTTTTGGTTAACTAAAGTATTAAAATATTGACAACAAAAGCTTAATTCAACTGACACTTAGAATAAACATACTAAAATATTCTTCTAAGAGTTGTTGAATTTGATTGAGAAATTTAGTATTGTTATTATTAGAGAATCAATTAAATGAAAGGTGGCATTTTGATCTCATAGTTGAGGTATAACTTCAGAGTTGGTAAGGTTTTAAGAGGGTGAAAATTTGACATTTGGTGGTGACTAATTATCATATTGATAGCTACACATCTAAATATATATTAATTCCTTTGCATCTACCACATATATATGGAACAAATATTTTATATAAACAAATTTACATTTTGCTCCTATTACTTCAAATTTTAAAAAAAATATATAGCTTAATTTGATAACATTTTTGTTTTCTATTTATGTTTTTTGTTTTTGAACGTACTTGTTTTCTAGTTGTTCTCGATTTTTGTTTCTAAATTTTAAGAACATTTTTAAGAAAAAGGACTAAATTCGAAAAAAAAATATATAGTTTCTCTTTTCTATTTCTGATTTATATGGTTTTCTTTTCCTAAGTAAATAACATCATTTGTTGCAATTGTATTAAGCATGCAAATAAATATTTTCCAAAACATAGGTTTAAACATCTCTCTTTGAAAATAATCATAGCGTATTAGCTAGATTTGAGTATGAATAAAAACAATAATTATTGTATATTATTGTTCAAAACTAATTATTTGTATTTACTAACATCATAAACTTTATAATTATTTAAAAACTATTTTAATGCATGTTATAGATTTTTTCTTATTGAATTATATCTAAACTATAAAACAAGGTTAAGATAAGAAGAAAAAAAATAGAAACAAGAAAATAAGAATATCGTTATAAATTTTACCACATAGACAAATTTGTTTTTTAAATTTTACTTTTAGTGTTTTTTGTGATCAATTAGCATTTTATCACATATAAATTTTGTGAAAAACATTCAAACGAGTTGATGATAGTGGTTGGAGGTAATCGAAGGTTGACTACTAGATGATTGTCGACGACAGTGGTTAGAGTTGGTCAACTATAAAGATTTTTCAAATCAATTATTTAGTTTTTTTGTGATCTATTGAACTCAATAAAACAAAAAGTTATCACTACCCTAAATAGTTTCAACAAAATTTATTTTTAAAATTATATTCTATTTAATTTTAACACTAAAATAATATTCTTATCTTAAGTTCTAAAAAAATAAGAAAAAAAAAACAAAAAAACAAAAAAATAGAAACATAAATATTATCAAATAAAGGGAGGATATAGTGGTATATACATACTATAACAAAAATGTGTTTTCTAAAATTAATTTTAGATTATGAGGTCTAAATAATGTAAATTTTAAAAAAACCAAAAAATTTAAAATATTTTTATTCTATCCAGATTTTGATATTAAAATATTAAAACAACAAATAAACTATAATTTTAAATAGAGATATTTTTTAAAATAACAAAATAAATTAAAATATTTACAAATTATAGCAAAATTTTGGGTCTCATCACTAATAGTCTTCTATCACTAGATAGAATTTTTTATAGGTGGTAAATATTTTGTAAAATCTACTATTTTTAAAATTTTTTTGGATAATATAATTATACAATTCTTTCTAACATAAAACATGTTTATAAAGTAATCGATAATGGTTTGTATTTAGATACTATTTAGTGGATAATTGCATTACCAAATTTTATGATTTACTAATGTATTATCTCAAACACAATCATTTTAAACAATTGTTAAATATTGATATCTAATTTCGAATATGCTACTATATGAAACAAATGCGAAATATATTTACAACCTTTGATTTGGGTATATCATATTTTAAGCTTTCTTTTAGTCTATGTTTAGACTAACATTTTCTAATTTTGAAGTTGGTGTTGTATCACTTGAGTTTGGTTCAATTTAACAATTTGGGTTAGTTAAAGTAAAAAAATAAAAATAAAAAAAGATTAATTGCAACAACTAAAATGTTAAGAAACTCAAAATGTTTAAGATTTTGTTTGATAACTTGTTTGTTTTTTTTAAAAATATTAAACAAGCTTGTACTTTTAAGTTCATTTGTTATGTAGTTATTTTTTTTTTGTCGTTAGTGTTTTTAAAATTCAAGTCAATAACACTTGTAATTTATTTTGAATAATTGTCTATTTCATTGATGTATTTTCAGTAATACAAAGTGTACATATACCCAAAATAATGCAACATATAAGGTAAGAATAAACACAGTAATATATTTCAAGATTATGGTCAAATTACTCTAATTTCGATAATAACACTAATGATTTTTCAGACCACTATATTGGCTCCAAGATTTTCCTTTTTAGGTTGATCGAGCTCGTAGGACACTTAGTTTGTTTAGGATGAATAAAAATGATTATATCGATTTAATGTGATGACAAACACAGACAAAATAAGAGAACACAAAAACCAAATGGTTATGCAATGGTCTCACATATCAAAATTCTACCAAAGGTCAAACATGAAAGACAAAATATGTAGATCTCATCAAATAGTAATTGCGTTTTTGGGTCTCGTTAGGTAACTATTTTGTTTTTTCTTCCTTGTTATTTAGATTCTATCAATACGAGTTCTTTCAGCATGTTTTATGCTTTAAACATGGAGGTAAAACTTTAGAGGTAAAACTTTAGAGTTTTTATGATTGAGCTACTGAAAAGAAATGTACACCTCTTGTTGGTATAAGTATTGACTTTTCAATTCTTTTAGGTCCTCAAAATCTCTCTCATTTAGATATGAAATCGGTTTATTCATCATGTTCCCTTCCTAATCTCTCATAATGTTATAATTTTAGACAAACACTTGAATTTTAATTTTATTCAAATTATATTTAAAAAAGAAGTTTTTATGACAAATATTTTTATAAGTTCTCAAAACTTGGTGTTTCTTTCACACGGTAGAAAATGAAAAAAAAAAAAAGAAAGTTATCGGTAAAAATAATTCTTAGAAAGTTAATTTTTTATTTTATAAAAACAAAATTATAATAGGCCATAATATTTCATTATGTTCTCAATATCAATGTAGGATTGATTTTTGTTGTTAACGTCAGCATTCTCTCTCATGACGTGTTGAAGTGATGTTATGGAGTAGGGTCGCCAAATAAAGATGTGAATCATTAACAATTAAATAATTAATAATGACCCGAAAACAATGAATGAAAGAAAGAATCGAGCATGGGTAGTTAGAGATAAAGAAAGGTTTGATCGGTATCTGTTGGAGAAAAATGACTATTTTCTAAAGATCTCAAAAGTTTAAACAGACCTAAACAGACTCGATTGACCAACCAACAATGTACTTTTTCGTGGTCAGGGTCAGGTTAAACATTTCTTAAACTGGACCATAGTTGGTTTAGTGTCGATTTGGTTGGAAAACCGACTCCAACTAACCAATGTTCACCCTACCTAGCAATTGAAATTAAGAGTAACCTTTTGAATTTGTGAACCCCTATTCCCAATCACTAAAACCCTCGTACCAATAATGATAATTTCAATCCTAAAGATTGGGTTAGACACTAATTACCTTAAGATCACAATGTCTTGAAACAATAACACAAGCTCTTTGCCTTAAGATTCAAACACTCACAAATAGGACGATTAATCTCACTTATTAAATGTTCTTGTAAAATTCGATTTTTAATGCTAATCTAAAAAACAAACACAAAGGCCAAAACTTAATGCATAATAAAAAAAAAAAAAAAAAACTCCTTAAAACAACCTAATAGCAAAGCTTAATTAGTCTAATCCTAATACATAAAAAAGAACAAAATTATCCCTACTTAACATGTCATAACTAGGACAAAACTATTATAAAAATTTATGGAATGTATACGATGTTTCATTTACTTTTTAGAAATTAATTAAAAATAAATGATATTACATTAATTCTAATTAATAATACAACTTTAAAGACTTGAAACTTTAAAGGTTTTTGTAACATTCTTCAACTTTTACTATATATATAAACGGCTTTATTTTTTTCCTACCAATATCATTGACAATTAGTTTATTATTCTTTTCTCCTCAAAATTTTTATTCTAAAAGTTTAATATTTAGCATGTGAAGATAGAAATTCATTTTGGAGAAAATCAAGTGTACATAAAGAGAGGGTAAAGATGTAGTTCATCTTTGACATCTTTAGCTCAACTATCTATATGCGTACTCAAGAAGAAGGTAATCTTATTTACTACTTTTTTCTATTATTATTTCTTTAAGTAACATGAAAAATAGAAGACGACGAATTAGGTTAGCTGACATATAGATTTAACCTTTTTAATTTATATGAATATATATATATATATATTTAGAATGGTGTGTTTTAGTTTGAATTGTATGCCAAAGTGAAAAATGCTTATAAAATTATATAGATATATTAATCTTTCATATAATGTACAATGAACATAAAAAATTAGAAACAATAGCCTAGCTCCTGTTAGAACAATAAGATTAATTCTTTTTATATAAAAATTAAGTTAAATGAGTTTTACCTTGCACAAACTTTTAGAATAACAACAATATGTATTACAAATAAAACAATTTAAAAGCACCTAATGAAATATTAAAATGTACATGCAAGATAATATATATGTAATTTTATACCAAGTGAGTTGAGAATTACATAGTAAATGAAGAGGAACTTGAGAAAACTTATCATCTTACTTCAATTAAAATATAACAACAAGCTCACTTCTCATTAGTATTATCTATCCACTAATACAATAATACATATTATACTAAATATATTAAGGGGGTTATCTAGACAGAAATATTATCATTTATTTTCTTTAATTATTTTTAAATCACTTCATATATCAAAATTAAAATTTTTGTATGAAGTTATGTACTATTTAATTAAACTAAATAAATATCAATTTTCATATATTTAATATGAAATAATATTGGAAGATTCCTATTCGCACGAGATTTCCGGAGAAATTTGATTCGTGGAGTTGAACTTGAGTTGATGTTGTATTTTCGTTGATTTGATGCGATGCGGTTCGATCTCTAAAATTTGATTCTCTGATTCTCTCTTGATTGGATGTTTACGCTTAATTTGGAGGAAGCGGAGCACGTGATGCTCTTGAAGTTGAAGTTTTGGAAGAAAGCTTGTATCTTCAAAGGCCCTTCAATCTTCGAGGACGGTAGACTTCGGAAGTTAGGAAGTCTTCTAGTTCTTGGGAGAATTTTCTCTAGACCTTAGGAGTAAAAAATTTCCAACCCTTACAAATGTGGAGGATTCTTTATAGAGTTCTCTGGTGGGCTTTATGGGCTTCACCTTGGTTGGTCCATGAACCAGACCTATGGGCTCAACCACATGGATTTGGGTCATATTTAGCATTTAGACTCTTATTTTTTGGCTCAATTGAACTTAATCCAAGTAAATAATATTTATTTAAACCAAAATAATTAATTTGATCCAACGGTTATGATGAAAACATGTGGCATTATCAGAATTGACCAATTTATGTTTTTAATTTTAATTTGGGACACATATCAATTATTTTAATTAGTCTCAAATTTAATTATTTGCACTTTTCATCATTAATTTAGTAAATGATGTGGCAATTGAGCCAAGAAATAAGCTTAATTGCGCTCAAATGCTAAATATGACCCAAATTCATGTGGTTGAGCCAATGGGTCTGGTCCATGGACCAATCAAACTCAAACCCATAAAGCTCACCAAGGAACTCTATTAATAGAAGAGTTCTCCTCATTTGTAAGGGTTGAAATTTTTTGCCTCCAAAAGGTCTAAAGAGAATTCTTCCAAGAGCTAAAAGACTCCCTAACTCCTGAAGTCGGCCATCCTCGAAGATTGAAACTCTTTTGAAACTCTTTTGAAGATACAAGCTTTCTTCCAAGACTCCAACTTTCCTCGAAGATTGAAGCTTCTTTGAATATACAAACTTTCTTCTAAGACTCCAACTTCAAAAACATCATGTGCTCCGTTTCCTCAAATCAAGCATAAGCATCCAATTGAGAGAGAATCAGAGGATCAAGTTCTAGAGATCGAACCACATTACATCAAATCAACAAAAATACAATATCAACTCAAGTTCAACTCCACGAATTAAATTTCTCCAAAAATCTTGTGCGAACAATTTCCATACTAATTTTATTTATACACTTTAATTTTAATATTTAATTAAAGTTTGATGATATTGCGTATATAATATATATATATATATATATTTGTTCCAATATAAAATGAAAATTTTTACCTCCTCAACACATGTGTTATTTGACTTGTAATAAAAAAACTCATTAAAACAACCTAATAACAAAGCTTAATTAACCTCCCAACAAAAGTCCTAATACACAAAAACACAACATTATCTCTACTTAAAATGTCATAACAAGGATAAAATTTGAAAAATATTATAAAAATTATATCAGCCAAATCAATAATTTAATGTTTCATCAAAGAAACATCAATCCTAACCTATTCATCATCATGATATATTTATCTATATGATTGAATCAAAACAAATAGTGAAGGGATTGATTTCCAAGTTTACAACCAAAGTTATACCTAAAATTAGAATGCAACCGCCCTTAAAAATTAAAAACATTATTTATTATGTATGAAAACTGAGTATTAGTAACGGTATATCTTCAAATGGCAACCATGTAGGTTGATTAGTGGTAAAAAAAAAGAGACATAATCTCAATAACTAACTAAAATGTCTCATGTATTTGATCCATAGTTGTAAAAAAAAAAAGACATCTTCATCATCTAGAAATTAATTTCTTATAAGTTATCATGACACTCAAATCTTGTAGGATTGTTGAGATGTACAAAACTGGTTCAAACACTCACGAATATAAAAAGAAATCCTCAAAGTGGCTCAAGCCTCGAAATAAACTAAAAGAATTAAATACATCCAAATAAGTGTTATTAACTAATATTTACTCCTCCTAAACAATTAATTTTCGATATATACATACTATTTTCCTCTCTAAATTATATTTTTTTTCTCTCTAAATTATATATTATTGTCTGGATGAATTACAAATGATAAATTCGATATTAAACTTATAAGAAATGAACCTAAGTTAACAATATTTGACATCCGCCCTACTTCCTTTAGCAAAAAGTAAGAGATATAAATATACATGATATTAAACTTGTATGTACACATGATTTGTTGTAATAAAATAAGTTTGGATTTAAAATGATAAATTTAATATTTCTTTGATATTAGAAAGCTCCCCAAGAAATCTCAAACTCCAAAACATGAAAACACACTTTCCAACCAATCCTACAAATAATGTATGTGCTTGAAGTTTGGGAAAACATTACTCTCATATATTATAGATTTGCCTTAACTTTAATATGGGTTAAAGAAAAGACATAATATACGTACATGAATCTCAATTTTGTTGAACTATGAAAACAATCATTTTGGTTTTAAAAATTAGATTATTTTATTATATTCTATATGAAGTAAAATTCTTTATTTTAGTTCTTTTAATTAACTGTTATTTTAATTAAAAATAATGATTTTAAAAATCTAAAAATCCAAACCATAACATTTTTGATCAAATCATAATGTTGATGCTTGTTGATGCGTTGTTAAGAAACAAAGAAATTTAAGAGAATTTAAGGTGGGTTTTTGTGATGGTTGAGGATGATCTCCAATTACTACCAAATGTAAAAGTTTTGTTCTAGAAAAGATTCAAGCTCTTAACAAGCCCTATTCATCCATGTCTCTAAATTAAAGAAACATGGTGGTAGATGATTCTATGATAATCACTTGTGGGTGTTGTCTTTTAAGTGAAGTGCAATGGTTATAGAGAGAGAGAGAGAGAGAGAGAGAGAGAGTGATTTTATTGATGGGAAGAAGTGAAATGAGAAGGATGGGCTTTAGGCAATGGAGATATCACATCAAGGAACAATGAGGCAGGAATCGAGCTGAATGTCTGTCAAACGTCAATAGTGATCTCACTCGTTTTCTGATATTATTCATATTTGAAGTATATATATTAAAATGGAATAATTGTGGGTTTTCGTAAAATCATTTCAACAATAATCAAAATTCATGAATCTTGATTTGACCAATTCCATCTATTCTCGTACTCAATAAGTGGACAATGAAAATAGCTGTAAAAAAAAGGCATCTTTTTAATAATCATTAATACATTACATATATATATATATATATATATATCAATTGTTACATTTAAGGCTGTGTTTGATTATATATATCAAGTTAATTTGATCTTTAAAAAAATGACATGACACGTAAGCTTATATTATATTTTGTAGATTAACTAAATTACTTTTTCTTTTAACTTTTTCTCGTCTACATAACATCAAAATTGATATTTTATTTATACTTTTATCAACGTTTTCAACAATATTGAGAATTCACATTTTCACCATCTATATGTTTTAAACCTTGCTTTCAACACACAATTTTTTAATTATTGAATTAAAACATGGGTAATTGTTTATAACCTGGATTTTTTTTAATTTTAAATAACAAAACTATTAAAAAATATTTACTAATATAAAAAAAGTAACACAATTTAATAGACTATTATTTGTATCTATCTATAGTAAGATAAACATACTGTGTTGTTGATACTTTGTTATATATTTTGGTTGATTTGGGATTTAAAAATAAAGCTTCTTTATTCTTTTAATAAAGAAATATCTTTCATTTCTAATATTTACATTAAAGTCGAAGTCATCCATGAAATAATTAGGTCCAAATTTGGTGCTTTGATTTAATAATTTCCCCATTAGGTAACAATCAGTAAAATCTTAACCAACAAAAATAAACGTATTAAAATGCATTGAAAGAAAGTTTAATATATAGTAAACATTTTCGATTTAGAGGCAAAGGAAGACCCACATCAAAGTTAATTACCATCTAAAAACCAATCTAAAAGAACAAAGGGTACTATAAACTCTCACAAAATCTTCATAATTTGAAGAGACAAAAGAACTAAAACAAAACTCTAATGAGTAATCATATTTCATGTGCAAGAATACAAAAAGAGATAGAGACATTTTCTAACCTATTCGCCCTTCACCAACAATCTCACACCATGAATCTCATCATTGGTTGGTTGAAACTAAGGTAATTATAATCATACCATAACTTACATATAAGGTTAGAAAAATAACAACTAAAATTGAACCGCAACAAATTTAAAATACATAAATTGTCAGTAACACATTGATGTTAGGAGCACGTTCATTGTGCATCTGAAACTTTTAGTTACGCCGATATTTTTAGTTTTGGCAGCGTCTTGTCTGTGTCACTAAACACTGAATTTCTTGTAAGGCAAGACAGTTCATTTTTCCCCTCCTTCTCATTTTCTATTTTACAAAAAGAGGAGGATGAGCTTGTACTTCCCTAATCTTTGATCTAAGATTGGAAGAGAAAGAACCAATGGTGCTACCAAAAACATATATGTCAGTGAGTAACGTTTTAGCGGGAAAAGTCAAGAACCAAAAGGTAACATAAATTAAGCTTTAGAAATTAAAGTGTATATTTTTGTCCTAAAGAATATATTTATGCCACATGAACAACTTTAAAAATATATAGTTAATATCTATTTAAACCACATCAAGATGAAAATAATAATAACAACTAACAACTCTACATAAGTAAAAGCTAATGGCATAGACCAAAAGCGTTAAAAGTGGGATAAAACAAGAAACTATGTCAATACCTCAATGATTAATTAATTGGTGTTTTCTCTATTTTCAAGTGCTTTTAAGTTAAAAGAATTTTCAAGCATTTATTTATTATTATAGAAACTTTTGCAAAAGTATGTTAAATGAAATAGTCCTTTTTTTAATTAAGAAAAATATTAATCAGCCAAAATCATAACTTTATTATGAACTGAGATCATTCATGCTGAATACTGAATAGGTTTAATTTCACAAAAGTTAAAGATAGTTTCCAAAAGTCAAAAAGATTAAAAAAAAAAAGGGAAAAAAGAAAACATATTAACCTATTTCTCCGTGCCCTTTGTCAAATAGTTTTGATTAAAATTTTGAAATTTTTAAAGAGAATAAAAATGCTACAAAAATTTAACTAAAAAATCAAGGTTCATTTGATGGTTATACATCTTTAATGGTTGTCCTTATTTTTAGAATTAGGTTTGTCTCATCCACTTTTCACTTTTTTTTTAAAAAGTGATTTCACACAGATTCCCAACCTCTAAACTGAATTTGATAAGCAACACATTTGTGAGGGTTTTGAATATAACAATTTTAAATTATCACTTTTGTGAGAGTAAAATCTTTTTTTTTTCTCCTTGCAATAGAGTGGATATCAAATGATTGGATGTGTTGTGAGAAAAAGAATCTAAAAAATACGTCGAAATTGAAGATCTAGTCAGACTTGAGCTTAAATATATGGAGGACTTTTTAGCTGAAAACAATAAATTTGGATCTTAAATGATAATAAACTCATCTTATTGTATGGATGATAGTCATATATTTCAAAAGGTTTATCTTGTAGTGCTCGGGAGAAGAGGGTTCCAATGTGTTTTTAGTCATTTGAATCATAATTTAAACCATAAAAAGACGTGAGTAAATTAAAAGAAGATTTGAAGTAAAACTCAATAGGATTCATGACGTGGGACATGAAATAGCTTGTTGGAAGGGAATTGCAACCCTTCACTTATTGCAACCCTTCAAGTGACATTCAGTTAATGGACGAGTAAAGTTACAAATTTGTCATTTTTTCAAATTTCTTACCCTTTTTTTTTTTTTTTTGTCTCTCTTTGCTTCTTTGACGACCACAACTTCTCTTGACTAGAGTGTGAGAGAACAAGAAAGCTAGAAAAGAGAGAGCTTTTATTTTGGTATTTTCACACCAATTTGATACAACAAAGGGGCAAGAAGTGAGGCAAATTTCATTTTTCTCCAGAATTTTGAATCATCAGTACAGAGCCCCTCATTGGAAGTGAGATAAAAGAAAAAAGGTAATAGAAAATGAGAAAGGTGGGGATCACACACACAATCTAATGTGGTTATTACCACATTTAGCATCCCAATTCATATTTGACTTTTTCATTTTAAAAAAAACTTTAATTTCTTCCCCCCCATAAATTTCAAGTTCTTACCCTTTTTCTATTCCTTTTTCAATCTCCACCATTAACCAAATCTTACCCTAAATTCAATAGTTGATTTTAAAACCTAAGTTTCAAAATAAACCAATATGCATGCCAAATAGAACTTGATTAAGAAAGACTTTTCTTGTGTTATATTTCAATATATTTAAGATGAATAATACAAATAATCGTTTAGATAGTGGGCAAACAAAATCTCTAACATATTTGTAAGTAGAGAAAATTAAATAAGGAACTAAATAGTTGTTGTAAGAGAAAATATTATGTGTGAGAATAAGTTGATGAACCAATTTGAATGGGGATGTTAGCAACCAAGAGGATGTTAGTCTTCCCTTCTTCCTTGATCTCCAAAGACATTAAGCGTTTGATGTTTCTAAAAAAATAAACTATGGTATAATTCATAAGTGCATAAACAAAAAAATTTGTGTACTATTATCGTCTTATGTACCAAAGTGATATATGCGATACATATTTATAGTTTCTGTTATATTTGTAAATACATACAAATTAATTATGATGGTATATGTGATGTATATATTTACGATCTAAACATAAAAAGGTGGTAAAGTTTAGCTACAAATATATAAGAAAATAAATAAGGAACCCATTAGTTAACATTATTTTGCAAGTGAATGTAAACTAAAATTGACAAAGTCAAAGTTTGAAAATTATATCAATAGGGAAAGAATTAAATATTCTGTAATTGATGATATTTTTTAAAAAATAATTAATACAATTAATAAATATAAAAAAATGTTACAAAAAGTTCTCATACATGGCAAAAATTTTTTTTCATTAAACTAATTACATAATATAGCAAAAAGTTCAAATGGACTATAGAGAATTTGAAATTTAACACTTGAGAACTTGAAACCATAAGTGTGCTTCAGCATTTGGATCTTGGTAGTTTAAATCTTCAGAACTTTAATATGTCTTTCTAATTTTCGGAACTTTGCGAATTCTTCCCCTCCAAATGAAAGTGAAAGACCTTTATTTATAGACGATTTTTATGGACTTTAGGTGATCTTGGACCCAATTGTCTGATGGGCTTGGCTTGAGCCCAATGTCTTTTTTATCCAAATTTCTACAATGGGCTTGAATTGGGATAGGCATAAGTCATTGGGGTGAAAAGAAGAATAAGAAATTAGGAGGTTTACTTTGGAAAAATAGCAAAATTATTTTTAAATTGTTAGAATAGAAAAATAGAAAAATCTGAAAAAAAAAAGATGGAGTAATGTCTTAAATGCCCTTACCCAAGTGAAAAACTTGAATCCTAAATACAATTATTCAATAAACTTCAAATACTCTATAATTAAACAAAACATCCCACACACATTTAAAACCTATGAATCTAATTTTTCCCCCAAAACTAAAAAATAACACATATCGTCGTAGAAGTTCTACCTAAGCTCTGCAAACGTTTCATATCTCCTTCAAATCGTGCATGTATTGAAAACTTTCCATTAATCTCACGTTTTGAAACCCTAGAAAATTTTGAAAGGTCTTCCGTTCACTTGAGTTCCACACCTCCAAACTCTTTTGTTTGCTATCTTTAGCGTTTTGTTCTAGTGAAAACCTTCAACTTCTTCATACGAGCCGTAACATTTTTGTTCGTCCGTTCCACTTCTTCATATGTGCCCTAACTATGTCCCTTAACTTCGTCTGCTTGAAATTCTTCCGTCCCACAATCATTTTCGTTCGTCCGCTCCACCTAAGGGTTTTTGATTGCATTTGTCCCCTTTCTTCTCTCCAGCAAACATGTGAGCTTCTTCAATGAATTTTTTTCCTCCGTATTTTTTCTTTCTATTCGTTTGCACTCTAATTGTTGTTTTTGTTCGTTTTCTTCCTATTTCTTCTTTCTGTTCAATTGATTGTTCTTCCCATTATACTTCTTCATTGAGGCATGCACAACAATGTTAACTATAAATTGTTTAGTTTTTGAAAAGTTTCCATTGGAGGTCTGAAAGAGAAAAGTAAATTGAATAATTTTTGTTTTTTGATTATAGGTTATATATATATATACATTTGGGAATATTTTTCTTTTTTATCTATTTATTTTAATTATCTTTTTAAATTATATCAACAAATATCAACAAATATGCCCTTCAATTTAGGAACAACAAATGGGATTTGGTTTGTATTGTTTTTTCTTTTTAAACGTTTATTGTTTTTATAAATTGTAGCAAATTTAAAGATGAAAAAGGAGAAGGGTGAAGGAAGAACAAGAACCATTGATGGTTACAATGGTTCGAATAAAACCATTAGCAATAGGGAATCAAAATCTTTCAAGTTCTTCCAACGAGGTATTAAAGTATATTTTTTCAATTATAAATAAATTGTAAATTCTTATAACTTATTGTATGACTAATTACAGAAGAGACCAGAACATATGATGGCTAAGGGGTCGAGAAGCAAGCACAAAATTCAAAAAACATAAAAAAAAGGGGAGGAATGAACCGCCAAAGGAAGATGCCAATGTACAGAAAAAGCAAAGAATAATAAGCGTGGTAAAATGCCTTATTAAAACATTTATTTTCTAATGAATACAATGATGTTTTTAATGTTGTGGCCTGTGTAGGTTTCTAAAAGAAAATTTATGACAATGAAACGGTAAGATAAAGAAGAAGAGATTGAAGAAAAGGTATGTCTTGTACATTGTTGTACTTCAATTCGTAAAATATACCATATTGTCTAAATTATGTACAACAATTCGTAAAATATACCATATTGTCTAAATTCATAATATAACCTTGATGCACAGGAAAATAGTGAAAGTGAAGAAGACTAGCAAAGAGAGAAGATAAAGATGAAGAAGGCAAGGAGAGACCGCATTAAATGAAGAATTCAATTCATCGATAAAATAGACAAGTGAACAAAATGAGTGATCCATGGATAATAAAAGAGTAAAAAGAGTACAAAAAAGGGAAAGAAGGAAACTATATATGACATTTGATAACTGTAACCGACTAACCGTATCATTTTTTCAGATTTTTACTATAACTGTAACATTTTTATAACATAGGTGAAGACTACTAAGAAGGAAGCAAAGAAAAAAGAAGATAGACGATGAAAAAGAAAAGCATCGATGAAAGAAGAAAAGACTGAGATATGTGTGATATTGTACTGTCGTTTATATGACATGGCGGTAATTACACTATACTTGTGATTTCTGCTTTATATGATGCAATCCATCCTATAATACTATGAAACTAGTCTAATAGAATTACAGGGTATTTGTATTATGTTTTGGAGTGTGATGCATTATGGATTATGATACTTTGAACTTTCATAATTTGTAGATTTAAACTATAAATACATTGTATTTGTCAAGTCTGTTGTACAAGATGCAATCGATTATATGAATGGAGTGAATCATTTATTGGAATTATTATATGTTGAGTGTTATGCATTATGTGTACAGTTTTATAAGTTTGTTGACTTATAGATTCTGGAACATGCATTAATGAGATTGTGATTAACTGTAATGTATTTGGTTATTATGAAGTTAACTTATAAATTATTACTCATCAGTATTAGAACTCTGTATACTTGATGTGCAATGGATGGAGGAATGAACCTCTAAAAATAAATCTGCAAACAAAGAGCACAATAATAGAGAAGATAAAAGAGAACCTCGAAGAAAGATTGACAAATAGATTTAGAGAAAGGATATTTGGACACTTTCTTAATTTCTCCATAACAAACTACTCCTCCCAATTATTGTTGCACCTTATTCAAAGAATCACTACTAGAAAAATGAGTTTTAATGACACTACTAATCAAGACATTGTGTCATTAAAAATAAAAAAAAGGGGTGGGGTGAGGTAAATTGTGTCGTTGAAAATAAAAATACAGATTATTTCTTGACACAATTCTATTGACATAATTTAATTTGTTTTGACACATTTTTTACGTCATTAATTAATGACAAATTTTTTGTGTCATTAAAGAAATGTCCAAATGAAAAAACCCCAAATTCCAAAAAATTTTAATTTTCCTCCCTCATCCAATTAAAACTAAATAAAAACCCCAAATTTTTTCTCAAGCAAAAACGCCGACATTGAAAGAATCCTTGATGCATTTTTTTCTAACTCTCTACCAAAAACACAAAAAATAAAAATAAAAAAATCCCATCGAACGTAGTGGGCTACCACTTCGTTGTGAAGAACCCTTGCCTTCCAATTTTCTACCACCCGCCACCGTCGATTCCACACTCCAACCATTGCTGTCGTTGCTGCCATAACAAGCCTTCGCCGTCGAACCCACCAATCTAGCCATTGTCGCCGAATAAATTTATTTAGAAATATGAGTTTTAATAACACTTGAAATCAAGAAAAAAAGGGGAGGGAGGGAATAAAATTGGTCGTTAAAAATAAAAATGCAAAATTTGTCAATTTTCTTGATACAAATTGAGTTTTCTTGACACAATTTTCGCGTCGTTAATCAACGACATAGATTATGTGTCATTAAAAATTACCACAATAGAAAATCAATGTTTCCCTTCATTCGTATGCTTTCTGCTTAAAAAAAAAACAATTCGACACTTTCATCCATCATGCGAATCACGACCGAAAAAAACCCTTACTTCATCCCACGTTGCCGTTGTCTTTTCTCTCTCGCAAACGCTCTTCGACGATGTTTTCCCCTCTCTCACAAACACTCTTCACGACTTTCTCTCTCTCTCAAAAGCTCTCCGCCCGCCGTTTGAAGGAGCTAACCAAATTTAAAGGTAGTTGATGAATCTGTGGACCATGAGATCGATCAGTCCATTTATGAGTTAGTTTGATTAGATTAGGTCACACATACATGTATTACAATTAATTTATCTTTTGGATTATCGTAAAATTTTTACCGACAATGCAATTTACATTTTTTATTATTAATAAAAAAATCTTTCTAAACATATGTGAGCAAGTTGAATCATGTATTTAATTTATTTATATACATCATTTATATGTAAAAAAATGTGTTGTGACTTGAAAAATAACGACACCAAACAAGTGTCGATATATAAGCCTTTATTAAACAGGAATAGTGTCGTAACCATCATGGATTGGTCTAATGGTAAAAAGTTAAAAAATTAACTAAGAATATAAGCTAGCCCAAACACTCATGGGATACTCATGGATATAAGAAAAAAACAGGAACAATGTCGTGAATTATGTGCAACGAAACATTTAAACATGACAATATATTCGTGTCGAGTTATAGATAACGGTGACATATTTATTGTGTTGAGATAAGGGTATTAATGACAAAATCTTGGCGTCATCTAAGCATCTTTAACGACACATTTTTCGAAGTGTTGTTAAATAGCATTTCTTGACAAGGGCTTAAATGACACAAAAATTGTGTCGCTGAAACTCCTTATGACACAAATTTTGCGTCGTTAAACTCAAATTTCTAGTAGTGAATGTGCAAGCCAAAATCGACCAACCAACTATATTTTCTAATAGGAGGGAGGGTACTTAAATTTGGGTTGAGAGAGTTCGCCCTAATTACCTGTCTAAACAGCCACGAAATACCCGA
Source organism: Cucumis hystrix (assembly GCA_025688845.1). NCBI lineage: Eukaryota > Viridiplantae > Streptophyta > Magnoliopsida > Cucurbitales > Cucurbitaceae > Cucumis > Cucumis hystrix. The sequence continues at coordinate 720,396 of JACWES010000013.1, forward strand.
GATTTAGAACGAAGGTATACAGGGGGATGGGCAGCTGAAAAGAGTGTATTTCGAGAACCTGAAATCAGTAACCAGGCAGTATTTGAACATTATGTCCAACATAAGCACTGCTGGAACAGAAGACGACCGGATAAGAATGACAAAATTATACTTCCTTGAGAGCTTCTTGATCCTAAGGCAAGAATGCTTAAGTATAGAGTGGGATCACATTCTGATGGTAGACGACGATGAAATGTTTGACAGGTATCTTTGGGAAGGGTTGCTTTTGACCCTCTAGTGGACCTCATGAATAGAGCGGTGTCTAGCAAGGGTCAGACTGAGCATTAATGGGAGGCTTTATTTTTCCCATTCTTGCTTGAGCTTACGAGGTAATCCCAACATTGAGTATGCCGCCCAACTACTTTACAACAAGGATATCAAATGAAGTCTCTAGAATTATTAATTGGGCAACAGACGTAGCCAAAATGGAAGGATCTGAAATAGAGAGTCTTCGATTCAGCAACGGTATGCAAATTAAATCTTTTTAGACTACTTTTAATACTTATAATAGTTTTAATACTTATAAAATATATTTTTTCTTCTTGAAGTGTCCTCATGCTCGCTACACTTAACGAAGTGGGCAGGCTATACTTTGCACCATTCCTTGAGGCGGAGAAAACAATACTCAAAGAACCAGAAAATGAGTTTAGAAAGGGCCAACAAACTGACTGCGTAGCTCATGTGTCGCTAAATAGAGGCATGCTCTTTACAAGTCAGCTTGAAGGACTAACAAAGATTGTGAAGAATATTAAAAACATGCCAAGAAAGAATGGAGAAGAGTATGGAGGATATTCTTGGATTTTTTTATGATTATGAAGGATATTCTTGAAAATTTTATGGAGGATATTCTTGAAAAGGAATAAAAAGTTTGAAGACCTAGAGAACAAACTAAATGACATTATTGAAGACATTAAGAGACAACAACCTAGTTCTTCAGGTGTCCAAGATACTAACGAATATGTGATAAGCATGTGGTATAAACTAAAATTTTATTTCTGATTATGTGTACATGTAACAAACTATTAAAATACACTATATTTGAGATGCAGGGAGCAAGATCCTTTGAGGAGCACCTTGATAAGGTAGAAGAAGACCAAGAAGAAGAGAAGGAATAAAAAGATGAAGATGCAGACCTGATGTCACACCCCCTCAGGACATAAGAAAACTATGTCAAACAGTTCATGTATCGTGACTTGATATTCAACTCTGTTAGAACCAATCTATAACAAGCCTTATGAATAGAAGTGCTTTATTCTCAAGTTCATCTCTGGCGCTAGAGATCATCTTGGTGAAGTTTAACTTATTTGACCTTAACACCCATACCACTAAATCTTTACTTTGAGCTAGATTACATCCACCTTTAAATCAAATCGATGGCTTCACTAGTTTCTTGTTCTAATTTGTGCACCAAAATGAAAGTCTCTTAAACCTTGTTGATACCTTCAACAACTGACTTTCTAATAACAAAACCTAACCCTCCATTTCAATAGCTTCTAAAAGACTATTGTTACATACTTACAACTCCACCTAAAAGAATTTCTTCTTCAACTACTCTATAATCTAAAGCTTACCAAACAAACCTCCGACACTTGATTGTCCCTGCTTGATCTTTTATTTTAAGAAGAAGATTCCTAAGCTAAGGTTGAGTCCATGACCAACATCATAAACAAGTTAGTCATTAAACCAACACATGTTAAGATCCAAAGTTCCAAGTAGTAACCATATTACTTATACCAACTGCAAACAGACCCAAATCCCATCTTAGAAAGTTAAACCAAACTTATGTACTGGTAGTCTCCAAACATTAATTTCCTTCATCTTCTCAAAATAATAAAATCTTTTCTGGATACTTTTTCTTTTCCTCATACTTATATTTGGTAAGACAGAAAAACTCAAGCAGCTTTTTTTTCACTTTATGTCTAAGGTCCCTTTTTCAAACTACTTAGCTTCCATCCTTCGGCACACTAACTAAACTAGGTAGTTTTAAAAGAGCTTCTTCACGGAAGTACACATTAACTTCAAAGAAACTCCACTGCTGGGGTCAGGCTATGCATTCATACTAATGGAACATGTATACTATAATTGATCTTGGATGGTCATCTAAGTGAATAATCTATCCCGTTCTATCACACATAACTGGTGGCTGGAAGGCACAGAATGATACATAGTGGTGAACGTGAACCCATCAGTTCACAGTCACACATAACCGCAATAACTGATAGGCGGGTAGATCATCACCAACTTTACTAACATGCAACATATATTTTCAGCGGGTCCCATGTCATAAATCAATGTTCACACCTGTTAATATTACTCATTCCCTTCATACATCGTAGCAACCATCATGATTTCATACTACATACATTTTACTGTAATACATAGAGTTCAACATGCTCATAGCAATCTTCTCATCCACAACAACATATCCAATTATCTCAAACATCACATAACATGCTTCTACAACATATTCGGCATAGCAATGTTATCTAAACTAGGATGCTCGAAGGCATTCCGTTAGTAAATTTACTTACCTCGAAAGGGAGCCCAAAAGCAAACAAATTTATTCTCTGCTTGTCTAATCAAAACCTTGAATCAAGCTCTAAAGTATAAAGCAAGTTTAATTCAAATCATAAAGTCATAACTCAATCTCAATTCAACTCAAACACTGCCAAGTCAATTACCACCAACGTTTGCCAAATCCGAAATTTCACCATATTTAAGGGTTTAACACCAAATTACAACAATATAACGAGTCCAAAAGAGTTTTACAACTTCAGAATCTCACCAAAATGTAGAAATCCTGATCTTTAATCTGTTGGACAGCGGTTTCTATCCCTCAAGACTTTAAAGCCATCCCCAATAATCAAGATTAAGGCAGACGATCGACGGTGTGGCTGACGACCACGGGCAGCCGCGCGACTGGATGTGGGTGGAAGCGAGGGAGAAACTAGTTACAGAGAGGGAGAGAGAAATCTAAGGAATAAAGAGAGAGAGAGACGTTGCTCTCACCAGCGTGCGGAGGCGCGGGCCGCAAGTATTCGGTGGCAGACGGAGACGGAAGCTCGATGGATGGCGGACGATGATCAGTGCTGGACAATGAGGGGCTGGGTGGAGGTAGTTAGGAGGAACTCCCGACGCCAATCGGAGTGCGTCGGGAGTTCCCAATTAAAAACCCAACAAAGTTTATATTTCACAGATCTCACAAGTGGAAGAAGAAAAAGAATCGAGAAGAGAAGTTGTTTGAGGAACACTTAAATATATTATTAGTTCTAGAAGTTGCACTAAAATCTTCCATGGAAATTGTTGGTTTGTGTAGCTTTGTTGTTAGAATCTCCCTTATTTTACTACAAAAATCACTGTCATTTCATGGGAGTTGAGGTTAGAATAAGATTTTATGATTATTCTTGATGTTAAACTTGGATCCGAAAAAGTGTTGATGGTAAAGCTTTGTTTAATGGGATATTATAATGACTTGTGTTGTAATTTCTCAAATTTCATGTAATTGGATTAGTGAAGAAATGGAGAAGAATAGGATAGACAGAAAACAAAGTTGAAGTTGAGTGAAGGAATAGAGAGTTTGAAGTGTTTATAGATGAGACGTTGGATATGCAAAGGTCATTAGAGAATTTCTTCTTCCCTTTTTCTTTTTTTAATTTTGATTATTGGGACTTTAGGTTTTTCATCAATTACACTACGTTTAGACTTGCATCAAGTCAAACCTATAGGAGCATTTATTAATAGAAAATGTTGTAAAAAATACCTCAATAACAATAAAAACTTACCAATTTTTTAAAACTAAATGAAATTGTTTAGAAGTTAACTAAATTTTTGCAAACAAAAACTTAGTTTAACGGGTATTTATATGTGCTAAAGATCAAGAGATTCGTAGTTTAAATCCTCTCAACTCTATTTTTGTTTAACTTTCGATAATTAAATCTATTTATTTTTTAGGTCTTTAACGATGAACAAAGATTTGATCAAACTTAGAAATAAAGAAACGCACGCTAATAAGAGGGGTTAGTTTGTAAATCAAGCAACTGAGGATGCACATGTAAGGTTATCAGGCGTTGTGGTTTATTTTCTAGTTTAATTGAATGTGTAACTTAACTATTTGTGGGTGCAAAATCAAATGTTGGAATTACTATTGACACCCACTTTAGAAGGTTTTCAACCACTCTCAGCGAACAAAATATGCGAGATAATTTTGAATAGACAACCACATTATTCAAAAGGTCTTGGGGGCCCCAAACCTAAGTTAAGGAAGGGTGGTAGCAGTGCATCGAGTTTCGTGTCTCAAAAAGTGCATAGGAGGTGAGGGAACTAAGAAATACACTTGAGAGCTCGCAATCCTGGATTGAAAAACAAAGTCATTGAATTGAAGACCAAAGTCATAGAATTGAAGAACAAAGTGATATGCTTTAAGAAAAAAACCATGTGATTAAAAAACAAAGCCATATGATTGAAGAACAAAGTCATAGGCTTAAATGAAAAAAAAATATTGAAGAAATGAAAAAAATGATTGAAGAAATGACACGAGCACAAAGAGGACCTTGAACTTAAGATGCGTATTTTTAAAATTTTTAATTTACTTTTATTGATAGATAAATTTATTTCAAATGATTGGTTATGGTTAACTTGTAGTTATAGTAGATTTTAGATGAAATTACTTTTTGCATCCTTAGATATTAGGTTGTTATGGGGTAATTTGATCATGGAGTGAGTTTTTTTTTGGGGGGGCTTAAACGTCACTTTGAAGGTCTCAATGTGATTGTTACCTTGGGTGGACACGTCGAAATTAGTTTTTGTAAGGAGTATGTATTCTATTGTGGTTACATTCGTACAAATAGTCAAAGTTGTTAGGTTGGGTTCTTATGTGGTAGGTTGATGTTGGAGTGAGATTGTTGGGTTGTTATGAAATGGTACGTTGATTATGGAGTTAGTTTGATCATTATTAGTGAAAAAAGTTTTGGTTTTTTGCATCAATTTTGGTTTATTTAAAGTTTAAACAATGTATTTTACTTTCATGTGATTGTAGGTATGGACTTGTTTGAATATGATGTCTGACAATGAGAGATTATGTGTTTATTGTTCCAAACGAACGTTGTAAACAAACTCTCTGTTTTTTTTAATGAAATATGTTCTAATTTTGTAAATTGAGCTTTGGTATTTCAATGTAGTTATTAATTTTGAAAACGTTTTGTTTTAAATTTTATTGAATTTTAAATCGAATCAAAACTCAAAAACAAGATACAAAAAAAATGAAAATAATTAGTAAAAAACACAACTCCCAACACACATCGTCGTCGAAAACCATGGTAAAAAAAGGTACCACAAGATACAATTTTCCAATTATTACCTTCACATCTTTTACTTTTCTCTCTATAAAGTTTGCTACATTTTTGTGAGGCTAAATTATAGAAAATATGCCTCAATTTGTGGTTTGTATTAACCGTATATTTGAACCTTCAAAAGTTTGAAAAGTGTTCTTAAACTTTTGAAAATGGTTAAAAATATTGTTATCATTAATTTTAGTTGAAAACCATAAAAGTTTTGTTTTAAAAACTCTCCTACTATTTAAAAGTTTCATAAATACCCTTAAACTAAAAAATATGTTAAAAAATACTCTCATCAATCCAATTCTTATCAAATTTCTTAGCACTCAAAATAAAAACTAAAATTTTAAGTAAAAATCATATTTTTAAATTTATTTAACTATTGATGATAAAAGTATTCTTGAACCCTTATCATAAATACCATTATCGTTACATTTTTTTTTGTTTTTATTGTTACCTTTATCATAATTTTCTATCCAAAAGTAATCGTAAAGGTATCTTTGAACCATATTTAGGTTTTAAAGACATTATTGAAACTTTTGAAAGTTTTGGAATACTTTAACTCAAACTACAAAGATCATGAGCCCTCTTTTTGTTTTATTTGTTATAATTTAACCTTTTTGTCACTCTAATTTTACATTTTTAATAAAATATCGTACAACTTTTTCAATGTACTCTCTCTAATTTTCCCTTACTCTGTTAGTCTCTACTTTCTTCATTTCTAACCAAATAATCATTTTTCTAAAACTTTTTTCAAGAATGAATGCAATATCCATTATATACTACCTTTTCCTACACAAGCAATCCTATCATCAAATCACTAAATAACTTAAAAGACACTTACATTCAAAACGAATGTATATCATCCACAAAAGAGTAAAATTGGCATTTATCATAAATACAAAGGTAAAAATGCTATACAAAGTTTCTCCCAAATAGATTACCAATAAAATATAATTATATCTTGTATTTTATTTGAAAATGAAAGCTCTTCAATAACAGTTATCTCAATTGTAGAAAGAAAGTGTTCCTTTAACAGTAAATGTCAAATAAATCCAACTTTTCAAGTTTTATTTATTTATTTATTATATTTTTAAAAATATAAAGAGTAATTATTCAAAAAATACTATTAAATTGGACAATCGCCTCACCATTTAACTTAATCAATTGCACAAATGGAAGAAACATATAAACTAACTGGCGAAATGATCTCCTTTGCTTCTGTATAATTGATTAAACACGTTGACTAAGTATTTTTTGAGTTCGAAGAAATAGATTTTCAAAATTTTGATCACTTGAGATCATGGGTAGCTCAAGTACGTTCAAATCCTCAGCTAAGAAGTTAAGACCAAATCATTCTACCATTTGCCTCACAACAACAAAATTTCCCAAGGCACAACAAAAAAAGAGCCTAACTATGACATGACCGTCTCTGTTGGTGCTTTAGCCTTTCGCGACCGCTTTCGTTTTCGAGTACGCTTTTGAGCCACACTATCATCATCCTTCTTCTGATGCACAAAAAAGAAAGTAATTCAATCACAACCACAAACACATGTATATGTTCATATAAATATAAGATGATAATTGTAATGTGTTTAGAGTAGCAAGATGTAACTAAAGAAAAAAATAACAAAAAAACTTGCATTCCCAGGAGTACATCATCGGGAAAATGCATCTTTACGAACTTTCTAAGAAGTCACTCTCAAAGAAAATTACTAGACTATTAGCCTTGTTTAATAATAACCATTTTATTTTATGTTTTCTGGGTTTTTATAATAAGCTTACAAACACTTCTTCTATAGCTTTCTTGCGTTATTACTCACTTCTTAAACATGTTTTCTTAAGACTTCCTTATATTCGGCCAAGAATTCTCATTTCAACATTTCATACTAAAATCTCACCTTGATCATCTTATTTTTTAGAATATACTACTGTACTCAGAAGAACTAAAAATGAAAATGACAAAAAAAAATGAATGAAAATATTACCTTCTCTGAAACTGGATGTGGACTTGGTTTAACCTTTTTCTTCAAACATGAAAGAGGGTTTGGACCCTACAAAATGAAAGTGCATTCATAAATCAAGAAAACTAGTTTGCGTGATATTCATGTAACACTTGAAACCAAGAACAGACTAGCACCATAAACAATAAATAGCATTGTCTCATTATACATTTTATTAGGGCATACTAGAGTTATTTCATAAATCGTTAAAATTACCTTTGTCATATTATAAGTCTCTTGATCATACATTTAATCACTCAATGTTTGATTTTACACTTTCAAACCTAATTTTCATGCAATCAAAATTTTGTGGATTACTAAAAGAATGTTTCGAAGTAATTTTGAACATAAAGAAAGTACTAAAAGAAAGTAAACGAAAAGCAAAGACAAACAAAGAAACAATCTCAACCAAATGGTAGTCCAAGAACTACCGACAAAAAAAGACACCACACTAACAAAGACAAGCTTTCTTTGGGTGCAAAGCCTTTTGTTATTAAACTAGAGTCCTAAGCACTAGCCTAAACAACACCTAATTATTATTATTATTTTCCATGGTTTTCAAAATGGAAAGCAAAAGATGTGACCAAAATATCAAGACCAAAGTTGGTAAAAAAAGTTAGTCAATCAATAACGCAAATAAAAGCACAAAATCAAGATTATAAAAAAGAGAGAATGTAATCGTGGTTATTGATTTTCATTATAAATAGCAGTGCGATCGACCCTCAATGGTAGTTCCAAGAATCCTCTACTATTAGAAGGTCATGCAGGTTAATCATTTCAACTATGTTATCATGAATTAAATTCAACAAAATAATATTATTACAAGCTGAATATGGTATTCAAATTTAGATTAAAAATAACTTTTAGCCCATAAACTTTCATGAAAGCAACAATTTAGTTGGTAACGATTAAGTCTTTATACTTTCAAATTTATAACAATTTATATAGTTTTTGTATTTACAATTCGCAATAATTTAGTCTTTTGGTAAAGAAACATAAAATTTCATACACACATGAATCAAGAAACTAACGAGGAATCACTTGTTTTAATAAACAATACACAATAAATTTGACACTTAATTTCAAAGAGATTGTTCACAATAGAGATTGATTGTTACAAACTTCAAAGTATATGGACTGAGATGATATAATTTGTTAAAGTTCAAAGGCTAAATATCGTCATCAACTAAAGTTCAAGAACTGAATTGTTAATTCGTTAAAATAATAATAATAATAATAATAAAAAAAAAAGTAATGTTAGAAGGCTTTATGGTCATTGTTGGAAAAGAAAAGAAAATGAATAAGAGGAGGGAAGAAAGGGAGAGAATAAAGGGTAATAGAATCCATAGAGAGAGTATAAAACACAATGGAATGAAGGAAAAGACAATGAAGACATAAAGAAGATCCAAACAAAGGGGACCATATTATTGTTGTTGTTGTTATTACCATTATTAATATTATTATTATTATTTTGATATTATGATCCTATGAATTTTTTAGTGAATTTGTTCTTCTTCAAAATTATTAAAATCAAAAATTTCAAGAAAAGAGAGAAGATCCTTATTCTCTACCAATAATTCTTTAAAAAGTAAGCATTAAAGTTGATTAATCATAACATAAATAACATATATTGAAATGGGTCATGTTTTGCTTACAAACACAGCCATGGAAAAAATTCCATTTCCCATTTTATTTATAATCAAATAATTTTAATTTAGATTCATTATTATTAGAAGAAGAAAAATAACTTTTAGTTTTGATTGTATCAATTAAGTTTAAGTTTATTTTAATTTTAAAATTCTAATTTTGTCAAACACAACTTTGAATTTGGAAAGTAATGGGGTGGTTGATACAAAATTACCTGCATAGATGACCTAATTAATCTATTTTGGGATATATTGTTAAATTGTAACCCAAAATTTCAAATTTTAGAGAGAAAATATTAGAACAAAAAAACATCTTCAAATAAATAAAGGGTTTAAATTCAATGTTATGGAATCTTGATTTTTAAAAATATTTGTACTTTTAAATTTTATATTTATTTTTTTGAATCATTCGATTAAAATTTTTGAAAATGGTGAAAAATAGAACATTTAAACTTCATACAAAAATCAAAAGTAATCGTAAAGGTATCTTTGAACCATATTTAGGTTTTAAAGACATTATTGAAACTTTTGAAAGTTTTGGAATACTTTAACTCAAACTACAAAGATCATGAGCCCGTTTTTGTTTTATTTGTTATAATTTAACCTTTTTGTCACTCTAATCTTTTACATTTTTAAATAAAATATCGTACAACTTTTTCAATGTACTCTCTCTAATTTTCCCTTACTCTGTTAGTCTCTACTTTCTTCATTTCTAACCAAATAATCATTTTTCTAAAACTTTTTTCAAGAATGAATGCAATATCCATTATATACTACCTTTTCCTACACAAGCAATCCTATCATCAAATCACTAAATAACTTAAAAGACACTTACATTCAAAACGAATGTATATCATCCACAAAAGAGTAAAATTGGCATTTATCATAAATACAAAGGTAAAAATGCTATACAAAGTTTCTCCCAAATAGATTACCAATAAAATATAATTATATCTTGTATTTTATTTGAAAATGAAAGCTCTTCAATAACAGTTATCTCAATTGTAGAAAGAAAGTGTTCCTTTAACAGTAAATGTCAAATAAATCCAACTTTTCAAGTTTTATTTATTTATTTATTATATTTTTAAAAATATAAAGAGTAATTATTCAAAAAATACTATTAAATTGGACAATCGCCTCACCATTTAACTTAATCAATTGCACAAATGGAAGAAACATATAAACTAACTGGCGAAATGATCTCCTTTGCTTCTGAATAATTGATTAAACACGTTGACTAAGTATTTTTTGAGTTCGAAGAAATAGATTTTCAAAATTTTGATCACTTGAGATCATGGGTAGCTCAAGTACGTTCAAATCCTCAGCTAAGAAGTTAAGACCAAATCATTCTACCATTTGCCTCACAACAACAAAATTTCCCAAGGCACAACAAAAAAAGAGCCTAACTATGACATGACCGTCTCTGTTGGTGCTTTAGCCTTTCGCGACCGCTTCCGTTTTCGAGTACGCTTTTGAGCCACACTATCATCATCCTTCTTCTGATGCACAAAAAAGAAAGTAATTCAATCACAACCACAAACACATGTATATGTTCATATAAATATAAGATGATAATTGTAATGTGTTTAGAGTAGCAAGATGTAACTAAAGAAAAAAATAACAAAAAAACTTGCATTCCCAGGAGTACATCATCGGGAAAAATGCATCTTTACGAACTTTCTAAGAAGTCACTCTCAAAGAAAATTACTAGACTATTAGCCTTGTTTAATAATAACCATTTTATTTTATGTTTTCTGGTTTTTAATAATAAGCTTACAAACACTTCTTCTATAGCTTTCTTGCGTTATTACTCACTTCTTAAACATGTTTTCTTAAGACTTCCTTATATTCAGCCAAGAATTCTCATTTCAACATTTCATACTAAAATCTCACCTTGATCATCTTATTTTTTAGAATATACTACTGTACTCAGAAGAACTAAAAATGAAAATGACAAAAAAAAATGAATGAAAATATTACCTTCTCTGAAACTGGATGTGGACTTGGTTTAACCTTTTTCTTCAAACATGAAAGAGGGTTTGGACCCTACAAAATGAAAGTGCATTCATAAATCAAGAAAACTAGTTTGCGTGATATTCATGTAACACTTGAAACCAAGAACAGACTAGCACCATAAACAATAAATAGCATTGTCTCATTATACATTTCATTAGGGCATACTAGAGTTATTTCATAAATCGTTAAAATTACCTTTGTCATATTATAAGTCTCTTGATCATACATTTAATCACTCAATGTTTGATTTTACACTTTCAAACCTAATTTTCATGCAATCAAAATTTTGTGGATTACTAAAAGAATGTTTCGAAGTAATTTTGAACATAAAGAAAGTACTAAAAGAAAGTAAACGAAAAGCAAAGACAAACAAAGAAACAATCTCAACCAAATGGTAGTCCAAGAACTACCGACAAAAAAAGACACCACACTAACAAAGACAAGCTTTCTTTGGGTGCAAAGCCTTTTGTTATTAAACTAGAGTCCTAAGCACTAGCCTAAACAACACCTAATTATTATTATTATTTTCCATGGTTTTCAAAATGGAAAGCAAAAGATGTGACCAAAATATCAAGACCAAAGTTGGTAAAAAAAGGTAGTCAATCAATAACGCAAATAAAAGCACAAAATCAAGATTATAAAAAAGAGAGAATGTAATCGTGGAATTAATACCTTTGCTTTGTTTCTTTTAAATTGAGGTCTGTCTTTCAAATTACTCGGAATGTTTTTCTTTTTCTTTTTCAAAACCTGTGTGTCTAAATTTTGATCACCCAAATCTTCATCTTCATTAGTTTTCTCAGCTTCCACTACATACTTTGTTTTTTTCTTCAATAAATCACGTTCCGCCTCAGACACGTGCATTCTTTTTTCTTCTAAAGACTTGACAAACTGCCGTTGCACGTCAGAGGGTTGCTCCATGAAAAGTGCATTTCTCAGACCAAATATGAGTGGGACTCCAGGTATCTGGTAACATATAAACATATAAATAAAAGAAATTACAGGTAGACATGGCAGCAAGTTTTCAACACTTAATAAATTCATATATATAAGCACAAGTAAGACATGAGAGATTTCAATGGAAATATAACAAAAAAAAAACGATGGCCAACAATAACACAAATTACCAATTTGGATTTACATAATTTGAACTTAAGAGAATTTAAAATAAACTGCATATGTTAGAAAAGCAAAACAAACCAGGCATATAATAAGAAAACATATTTTTTTTAGGTAAGAAAACGGAGCTTTCATTTAATAGAAAGGTCCCAAAACAGAAACAACAAGGAACTCCAAACCAATATCACAATTACAAAAAGGCCTAGCGATCAATGCCTAAAAGGAGACATTTAACTACACCACCTTCTAAACCTCATCACACGGCATCACCGCACTAAAGATTCTATTGCTACTCTTGAGCCAAACACCCCACAAAATTAACAAGAAAAACAAAACTGCAGACCACAGAACTTTTCCATTCTAGATTATGAACTGTTTATCAACAGAAAGGTTGCATATAATAAGAAGAAAACATAAATTAGAAACATCTCATAACCTAGGTCAGAATTGATCATAAGATGCAAAGTGAAACAATCGAATTTGAAACAAACAAAAAGTGTTCAAGTGTACTTGAAACTAATATTTGTGTGTATCAATTCATGAAATACACAAACCTGTTGAAGTTGCTTCCTAAGATTAGTATCTTGAGTGGCAACAAAAAAATGCTCAGGATTTGATTCACCGATCACATCAAGTATGCATGCCTCAGCACTCTTTCTTTTTTCATGGTCGCATCTAAAACCATAGTGTAACTTCAAATCAGAAAAAAAAGGATTGAATAAGCAAATAATTCAACTTCCTCATATCAATAAATGCTAATACCATAAGAACGTGACAAACTTAAGATACCACCATGAAGCGAAATTATTCAAATTCAAGGATGAAAAAAAAGCCTGTGGTAGACCTTGCAGTGAACAGCTGACTAGCTGCCTCAAAAGCTCCCGAGTAGGATTGGCCAAGAGCCTTCAACTCTAAGAGTACACATCTGCAAATCAAAACTATGAGATAATAAAAATAACAAGTCAAATGTTTATGATTCAGTCAATAAAAAGAACAAACCTGGTGGTGAAAAGCTTTACTCTATCACCAACGGTTTTAGCAACAGCTTCATCAGCCGGCATTATCTGATTGGAGAGAAGATGGTTCACAAAAGTTCCATCGCAGAAGATTTTAAAAGGTGGCCTGAATCCACAGCATGTAGTGTAGAATCTCACAGCTCTCCGTTGCCGCTTTTGTTTTTTGATTCTCATCTAAAAAAAAAAAAAAACAAGAAATAAAACATTAACATGATATGCAAATTTGAAAGAACTTTATCAGCACAAAAAAAAAACCAAGAAATGTGAAATAAATTTGAATTTAAATCTAGTTTTTTTCTAAAGGAAAAAAACAAATTAGGGCACATTTGGATTGACTTTCCAGGTATTTATAAACTTTTTTTTGTAGTTATAAACACTTAGAAAGTCGATCCAAACACACGCTTAATCTGATGTATCCTTGTGTTGTTCAGACCAACTGTGTGTGGCTTCGACTTTTTAGTCTTTGGTTGTTTTAAAAGATTGGTTATAGCCTTTCCATTTTCCTTTAGTTAATAAGCAGATTTTTGAGATATTATTCATTAGAATTTCTATCCAAACACATCCCCATAACCAACTGTAACTAGTTTTTTAAGATAGTCTTTAAAACAAAAATAATCCCAACTCATAAATCCATATTGAGAATATTCATCTCTATAGAGTTGGTCAACTTATTGCCCATGCAAGAGAAAGCATACTATCCATAGCACCCCAAGCCCAAGATTCAGAATCTGGATTTGGTACCTAATGGACCCACATTCCCTTGCATTGCCTGTAACCTGGCTATGCTACCATAACAACTCTTGATAGTTGAAAAAGTTGCATGGATCCAACTTTCTTCCTTAATGAACAAAATGTGAGCACTTAAGACAAAAGATCAGGACGTAAGAAAACCCTGTCAAACAGTTCATGTATCGTGACTTGATATTCAACTCTGTTAGAACTGATTTATAATCAGCCTTATGAATGCAAGTGCTTTATTCTCAAGTTCATCTCTTGTGCTAGAGATCATATTGAAAAGTTCACTTATTTGACCTTAACACCCATACAACTGAATCTTCACTTTGAGCTAGATTACATCCACCTTTAAATCAAATTGATGGCTTCAATAGTTTCATGTTCTAATTTGTGCGCCAAAATGAAAGTCTCTTAAACCTTGTTGATACCTTCAATAACTGACTTTTTAATAACAAACCCTAACCTTCCATTTCAATAGTTTCTAAAAGACTATTGTTACTTACTTACAACTCCACCTAAAAGATTTTTTTTCTTCAACTACTCTATAATTTGAAGCTTACCAAATACACCTCCAACACTTGATTGTCACTGCTTAATCTTTTATTTTAAGAAGATTCTCAGGCTAAGATTGGGTTCCATGACCAATAGCCTATGCAAGTTAGTTATTGAACCAACACATGCGAAGATCCAAGGTTCCAAGAAGTAACCATATTACTCATACCAACTTCAAACAGATCCAAATCCCATGTTAGAAAGTCAAACTAAACTTATGTACTGGTAGTCTCAAAACATTAATTTCCTTCATCTTCTCAAAATAATAAAAAAATTTCTAGATACTTTTTCTTTTCCTCAGACCTATATTTGGTAAGACAGAAAAACCCAAGAAGCTTTTTTTTCACTTTATGTCTAAGGTCCCTTTTTCAAACTACTTAGCTTCCCTCCTTCATCACACTAACTAAACTAGGTAGTTTTAAAAGAGCTTCTTCACGTTAAGTACACATTAACTACAAAGAAACTCCAGTGCTGGGTCAGGCTGTGCGTTCGTACTAATGAACATGTATACTATAATTGATCTTGGATGGTCATCTAAGTGAATAATCTATCCCGTTCTATCACACATAACTGGTGGCTGGAAGGCACAGAATGATACATTGTGGTGAACGTGAACCCACCCATCGTCTCAGTCATAATGTGGTAGTGAACCCAACGGTTTACAGTCATACATAATAGCATTAACTGATAGGAGGGTAGATCATCACGAACTTAACTAACATGCAACATATTTTCAACGGGACCCATGTCATAAATCAAAGTTCACACCTGTTAATATTACTCATTCCCTTCATACATGGTAGCAACCATCATGATTTCATACTACATACATTTTACTGTAATACATAGAGTTCAACATGCTCATAACAATCTTCTCATCCACACAAACATAGCCAATTATCTCAAACACCACATGACATGCTTCTACAACCTATTCGGCGTAGCAATTTATGTACACTAGGATGCTAAAAAATATTCCGGTAGTAAATTTATTCCCAAGTCGATTACCCCCAACGTTTGCCAAATCCGAAATTTCACCGAAGCTGCGAATGCAGAAACCAACCTAAATATAAACCACATTTAAGGGTTTAACACCAAATTACAACAATATAACCAAGTCCAAAAGAGTTTTAAAACTTTAGGAATCTCAACAAAATGTAGAAAACCTGATCTTTAATCTGTTGGACAGCGGTTTCTATCCCTCAAGACTTTAAAGCCAGCCCCAATAATCAAGATTAAGGCAGACGATCGACGGTGTGGCTGACGACCACGGGCAGCGGCGCGACTGGACGTGGATGGCTGCGAGGGAGAAACTAGATACAGAGAGGGAGAGAGAAATCTAAGGAATAAAGAGAGAAAGAGAAAGAGAAAGAGACGGTGCGGAGGCGCAGGCTGCAAATGTTCGGTGGCAGACGGAGACGGAGGCCCGATGGGTGGCGGACGGTGATCAGTGCTGGACAACGAGGGGGATGTGTTCCTGCGTGCGAGTGTTTCAAGAAGGAAACCTAAATTTAAATTTTCTTTCCTTTTTATCTAAATCTGGATTTAATTTTATTTTTCGATTAAATTATAAAAAATCTCATGAACTTTATAGTTCGGTAAAAAATGTTCATAAAATACACATTATCTAATCAAGCTTAGTCTATACCCACTTGTCACCTTCTTAATCATCCACATGTATTTTAAATAGATCATCTTTCACTCGCGAGTAATTCACCACATGCTTGTCATTCTTGCTAGGTTTTAGTGAATTTGTAAAGACACACGAGAGATTATATTTTCTTGGTTTTTGCATTTTCGTTGTGCCTCTTTTTTACACCACATTATCGGCATGAGGTTCGGTTGCCTTCTCTGTCGAAGGTAAGTTCTAACGCAGTATGTTAGTTTTCCTCTATTTGTTACAATTAATAAAATAAATATTATTTTGCATATTTAATATATATTAAATTTCTAATTTAATTATAATATTTTATGATAGTATTTCCATGACAAATCTTGTGAAGCTAGAATTTATGGCTCTTCACATTAACAATATTTCTTGATGTTGAAATGCATTCCAATAACATGAATCTCGAAAATACAATAAAATGAGTAAATGCAACGATCAATCAAGAAAAAATGAAAGCCATGATTTTTCTTCGATATCACATTCATGAAGATTTGAAGTCAGAATATTTAGTAATAAAAGATCCTCATATGTTTGGAATAAATTGAAAGAAATGTATGATCATTTAAAATTAGTTCATCTTCCCCAAGCTCGTTATGATTGGATACATTTGAGGCTACAAGATTTTAAATCAGTAATTGATTACAATTCTAAATTATTCAAAATTAGTTCAAAATTTTTAGTGATGCAGGGAGAAAATTATTGATACAAACATGTTGGAAAAGTTATTTTCTATTTTTCATATCTTGAATGTGTTCTTGCAACACCAATATCAAGAGAAAGGTTTTACAAAATATTTTGAACTCATCTCATGTCGTTTGGTCGACGAAAAAAATAATAAGTTGTTAATGAAAAAATCACGAATTCCGACCAACTTGAACAACATAACTTTCTGAAACAAATGTTGTGAATTTTAATTGTGGATGAGGTCATGGTCATGGTCGTGGTCGAGGTAGAGACCGTGGAAGAGGAAGAAATAATTATTATTTCCATGGTGGTCGTTCTTATAATCTAAATATCAAAAGAACCACACGGAACTATGATCATAAAGGAAAAGTTCCACAAAATAAGGATTCAAAAAGTGATGAACAAATAAGCTACTGATGTGGTATGACTGGACATTGGTCATGTGTTTATTGTACATCGAAACACTTAGTTGATCTATATCAAGCTTCCTTAGAGAAGAAAAAAATGAAAAAATGTAGAAGTCAATTGTGCCTATCAAGATAATGATATATTCAATCCATCCAACATGACTAATTTGAATGTGACAGATTTCTTTTGAAACTTCTGAAGAGAAAATCAATATAATTGGTGGAACAACAAGTGTTTCTTATAACTTTGAAAATATCTAGAATAATCTTGTTTTTTTTTTTTTTTGTTATATTTCTTCATATTTTGCTTTTATTAATATTAAACCTTATACATTCCAAGTATATTTTACTTATTGTAATTGTTTACTTTTAAATGAAGAAATATGAGTCATTTTCATACGTTGGGTGATTCAGAAATGAACAAAGAAGATCTATGTTTGACTGACAGTGCAACTACACATATAATACTTGCAAATACAAAATACTTTTTCAAACTGACAATGCTAGAAGTAAAAGCCAATACAGGTTCTGCAAACCTAATTAAAAGGTTTGAAAAAGCAAATATTATTTGCCTAGAGTAACAAAATTCACAATTGATAATGCATTATTCTCTAGTCAATCAAAGAAAAACTTAATTAAGTTATAAAGGGTTATCATATTGAGACTAATAGAAAGAATGAAATATAATATCTTTATATTATATCTACGGTCTCAAATGAAAAATATATATTATAAAAGTTGTTTTGCTTTATCTTCTAGATTATATTATATTTATATACGTGTAATTGAAATATATGCAACAATCAACCTGAAGTTCATGAATCCAGACATATTTGCAATTTAGCATAATCGATTGGGTCCAGAATCTATAATAATGAAAAATTATTGAAAATTCACATGGACATCTATTGAAGAATTAAGATTCTTCAATCTAATGAATTATCGTGTGATGCTTGCTCTCAAGGCAAATTAATAATTAGACTATCACCAGCTAAAGTGGGAACCGAATCACCTATATTTTTAGAAAGAATTCATGATGATATTTGTAGACCCATTAACCCAACCAAGTGGACTGTTTAAGTATTTTATAGTCTTAATAGACGCATTCCAGCAGATAGTCGCATGTGTGCTTATTATTAAGTCGAAATCTTGCATTTGCAAAAGTACTTGCTCAAATAATTAAGTTAAGAGCACAATTTACTGATTACACAATTAAAAACATTCGACTTGGTAATGTTGGTGAATTTAACATCACAAACATTTGATAATTTTTGTATGTCTATTGGGATAAGTGTTGAACATTTTCTAGCTCACGTTCATACACAAAATGATTTAGCAGAATTCTTTATAAAACGTTTGCATTTAATTGCTAGACCATTATTTATGAGAGCTAAACTTCCTACATTTGTATGAGGGCATACTATTTTACATACTGCATCACTTGTGCTTACTAGACCAACAACTTATCACAAAGTACTCGCCATTACAATTAGCATATGACCATAAGTCAAATATTTCTCATTTAAGAATTTATGGATGTACAGTTCTAATTGCTCCACCACAACATACTAAGATGGGTCCTTAAAGGAGGTTGGGAATATACGTTGGATTTGATTCCCCATCAATTATTAAATATCTTGAACCCATGATGGGTGATGTATTTACTGTACAATTTGTTGGTTGTCATTTTAATGAGACAGATTTTCCAACATTAGGGGGAGGAATTCAAAAGTTGGAAAAAGAAATTACATGGAATGTATTGTTATTGTCTTGATCCTCGTAGACGTAAATGTGAACTTGAAGTTCATAAAATAATTCATTTGAAAAATATACCAAATTAAATTGGTTACCAGATGCATTTGTAGATGCAAAGAAAGAAACTAAATCACATATAGCAGATGCAAATGTCCCATAAAAAATTGATATCCAAACACAAAAGTTGTCATTAATAATCTGAAACATGCTAGAAGCGTGGTAGACTAGTAGGTTCTAAGGATAAAAATCCTCGAAAAAGAAGTTGAGCCAATAACTTGATTAAGGATATGGATATTCCAGAAGAAATCCAAAATTTGACTTCTGACAAAAATATCAAAGAAGATAAAACAACTGAGGATAATAATGAGATTTCGATAAATTATGTCATGACAGGAAAAAGATGGAACCGAACTAATGTAGTTGATGACAACATTGTTGAAGGGATTTGAGCCATTCACAACAGAAGATTTTACAGAACATTCCTCAATTTAATTTGGGAACCTAAAAATACAGTACATTGGCAAATACAGAAACAAATTTCCTAAAGGCTAAGCATGCTAATTAAAATTAAAGATTGCAGAGAAGAAAACTTACTTCGTTGACGACTCTGATTCTGCCAAACATCAAACTTGGAGACCTCTCTATACTTTGGGTTGAGATTTTGGTTTGTGGAACCAAAATTGGAAAAAGGGAAAAAGGAAGAGATTTTTTGTTCAGTATGCAGAGTATCAGTTCTGTTTTGAAACTATGCTCCTCGTTACGCAGATTCTTCCTCTTCAAACGGAAGAAGGGAAAAGTTGAGAAAAAAAATGGGAACGTGGGACCACATTCCCTATTAATTTTAAAAAATAAAAATAATTAATTAAATCATATTTATTTCATTTAAATCATATTTAAATGAATAGCTCTCACATAATCTATAGTTTTATTTTAATTAATTTAATTAAATCAAATTAAACTAAAAGTATAAATTAATTCTCTAATTAATTACTTGCTAAACTAAATATCTTATATTTAATTTAATCCAAATTCGAATCATATTTAAATATAAATTTCTCTCATAACCTATAGTTTTAATGTGTATCATATAAATATTAAATTTTAACCTATAATTTTAATATGAATCTAATTCACATTAAATTAATATTTGATCTCATTCAAATATTTGATCTCTTATAAATTAATTTTGAATTATATCCAAAATTAAATTTATATAATAAAGTTTAATTAAAATATAAACTTTATATTATAATGTATCTATCAAGGGTACATACATCTCTGTCGAGCATTGGGAGATTGTCTTTTATAGGACCCACAAGCTCAAGGACAGAGTCGTGGTCTGACACAGTAGTAAGCTGATATATAATAAAGTTTAATTAAAATATAAACTTTATATTATAATGTATTACCATACATTATATTAATTACCAAAGTAAATTTGAACATTTCAAATTGTAACCAATATAAATAAATCTCATTACCCTTTATGAGCTAGGAAGAGGACCTAATGGTCCTACATGTCAGAAGCTACAACGATATGAGATTAATTGGCTAAACTCATTAACCACATTAATCAATATTCATTAATTGTGTGTACACTCCATTAAAGACTCACAACTGACCTCTTCTCACTGTAGACATATTTCTATGTCCATAGATATTAACCAATAACAATAAGTTAGTCCTTCATGAGTGTTCATCACACCAAGTAGGTCAAATTATTGTTTTACCCTTGGGTTACTTCTAACCCTTAAATATCAGTGCTCATCTAGTGAATAACCTGTTTATGGTCCAACCAATAAACAGAAACTCCTCTCATGCCATAGAGAGAGTAGGCCCTTTGTTCAAGTCCCTGATAAATGAACACTTATCTACTTTCCCTAAAGTCGGAAAGGAGTGAATTCCATCTTGTGTGATTATATTTTCAGCTCCCTACTCAGTTTTGTCCCTAAAATGATCATAAGCATATTGGGTTGGCAATTTGACCACTCTCACCCGTACAAATCAGAGGATAATCCCTCGCGAACAGGAGTTCATAATACACTAATGATTAAGACTAAGTTACCTACGTCATCCTAATGAAATAGAAACTTAACTAGTTAACAGAGTTACATCTATTGGTTACTATTTCGTGGTTCGGTCTTATGCAATCATTGCATAGGATACCCTCACTCGCATGTCACCTACACAAACGCGTTAGATCATTGCGTTTGTATCATCAAATACAAAGTGAGTTGTATACATAGTGTTGCCAGGATAAGGTATCCAACTTTATCCCTATACTATAGACCCTTTAAGTTTTTCTCGAACATTGATCCATATATGTCTCTACGTACTGTGCAAGACCAATCAAACAACTTAGGATGCTAGTTTATTGAGACAAAAATAATAATATAATCAATAACACGTATTGAAATTATAATAATAACACTTTATTAATAACAATCAATGGATTATATTTACTATCTACGAGTTTTAGGACATAAAACCCAACAATTTTTTTCATATAATGTTGCGCTTGATACTATATGAGAAAATGAAGATTCTGAATCAAAATCTGTTAAAAAATGTCGACAAAGAAAATATTGGTTTTTGTGGAAAGAAACAATTGAGGCGGAATTAAATTTACTTTTCAAAACGTCAAGTTTTTGGACCAATAGTCCAAACACCAAAAGGTGTTAAATCTGTGGAATATAAATGAGTATTTGTAAGAAAAAGAAATGAAGATAATGAGATCATAAGATATAGAGCAATATTAGTTGCACAAGGCTTTTAACAAAGACTTGGTATTGATTATGAGGAGACATATTCTCCGGTGGTAGATGCAATCACATTAAGATTTTTAATGGGCCTGACTGTGTATGAAAATATGGGCATGCATCTTATGGATGTAGTCACAACATATTTATATGGATCTCTTGATAATGATATTTATATGAAAGTCCCATAAGGATTGAAGATACTTGAAACATATAAATCAAGTTCTCAGTAACTATGTTCAATAAAGTTACAGAGATCAGTATATGGATTGAAACAATTAGAACGAATGTGGTACAATCGTCTGAGTGAATATTTGTTGAAAGAAGGATATCAAAATAATCCAATAAGTCGATGCATTTTTATAAAGAAGTCACAGTCAGAATTTGCTATTATAACTGTATATGTAGATGATTCAAATATAATTTGAACTTCTTAACAACTTTTAAAAGCAATAGAATATCTTAAGAAAGAATTCAAGATGAAAGACCTCAAAAAAACAAAAATTTGCCTCGGTTTGCAAATTGAGCATTTAGCAGATGAGATATTTGTTCATTAATCAACTTATACAGGAAAAAAATTGAAAAGATTTTATATGGATAAAACACATCCATTGAATATTCCAATGCAAGTTCGTTCACTACATTTGAAGAAAGATATATTTCGACCTCTATATAATAATGAAGAACTTTTTGGTCCAGAAGTACCATATATTAGTGCAATTGGTGCATCATCTTGCTAATAATACAAGATCAGATATTGCTACTATAAAATCTTTTATCTATAATTAGGTCATAACTTTTGAATCAAGTGGTTGACGTTTTAGGTACATGACCATTCATTTTCTTCGTTTTTTTCATCCTCTATCCATTTACAATATTATTTTCGAGGTTTTAATATCCCTTTGAAGAGGTTTCTTGAAGGTTTATTAGGGTCTCCACTAGAAGATACTTCTTGACAGGGACGACATTTTAGAGCTTTCAAAGAGTGGATAATCAAGAAGATCGTTGGAGGGTGATACTACAGGGCAGTAATCAAGAGTTCAACTTGCTTCTCTTCCCCTTTTTAGGCTTATTTTCTTTGAATTTTGGATATGTTGTGATATGAACAAAGAAATTATAATTGAATCAAATGAAGAAGTTGAAGAGATGCAATGCTTGGAAGTTGAAAAGTTATTTGGACAACCCAAAAGTCATAAAATTAAATGTTTATTAAGAAATTATGTATTTATTTAATGTTAATTATGTGTTTTCATTTATTATAGTAGTTGAAAGGGCATAAAATTAAACGTTGTGACCTTTTCCTTTAATATTTAATTAGTATAAATAAGGTTGTAATATTCACATTTAAAAGAAGAATTTAGATGAATGAAATTTTAAAATTTTAAAATGAAGAATTTTGTTCTTGTGTGTTCTTGTGAAAGAATGCACAAATATTTGGAGCATTCAAGTGAGAATTGATCCATTTTGCTTATGGAGTGCATTGGAAGATCGAGGGTGGATGAGAGTTTCTAACTTTGTCCGGTCCTTGGTTTCTTAGATCACTTAAGTAATTAACTGGAACCTAGCCTATCTTAGGGGTTGAAATCAAATTGGTATTGGGGTTGTTGGGGTTGTGTTCTTTCAACATGGTTCTTAGATCCAATGTGTCCAGGGTTTTTTATCATTTGCATCTTTGTGACCTATAAAGATGTAAATGGGTTGGGTTGGGAGACATTCTTAACCCAACCCAAATTTTTAGGTTGGTTGGATTCCCAACCCGAATAACCCGAATTAAGTTTTCAACTCAACCCAACCTAACCCAACCCA
Organism: Cucumis hystrix; assembly: GCA_025688845.1. Taxonomy (NCBI): domain Eukaryota; kingdom Viridiplantae; phylum Streptophyta; class Magnoliopsida; order Cucurbitales; family Cucurbitaceae; genus Cucumis; species Cucumis hystrix. Next base: position 743,932 of record JACWES010000013.1, read on the forward strand.
TAAAATATGGGTTGGGTTGTCAGATTGTATTATTATTTTTCTTTTTGTTTCTAAATTTTAATGTTTGTAAATGGAAATCATCAAGCATAAATCAAATATGTTTCACATCAAGATAAGAAAAAAAAAACTCTCGGAACTTAAAATTATTTAACTTTTATTAAATAAATAAATAGTAGTAAAATATATAATATATATATATATATATTATATTATATTAATTCGGGTTGGGTTGGGTTGACCCGAATTTTTCAACCATTCAACCCGAGACCCAATCCAACAAAAAAAAAAAAAAATTTCAACCCAACCTAACCCATATAATATGGGTTGAGTAGTCCAAGTTGTCGGGTTACTTGATAACGTGTGGAAACGACCGTTATTATAGTCTGTTTTGTTAAAACAATGGAGTTAAAACACCTAAAGGATGCTAAGAACACGTAGCTTATGTTGTAAATGCATATATATTTAGAAATATGGCTTACATAAATGTCATTCCTGTTTTACGTGTTTAACATGTTTAAATGCAGGACAATTGAGTAAAAGTAAAAGGAGCAATTCACATGCGACATCTCGGCAAGGGCAATGAGATGGATCTCGCTTTGCGACTAACAACCCCAGGCGATGAACTTAAAAACATCGGGCGAGGAAAGCTCACAAAACAACAAGAATGATAGTTGAAGTGATGTGACTTCTCAGGGGCAGATAACAACGCTGACATAATCAGAGGAGCAGAGTTTTCTCGCCAAAAAAGCAGCCTATACAAGCACTTTATGCCCATTGAGAGAAGGGAGGACTCGAATAGGCCCGAAGCCAGAAGGGGTCAAAAAGAGACTAAGAAATGATTGGAGAAAATTACAGAGTGAGAGAGAGAGCTTGAACAAGATACCGGGAGATTAAACAGTTGCGGTAAAAGAAAAGATTATTTGTGTTGATCTCCTAACTTGTAGCAACATTTTTCCATTCTTCTATCTTTCTATTTTTTTATTTCATCGTAGTATATGTATTGATAGAGATGTCCATTTAACCCGTGGAGACCCGCTCCGAACGTGGTGGTGAATTCCCGCCCCGATTCCCTGCCCCACCTTGATTAAAAATATAATTAATTAAATAAATATATTAAATATAAATATTTATTTATTTAATAATATATAAAATCGTTTTTAAAAAAACCTATTTTGATATTCTTCATTTCCTTCTTTTCTTTATTCCAATTCTTTATTTTTTTTCCTAATTCCAATTTTTATGTTGTAAACTTGTATATGTATATGTTGTGACGTGACATGTGATTTGTAAACTTTTCGTAAAAAAAAATATATTGTTGTGTCTTAAGATGTAATTGAAGGCTTTGTTAGAATACTTATAGATTGATATTTGATTTTTTTTTTGTATAGATTTTTGAATTTTATGGATGAATTTTTAAATGTATATTCTAATAGTTGAATTTTTATTTTTATAAACAATGAGCTAGAATTTGACATTTTAATGGTTTTAAATAAGAAAATTGATAATACTTTATCGAAAATAAAATAACATTGAAAATGTATATACATTTCAAGTTGTGGATTGGAAAATGAGATTAAACTTAAAAAACAAAATGGGAAATATTTCCCCACGAGGAATTCGATCCCGTGGGGATTGGCCCTGTTTCCCGCGCGAAAATTGGAAGGGATGGGGAATGGGATAGGGCGACGAGAATGGAGACGGGGAGTGGCATCCTTGGCCCCGCCTCGCCTTGTGGACATCTCTATGTATTGTTCATATTGTACAATGGCCGTAGGCCTATATTATTTATACATAGACTACATGTTTATACATTTTCAATCCACCATTTCTTAACTTTTCATTCATCTTCGCGTTATTAAATGAGAAGAGTTGTGATAGGTTCTTGATAAGGAGTTCAACTTATAAACCTGATCGCATTAGTTGAGCTATGTTCATCACTTGGCTAGTGTAAATCGCCAATTGCCCGAGAGGGCAAGTAGCAAGGATAAGGCTAATGCGCGTGATGAGGAGTTTGGTGACAAATTTCACCTTAGCAAGGTAGCTTCTTGTTGGGATTGTTGCCTTAAATCTTGTGGTCTTGTAGTTTGTAATTGTATATATTATACAAACATTTTATTTATCTAATAAAATAAAGTGTGTTATTTTATTTGACATTTAGTTGCATTAACCCACAAAACCCATAAACTAACATCCAAGGTTATCTTATGTAACCTAAACATGTATGTGGAGACATACAAGTGAATCATGTTTAAATGATAACCTAAATGGTCTGTAGTAGATAGATAAGACTGGATACCTTATCCTAATGACACTACGAATACGGCCTGCTTTGTAGTTGTTACAATTGTTCTAAAGTGCTACAAATGATTTGATCCTAATCATTCATGTCGAGACATTAGAGCAGAGGTATTCTATACAAAGAGTTTGTATAAGATTGGACCATGAAATGAATAGTCTCTCTTATTAACACCGTTACTAGTTGAGACTACATTTCACCAAGATGACCATAGGTGACTTGACCTGAATCATGAGTGAGTTGTGAACTCCTGCCTAGGAGGGCAGTCCTTTGATTTGCATGGGTGAGAGTGGCCTATATTGCCGACTCAATAGACCTACCATTTTGGGGATTCGTTTGATTAGGGAGCTGGGAACACAATTACACAAGAAGGAATTCGCTCCTTCTCTATAGATAGAGTAAGTAGAGAAATTGCTCTCTTAAGGGCTGATTCCAGGGCTTGAACAATGTGGCGCCACACCCTCTCTTGGGCCGAGAGGAGTTTAGTTATAGTGGGACTATAACTATTGTTCATTAGAGGGATTGGTGATACTTAAGGAGTTAGATGTAACTACAGGGGCAAAACGGTAATTTTTGGCCTAGCTGTACTTATGAGCAATTTGTGAAGGGTCATTGCACTGTTGATTGGTTATATCTAATGGACACAAAAATATATTTACAGTAAGAAGAGTGCAACTATTGGTCTTTAGTGGAATGACTGATAGTTAATGAATAGTGATTAATTTAATTAAAGAGTTTAATTAATTAATCTCACATCATTGGAGCTTTAATCTGTAGGTCCATAAGGTCCCCTCGTTAGCTCAATAAAGATAAATGAGAATCAAATTTATTTTGGTTTAATTTGAATCGTTCAAATTGATTAAAGGGAATAAATTGTATATGATAAATTAATATAATGTATTTGATACATTATAATATAAAGTTTTTATGAGAGAAGTTAATATTTGGATATGATTCAAATAATAATAATATGAATAAGATTCATAAATAAACTATAGATTAAAAATTAATATGGATTCGATTCATATTAGAACTATAGATCACATGAGAAGATCTAAACCATTGGTTATATTATATATGATATAATATAAAATTAATATTATATAAGATGTAATATAAAATTAATATTATATAAGATATAATATAATTTGAATTTATATTATATTTATATTAATATTAATTTAAATAAAAGAATAACTTTCTACGCAATGGGAGAGGGAGGAAGTTATTTTGATAACTTCCCCTCCATCTCTCTTCATATCTTTTGGTTAAGATATAGAAGGATGGATGCAATCTTTTCTGTATGAGATTTTTGACAATCTATTGCTTCCGCTATGGGAATTTCATTCCTTCACTTCTAACATTTGTATCCCGAAAGGTGGACAATAGGCACAGAGAGGTTTTCTTCTTTAAACGAGAAGTCCTATAAGTATTATGAGTCACGTTCTCTAAGTATAACTTGTCTAAGTAAGCATAGTCATTTGTATCCCAAAAGGCGAACAAGTGTGGCATAACACTTCGAGAGAAGGCCGTCTTAATCATGTGCCTATTATGCAATTATAGCAAGTTAAGGTTATCGCAATGCTTAAGCATCTAATAGTACGTAGAATTTTCTTCACCCATTATCTGTATACAAGTTAGTTCAACTCATTCTCTCTTATCTTAATTTACGCGCGGTGCTTGAGCCTCGAGCTGTAAATAAGTAGTTGTAGTTAGTGTACATTCTTTCAAGTTAATTATTATAAAGCGTAAACGACAAGTGAAATCTAGAACTAACATCTATAACAATTTCCTTTGTTCGACCCTGGATCACCCAAGTAAACCTATTGTTCGTTTGCACTTGTACTCAAACGAGGACTTAGAAACTATGCGATGAAGAAGTACATGAGAGCAATGCAAATGCAATGATCATGACCCATGACTCATCGTACAAGAGTAAAAGCAAACAATACCGAAAGTCATGATGAGTGCATTATGCGCAATGACTTAACTTAGTGAAGTGTTGCACTTGCGTTATACACACACGAATTTAGTAAGTCCAAACTGAAATCCCAAGCAATACTCGGGTTATTCTTACACCCATCATGGCATACTCTAGGATTGATTCTATTTTTTTTTTCTTGCAAACTTTTAATTTTAGTTTTTAATTTCATCTTATCATTTCTTGTTTTTGACATCCATCGTTCTTTATATCTTTATCTTATTTTTATTTTATTACGTTTTACATATTAAAAAAAAGTTGAGCAGAAAAGTAGGAAAAAATTGAGAAGAAAAGTAAAAAAAAAAAAAGTTGTGAAGAAAAAAGAAAGTTAGAAAAGAAAAAAATTTGTTCTTGTAATTATTTAAAGAAATTGTGTGATTAATCTTGAGTTTTAATCAAAAGTTATTTAATTGAATTATTACATTAACTCTTTCTACTACCATTTCCTAGGTCAATTGCATGATCATTTGAATGTCTTTTCACCTTCCTATCATTAATTGTTGAAAACTTTCAAATTTATGACTTTTAAACTTACTTCTTATCTTTCATTTTCTTTCTCCTTGCAATGACCGAATTTCATTTTATGTGCTTTAACAAACTTTTAGATCAACTTCTTATCTTCAACTTTTAAGAAGGGTAGTTTGTCAAGTTCATTGCTTAAAACCTTTCTATTTGCAAATCAATTTTTGTGTTATGTTTTATCCGAAAATTGAGTTTTTCTTTATTTGTTTGAACCTTTCATTTTTGTGTTTTTTTGTGGTTACTTTAATAATTATTGTGTCTTGCTTACATTAAATAGCTCACTATTTCAAGGATTGCATAAGCCGACCCCATATCATAATTTTGCTACCTTCCAAATAGCCTACCTTTTGTGTGCAAACATGAGTGTTCATGAGTGAACAAACAGTGAGTTAAGTCTGTGAGATCCTTTTTAGTTAGAGAGAATGTTTTATCAAGAAAAAAATCATCGTGTTGCCTACAACTATGATGCTCAATTTTGGAAGACTTTACGAGGTGGGTTGGTTGACATACAACAATCCATTTACATGTCTAAGGAAGAAGTTCCAAAAGTCATTAGTGCTAAATCTTTTCGAAAAAGTTTGGTTGAATTAAATCAATCAGTTGAGTACTTATATACATTGTCTCAACAATTGAATATACGAGACCAAATTTCGAAGAAGGTTAGTATACCTACAGAAATTGAGCCTACTGTTGTGGTAAAGAATGACAAAGTTGAAGATGACATACTTTGTAAAAAATTATCTAATTTTATTGTAGTATGTAATATTGAAGTTCATGTTGATGTGGGTGAGTTAGAGAAAAAAGAGGCCAAAACAAATATATGTAGTTTGATTAAAAATGAATCTTGCAAGAAAAAGTGAGTGAAAAGCATGAGGATAGTTTATGGCCTAGAGAGAGAGATGAAAGAAAAGTCGAACCATGTTTTTCTAGTGTTTCTTTTGAGTTCTTACAGGAGGCCAAGACACTCATAAAGATGCTTGATTTGAAGGTTATTTCTAAAATCAACAATGTCATACATCATATGTCTTTCAAGGTCAAATTAAAGAGGAACCACTTAAAATTCGCCTCAAAATTAAACCATGGTAGCAAGTATACGATTTTCAAAACAAGGAAATGAGCATGGAGACACTTTTGAAAGAATCACTGTTGTTTTTCGAAGAATTCCAAGGGAGTTCCATGAATGACTTATATATGAAATTCCATGACCACAAAATTACTTTGTAAGGCAGGGAGATGAAAATTATTGTTTCAATACTGCTAAATTTCGTCCTTTTGATGTAGGTGATGAATTTCCTGATTCGAGGATGAATCCTTTTGAAGAGGGGGACTATGAAACCTCAAACTTTCTAAGACCATTGGAATTTTATCAGACTTGGTAAAGATAAGAAAATGTGTTTAAGATAAAGAAAAGTTTGAGATTTTGGTTAAGTGTCAAAATGAGGCGTTTAGAGGTTTGTTGTTTGCCACCAAAATGTATAGAGAGGTTATTTCAAGGTTGGTTAGGCATTTGGAGGTGGCCTAGGTGAGAAGAGTTGTGTGAGAACCTCTAAAGGGGTTACTTTAGGCGAGAAGATAGCATGTTAGGCGACAAGAGAGGAAAAGTTAGAGGTTATCTTGCGTTTTGATGTGTGGCTGAAAAGAACAAGTAAAACCTCTAAGCATGGGCTTTCGACTGAAGGCTAGGCGAGAAAGAATCCTTAGAGGTTAGGTTGGCAATGAGAGGTAGGCGAGGAAGACATATGCGTTTGGAGGTTTGTGGCAAGGCAAGAGAGGTTAGTTTGGCTTGGCATTTTGGTTTGTTCTTGAGACTTTGACATTTTGGTTTGTTCTTGAGACTTTGGCATTTTGGTTAGGCAAGATGATGAAGTGGTGGAGTCTATCAAGTGGATTCCAGGTGTCCTTGCATGCTTAATTTAATTTTTTGTTGAAGGAGGTGTCAATAAAGTTTCATGCGAGTTTTAATATAAATAGTCACTTGGGATAAACATTTCTCCCAAACCACCCTTGTGTTTTAGCTACATTTAGTCTCAAAAGTTCATAAATTGAATCTATCTTCTACTTTGGGGCTGTTGGTTTAATTTGATAAAGGAACAATTGAGTTTGAGTTAAAACAAGTGATGAAGGTCAGAATTTAGGTGATTTTGAGCAAGGTGGTCTTCCAGAGGCTTGTAAAGTTCATCCATTGGAATCTGAAGTTGAAATTTTGAGGTAAGAAATTTAAGTTAATTTGAAAAACTTTTGTAGAAGGAAGTATTTTCATTTAAGTCATGGATTTTAAGATATAAAGCTCTAAAGTAGAAGTAGGGTTTTGGCTAAGAATGAGTTTCTAGGTAGTGGAGGTTAGTGGTCGAGCCTAAGAGGTTAGCGTGGCGTGTTGGACGTGCATTTTGGACTCATGAAGGTTTTTTAGGCATTTTGGGTAGTGTTGGACGCAAGACATGTCGTGTGAAATGTAGGGCCCGCATGATGGTCGAGCAAGTTACATGAGGCGCACATGAGAAGGGTGGCATGTGTGTGAGGCGCACACGGAAAACCTTTTAAGAGGTTAGTACGCGGGCACTAGTGCACGACCAAGGCCCTGTCGCCCACTCCTTGCGCGCCAGCCATGCCATTTTGGTATGTATGAGCTATCTTTGATATTTTGAGAAATTTTAAGTAAAGCTCTGATATTTTTATGATTAAAGGGAATTAAATGAAATTATTTTCTATTATTTCATGACAAGAAGAAATCGAACAAGCTTATCGACCAAGGGTTTGAACTAGTATTGTGTGAGTGATAAAATGAGTTTGAAGTCGATTTCTAAATCTGATTATTTATCAAATGTTGTAAAGCAAATTTGACGTTTTAATGTTGAGTTTACTGATTTACAAGCATGTTTTAGAAAGTATTAAAGTATGTTATTTAGAAATGATTCCAAAGCATGTAATGGATTTATTCTAAAGTTTATTAATGTTTGCAAACCCATGATTTACGAGCATGTTTGAGTTCTGAAATAGAAATGTTATTATGATATAAAGTTATTTAAAAGCATGAGTTTAAATAGAATGGTTTTAAAGAGAAAACCATGGTACTCTATATATCGAGTTCTTGATGGTCAATGTGCACAGTCAAGGATATAGGGCTATGCTAACTACTTAGCCGCTACCACCGAGTCCAGACAGGAAAGTAGGACCAAAGGTACTCTACTATCTTGATCGAGTTTACTATGTAATAGCATGACCATAGGTGCTCTGCTAGTTTGATCGAGTTTTGGCAGGATAGTAAGATTGAAGGTGCTCTGCTATCTAGAGATAAAAGAGTATTTCGAAACATAGACAGTGTGCAGTTTAAAGAAATGTTTAAGATTATATGTTTATGTATAGTTTATGCATGGTTTATGAAAAGATTAAATTGTATTTGTTTTAAAGTATGTTTTACAAAATCATCACTCACTGGGCTATTTAACTCACCATTTCTAAATGTTTTTCCCTCTTTCCAGATACAGGTTGTGGATCTCCGCATGCTAAACATATTGCTGTGAGGCCAACTTCGTTTTCATGTAAGGATATTGTCTTGTTTTAAGTTGTTTTATAACTGTTCAAATATTCATATCTTCGAGTTAATTCAATTTTCATATTAAGTTTTATAAAGATATTCATATGGTTTAAAGTATTTCAAGTTTAAAGGCTTTCGTTGTTAAAACCTTTCATGATTTATATCAAGGGTCAGTTGAGGTTGTTTCGAAGGGGAATGGCTTCGGCTAACTTCACATCACGTCTTTGAACGAGTAAGCAGGTGCTCGGGACGAGGTGGGGTAGGGACAATGATAAGAATCATGATGTTTCATATAGACCAATTACAAGATCGAAAACATCAAAGATGAACCAATCATTCATTCTTCATGTACAATAATGCATAGGGCTGTTGCATCCTAATTCCATGTGTCATATGTTAATACAATAGACGAATGACCATTTAGAGTATTTAGTGTCAATGTTTTCTCGATTGAAGCAGACTATGGGGTACGCATTAAGCTTCCATAAATCCAACACTTTGAAGACCTCATAATTTAGTCAATATCACATTTTTATTGTATTTTCATTTGTTTTAATTTGACAAGTTAATGTAACTATTATTAATCGGTTTCTATTAATGATGGTGGTTGGAAGATAGAAAGTTTAGTTAATATTTTATTTTAATCTTTGGTATTTTTACTAAATAGGACAAGATCTCTACAAGGCTATTATAATGCCTTTATCCTTCCATTTGTAAAAAATGAGACTTTTGATGAATGCAATTTGAAATCTTATTTTGTGACTTTTCCCTTAGTTTTCTTTTTTAGAAATTTCTTGAAGAACTTGAAAATCCATTTTTTAATTTGAAATCATATGCTTTTTTTTTTTAACTTTATTGAAAAAGTGGAGAATGATACGAACCAAGAAATCAGAATTGAATCAAATGAAGAAGTTGAAGAGATGAAATGCTTTGAAGTTGAAAAGTTATTTGGACAACCCAAAAATAAAATGTTGTGACCTTTCATTTAATATTTTATTTAGTATAAATAGAGTTGTAATTTTCACATTTAAAAGAGAATTTGGATGAATTAAATTTGAAAATTCTAAAAGGTAGAATTTTGTTCTTGTGTGTTCTTGTGATAGAATGCACGAATTTTTGAAACATCTAAGTGAGAATTGATCCGTCTTGCTTGTGGAGTGCCTTAAAGATCGAGGGTTGATAAAGGTTTCTAACTTTGTCCAATCCTTAGCTTGGTTTCTTAGATCAACTAAGTAACTTGAATCTAGCCTATCTTAAAGGTTGAAATCAAATTGGTTTTGGAGCTGTTGGAATTGTGTTCTTTGGGTCTTGTTTTTCAACATGGTTCTTAGATACAATCCGGAGGTTGTCTATGTTTGTATCTTACCATGAGTTGCTAAGTTCATAGTCTTTAGGGTTTTTTGATGCAGTCTTTAATTGTTGCAAACTTTGTTTTCTTAGATTTGATGAATTCATAAACTGTTTTAACATGTGTCAATCTTAACGGTTTTGAATAATTGTGCACAGCCTGAATAATTCTTACCTAATGTCTTGCTTGAGAGAAAGTGTCTTACGTTAGTTCTAATACGCAAAACTGTTAGTCAATTATGCATGAAAATGATAGGAGATGAATAGAGATCAATGATGACGAATTTCAGTGCTGCTTTAGTTAGAAAAGAATGAAGCTCAAAAGTGCATATACATGAATGTTCAACTTAATAGCTAGCATAAAATCAATCTAAGGTCAAAACAATTAATTAATTTAATCCAATAACGAAATGGTATTATCATTTATTAGCTTTTTAGAAGAAGATTAATATTGAAAGAAAAAAAGATAATGCATTCATTTCATGTGCTCTCTATCTCTCTACCACACAAATTTTATTATTTTAAGTAAATTTTCATTTTATTTTTTAGTGGTAGAAAGATGGGAGCACATGAGAAGATAGATAGATGTACCTAATCATTGCCAGATTAAATTAAAAATTCATCACAATCTAGTCCCTAGAAGAACATTTACGTAGCTCAAAAATTGAAAACCATACTAGGTATTTTGACTGTTTTTAATTATATTATTATCTTACGTGTGTGCTTGCACGTATTAGTAACCCAAATTAATTAGAAAAGATCCACACAGCTCTTGCTAAAGGGGAAAGGAATTGCTCAAAAACTAAAATTCAATACCAAAAACCACCTAACATCATCAACCATAAAATAGAAAGAAAAACAAAGAATAAGAAACCCCTATTTTAATAAGTATGTTGAAGAACAATAAAATTACACTTTGATTAAAGAATGTTCATAATGATTTGAAGCCATTGACTATCTCACATGCTAGGTTGGTAAAGTTCTTAAGACATGCCTTATTTAAAAGAAAATATATTGTAGCAGCAACTAATTAATAAGAAAAAGAAAAAAAGAAAAAAAGGCACACCAACCTCACCACTTCACTTTCATATGAACAATCAACAATCATCAACAACATTTACTTTAAATACACAAAAGAAAAAAATATTGATAAAAAGAATGATTCAGCTGTTTCTTCTTTTTTTTTTTATAAACTTACAACAGCTGAGGTCTCTTGCTCTCTCTGATGTGGAGGGGAAAAAAAGTGAATTGAATATTTAAAAAATAAAAATAAAAAAATAATTAAAAAACTAAAAAGGATCTTATTACACATATACCACACTTTTGGCTAACAAACAAGCCTTTGCTTTCTTTTTTACTTTGTGGTTTTGAACAACTGACTCCCAAGAGTAACAGTTGGGCTTCCTTCTCCCATCACTGTTGTTAAGTTCATCTCTTTCTCCAGTATCCTTTCCAGCTCTGTCACCACGTAGCTCATCACTGGACGCCTCTCGCTTGAATATTCGACGCATTGAAGTATCAAATCCATTAGTTCAGCCATACCTTCCTCAGTGAAGCTCTTCCCTAACCTTGGATCCATAATGCTAGTAATATCGCTCTTTGTCTGATTGTTTTGTATCTTCCAAATAGGTACGGAAAGGAATACAGTTTCAGAATGGTAAGCTAGAACAAGAATGTACTATGTGCATCTCAAATGCCAGATACTAGACCTATGTGAAGTAATAGGGTAACAATGCCTAAATTACTCGTATTGCTTCCCTGAGATGGGAGTTGTATCGAGAAAAGTAAACCATGTCCTGAAGTTACCTAAAACAATGTCTCTAATTTAGAGCAAGACATGATCAGCTAGTTGCTAATAGTTTCAATTCTGAACCATTAGAACTTAGGAGGAGTATAAACAAACTAGACTCTTCAGAAAGTACATTTTACATCTGAACATAAATATCCCAATTTGTTCCAGAGGATTTCTCAAAATGTTTGACTATGAGCATATGGGTTGAAAAAAGAAAAACTACTTACCCAGTCCACCAGAGTATAATTGGGATCGGAAACAGGTGCATCAGTCGCTTTTTGACTGCTTACCAACTCCAAAAGGAATACGCCGAAACTATATACGTCACTTTTCTCGGAAAATTGTCGAAACTCTTTTACCCTACAAAAGGAGATGGAAGATGAAGAATACAATAGAATAGAACATGCAGAGTTGATGGCAATTGTGGAAAGTTTTAGAATCAGTACTCAGGTGCAAGAAATATCTCATCTGCTGTTGCTCGGGACGATGATTCTGAAACGTCAAATCTTCGCATGACATTGTGAAGTCCTGCATCTGCCACTTTAGCTATAAATTTCTCATCTACAAGAACGTTGGATGTCTTGAAGTTTCTGTGTGTCAAACGAGGGCTCATGGAGTGAAGATGTGACAGACCTACATATGATAAAATCAGGTCATGTAACTGAAGGACGAGTTGCTTGAAAGCATTCACAGGTAAGAATTTGGTTTCACAATTGATATATTTGATGGTTAGTCAATCTACAAGAGATGCAAATAAATGCTCACTGTTTGCAGAGGTTCACCTTTAGCTGCCCCAAGAGCTATTGAGAGTTTGATCTTGAACTCCAGCTTCTCAGCCGAACGCTGCTCAGTGCCTGCAAATATCCGTGCTCTTTCAGAGTGAGTTTGGAGTGACTTTTGAGAAATAGTTCTTTCTTATTTGAGGGAACCGTAATCTCACAAGCCAGAAGGATGGACCATTACCATATATGTGGCTAGAAACACTTCCGTTGGGTATATAATCAAAGATGAGAAACTGTAGATTGTTTTCCTGGCAGTAGCCCAAAAGAGTGACGAGATTTTGATGCTGAACAGACGAGAGGTAGTGTACCTGATAGTAAATGAAGTAAATTAGATTAAAACATGAATTGAACATAGATGCAAGTACCATCCTTTCCAACAACATGAAACGAAGTCAATTACTGAGCAGTAAGGCAGAATGAGCACTGAACAAAATATGTGGTGATGATCAAGTGAAACTCTTGGTTTACCATCAATCAATATATGATGATTTCAAAAGAAAATACAGGTGAAGTGGTATGCAATTAAATGTCGAGTTAAGCTGAAACTTTAGCGACCTCATTTGAAATGGATCCACTCAACTTAATAGATTGTACCTACTCATTCTAAAATTCAACAGGTGACGGTCCAAAATAATGGGATCACACACTCAGTGAAGAACAAAATAGATACTAGCATACATTATAAAATCATTACATTATTCGCTATACAAACGCAGGTGGAGTTTGAATATGTTAACTCAAGAACTTCAAAAATCGTTTAAAAGCGTGCAGAATGGTTAAGATATTTGTGAGGATCTCGTGTAATCATCGAACATTTCCATTTATGCTCAAATTATGCATCTTTATATGGGATATATAGCAATATTGGGGGCCTGCTATATAACCAATTTCATCAAGACAATAAATGAATATTACCTCATCTACAAAATCCTGACTAGGCGCTCCATGCCGCTTTTTGATAGCGACGAACATTCCATCCTGAAGCATACCCTTATAGACCTCCCCAAATTTCCCTTCTCCAATCAAGTTCTTGTCGCTGAAATCATTAGTGGCCAACACCAACTCTGCCATCTCAAAACGCCTAGCATCTCGTAGAGTCAATTCAATACCAACATGCCTTCCCACTACAAGTAATCATAAACACACCAGCTGATGATCATCCTTCAGAAAAAAAGAAATATGCAAGCTAATCTATAGCTCCAACAACGATGATGAAAACAATACCTTGAAAAGAAGGATCAGAAGAGCCAGTCTCGGAAGTTCTTGCAGTGTTTCTTGAGCGTGCTAAGAATCTTAAAAGTATAATAATCAATCCCACCAATGCCACGGCTCCTGCAGAACCTCCTAATATTGCTGCAAGAACCTTTGACATCTCATGTGGGTTCTTCCCTTCACCCTTGATGCTTTTTTACAGTATAACAACTACTATACACACTATTATACATTGAATCTGAAAACAACAATACAACACTCATATTAGGTACAATCATGGAGCAAAGAATGAACAAATTGCCACGAGTCAAAAGGCTCCATTGGTTCATGATCAGTTTTCATTTCCATATTAGCCAAAAACAATGTGGTTATTACTTCTTCTCCAAAACAATTAATGAAACAAGTTAAACAATTCTGAATTCCATCCCTTCATACACAATTTTTTAGATCACAAACCAAACCGGGGAGCGTGGCACCTACCGAAAGTGTATGATATGAAAGTAATTCTTACAGTCAACTACAAGAATGAAGTTCAATCTATAGATCTTCATCCTCTTCCCCCCGTTTTCTCTCTAATGATCATTTAAATTCAGCAAGAAGAGGAAGAACAGATTGAAGACTAACACACATCATCGTGAACTTCAAACCTGAAATCGTGAAGAAAGTAATAAGGATGATGCAGATCTTTTGAAGTCTTAGCGTCATTTGACAATCAGCAATTGCAGAACTCTTCTCCTTCCAGTGGATGTGTAAAGAATATGAAATTCAACCCACATTCCAAAAACAGATGAAGAATCTTCTAACCAAAAACGGGGTGTACTATTATTATTATCAAAAGAACTCAAAAATCACAAAAATGGAATCCGATCATCAACTTCCTGCAAATGCTGAAGTTGAAATCGAATAAGAAGAAGAAGAAGAAGACGAAATCGGCTAAAGAGCAGCAGAAAGAAACAGTGGGAGAGAACTTTTTGGTTAAATTAATACGAAATGCATCATTGGATACAGACAATGCCGACAGAAAGTGACCTCGCGCCGACAACAACTTCTCAGAGTTTTATTGCTTCGTATTCCCCTCCACCAAACCAACCCAATTTCAAAACCATCTGAACCCTCAAAAGAAAAATCAATATATACCCACAAAGAAACTCGAAATAAAATCAGATTAAAAATCCGCCTACCCTTTTAACGGAACAATAAGATGAACTAAACCCATGTGGAAAAAAACTCGAATTGAAGTAAGAAAAAGGGATTAATATCAATAACAACAAAAGAGTAATAATGTAGCTTGACAGAGAAAGACAGATAGAGAGAGAGAGAAGGAAATTCAATTTAATCTACTAGACTCAACTCAAAACCCCAAAACCCCAATTCAAAAAATTCAACACCAATGGAGAAAAAGAAACCGAAACCCCATTTCATAATACAATCCAAGGACCAAACCCCATGTGGACAAAACTCAAATGGAAGGAAGAAAAAAACGATCAATGATCAATAACAACCAAAAAAGCAAAAGAGAGAGAGAGTAAGAGAGAGCAAAAGAGAGAAACAAAAAGGGGAAGTGAAATTAAACTTATAGGAATTAAAATTTTGATATATATAATGTAAATGTGTGGGCTGTAAAGCAGCAAAATAGTGTTGTCTGGTACTGCAAGTTGAAAGGAATAGGTGGGTTCATTTTGGTGTGTATTGTACAGAGCATCTTGGCTGCGTTCAAATTACAGAGCTTCAAAAACACCAAACAAATTCAACCCCAGAAATCCAAGAAAGAACCCACAATAAATTTTTTAAAAAGCAAAACAGAATAATCAAATCATTCAAATCATTACCCATATTCCAGCTTGCCCCCTCTTTTCATGAGATTTTTATAAATTAAACAAGAACATCAACAACAACAACAAAAAAGAAAAAAAAAAAAAAAGAATAGGAGAGAGGGAAAAAAAAGGGAGATTCGAAGCAGTGGCAATGTGGGGTTTGCGATCCCCACCAGCCAGCTATGTTGACATTGCTTCTTCCAACTGACATTTTTTAAAAAGAAAAAAGAAAAAGAAAAATTTAGGGTTCAGAGGAAAAAAACAGTGGAAAATTATATGGGAATAAACGAGAGAAAGGAACAAGGAAGAGAATATGCAGCAGGTTAAAAACATCCAAATACTTCCGTTTTATTTTTATTTTGTAGATATTAAAGAAATTTGTAAGAATCAGACTGTTGTGTCTTTGGATTTTTGTATTTAAACTCTTCAGAAAAGGCGATTTATATTACGAGGATGAGTGGATGATGACACACCACAAAGATCCAATGTTTCTTGCACAGTAAGAGAGTGAAAGAGAATGGTATATCACACAAAAACAATCTTTATTTTATTTTATTCTTTTTTATTGAAGGTAGATTAATATCGAGCTAAACTTACTTTCACAAATAAAAAATAAATTTGACTTTTTGTTTACTTATGTCATCCATGGTAAAATTGTCATTGAAAAAATTAAAAGAGATATATTATGCTTTATTTATAGGAGAGTCTAAATCTTTTCTTATCGTCTTATTGTTACGATTCTATTTCTTTTACCTATTTGAAAAATCTGACATTCAAAAATTGAATTGAGTCGCTAGAGATGTATCAAACTAGAGGATCAATCCAGAATGGCCTCTTTTGAAAAATTTATTGGTCTCGGCCTAAATGACCCAATTGCCTTTCCCCTATTTGTAGAACTCCCCTAGGTCTACTTCTTGTCGATCTTGGATTGGTTTTTTAGATTAGGCAACTCTATTGGTTTTACTTTACTTTCATCTTTTACTTTCATAAAATTACTTGTAACATTATATAAAATACTTTTAAAAGCTTTTTATATGATGTAAGAAGACTAAGGGTTAATTGGGTAATTAGGTAATATTCTAGGTTAATTTTCTTTTTAGCCCAATTGTAATAGAACTCTAATAAGAGTCTTCTCCACTTTTATGAAGCATATTATTCATTCTAATAAAAATTCACAACCTTGGTTCTTGGAGGATTTCTCCTTAAGGTTACTTAGGCTACATCAATATAAGTTTAAATTATATTTGTAATTTAATGAACATGTACTATAAATTTTGAAGTCACAGATTTAATCCTCTTACCTCATACATTGTTAAAAGAAAGTTTTAACTATACTTTTGAAATTTTAAGGGAGTGCATGGGGTGTAGAGTGAGTTGGTATAATCTGTGGTTATTTATAGTTTGTGAGTTATAATAGTATGTGAGTTATTATAGTTTGTGTTTGGGGTGCAGAGTATTATAGTCTATGTTTAGGGTGCAGAGTAATTATAGGTTAAATTATTATAATCTCTATTTGTGGTGCAAATTATTTTAGTCTGGGTTATTATAATATGAGTTATAAAAATTAGGCTTATTGTCCAACCATGAAATGTAAAACATGTACGAATACACATGATTCACTAATACACACTTGATACACAAGATACATTAAAAAATGTCATATCTGCAAAATGAAAAAAAAGTACTACATACTTCGAATATTCTACTCTTAATTTGTTGCCCATTACCATTTTTTTTGTAATCGACAATCATGACATGAGTGTGATTAGTTTTTAAGAATGGGAACATTGCAATTACATATTAACATAGCTAGAATTGGATCATTCATAAAAAATCCCACGTTGAAATCAACCTAGATTAAAGGGGTGGGTGTAACACGCCCGAAGTCCAGGATTCAGATTAAGATTCAGAATTCGGATCCCCGACATTCCCCTGCATCCCCTACGACCTAGAAACGTCATCCTTACTTGTCTTGAAAGTTTTTCCCACAAACCAACACCAGTCCCTTCAGCATGTTTAACTTTTGGAGTTCCTATGATCGAGCCACCGAAAAGGAAGGTGCGTCTTGTTAGTATATGTATTAACTTTTAATTCTTTTAAATCTTTCCTTTACCTTACTTTCATGTCCTCAAGATCCCTCTCATTCAGATGTGATATCGGTTCATTCATGTCTCTCCTAAACTCAAGAAGTTACAGTGGGTTAAAAGGGCTGGTTCCATTGAATTGGTTATTACATTCATATTACAATTACATTTGCACATAATGTAACTAAAAAAACTACATCTTTAGACAATTGATACCTAAATTACAACAACAAAAAAAAGAAAGAAAAAAACCCTCTTCATATACAGAAAAAAAAACCCCTTCATATACAATGAAACAAAACAAAAACATATTTGAATTTTTAAACACAAATTTCTTCTTTTCCTTCTTTTTTGTTGGTGAAAAAATAACAATAATAAAATGTATTGGCCAAAAATAGAGAACAGTTGTGATGTCATAAGTAGAATAAGAATAAGATAGTTAAAACAGTTAACCATTCTAACTCTTTTTGTAACAACTTTCCTATAACTACCTTATAACAAACTCTCAAGATTCTTAATAAACACCCCATCTCTTAGCCTTTGAAGGCAGAGATTTCATTTAGAAAAATATATCCAACTTTGAATTACATCAAGTTGGGTCTTCACTCAAAGGTTGAGAACATGTAATCCTCCTTATTTTGCCTCCTTGAAATTTTGAATAATTTTTTGCCACTCATTGATATTATTATTACATCTCTACCCCTCACACCTTTCACTATATAAACCCATTCTCCCACTCTCTTTTCTTCACAACAAAAATCCTCTCTTTCTCTCATATCCTTTTTCTACACAAAAAGAAAAACTTTTAGTATTTATTTCTCTATTTTTTTTTGTTCTCGAGTGCAGTAAGTGTTTTTTCTTGAGTATTGGTATTTTGATGGGTCCAAGTGTTGTTTTCACTAACGTAGAAGGTTGTTTTATCATGGAAACGTGATGGGGTTGTAACAACTACTAACACCTAGAGAAGAGATGTGAAACGTCTTAAAGAAAGTGAGTTTCGCGACTCAGCCCATCAATTGATGAGTTTATGCTTTGCAGCTTTTATCGTTCTACGAAGTGTTCTAGCAAAGCAGTTTCAACAATTTAACACATCCACACTGCTACCATGGCCGATCCATTCCACTTCGAAGGAGCCCACTTCAATTTTTCTCAACCCTGAAGAAGGTTGCCACTGCATGCACCACCAAAGAGCCAAAAGTTCCCAAGACTGATCCCACTAAGGAGTAACTCCAGGCTCACAACACATGGGCAGAGTCAGATTTTATTTGTAAGCATCTTGTACTTAATGGACTTACTAACGAACTCTATGATTACTACAGTACTATGTCTACAACTAAGGAAGTTTGGGATGTGCTGCAAAAGAAGTACGACACTGAAAAAGCTGCATCCAAGAAGTATGCGGTAAGCCGATACTTGCGGTACCAGATGGTTGACGACAAATCAGTAGAAGCCCAATCACATGAACTGCAGAAGATTTTTCACGAAATAATTAGTGAAGGTATTCCTTTAGATGAGCAATTTCAAGTTGTTGTTATTATTGATAAGCTACCTCCACTGTGGAAGGACTTTAAAAATTCCCTGAGGCATAAAATGAAGGAGTTTTCTTTGAAGAACCTGATCACCCAGCTACGAATTGAAGAGGAGGCCAGCAAGCATGACTAGAAGAAGGAGGAGGTGAAACCAGACCTGAAGCCTAAAGGGAATAAGATAAAGGTTCGAAACAGAGATCCCAACAACAAGAAGAACTCTTAGAAATCTCATTTCAGAAGTACGGTACAAATTATGTGTTATAATTGTAATAAACCTGGACATTTAGCTAGAAATTGTAGAAATGGGAATCGTCCTGCTGCATAGGCAAACCTGGTAGAAGAAAACTTAGTAGCTATGATCACATCAATGAATGTGATCGGGGGGTCTGAAGATTAGTGGCTAGACACTAATGCATCATGCCATGTCTGCCATGAACTTAGTTTATTTAAAAAACTATAACAAAACTAAGGACAAAAATATTCTTATGGGGATCACCACACAACCAAAGTAGTTGGGATCGAGGAAGTGGAGTTGAAGTCAACAAGATACTCATTTTAAAGGAAGTCTTGCACACTCCTGAAATTTGAAAGAACCTGGTCTTGGGCTATCTTCTCAACAAGAAGGGCTTCACTCAAACTATAGGATCTGACCTCTTTACTTCTCAACAAGGCAGGCAACAGATGTGATGTTTAAATTAAATCTTGATATGAATAAAATAGTATTTTCTTCTTGCATGTTGTCTTCCTTTAATATTTGGCATGCTAGACTTTGTCATGTGAACAAAAGGTTAATTAGCAACATGAGTAGATTAAACATGATTCCAAAGTAATATATGCATGAATTTGAAAAATGTGCATGTTGTAGTCAAACTAAGATAAGTAAAACTTTGCATATATATGTAACTAGAGTATATGAGTCTCTAGAGTTAATTCATTACGATTTATGTGAGTTTGATGACATGTTGACTATAAGATATTGGCTGATCCTTTGACTAAAGGACTAGCTAGAGAGAAGGTTTTCGGAACCTCAGAAAGAATGAGACTCAAACCTATAGATAAATGAATTGCTTGTAAGGCAAACCTAACTTGAAAGACTAAAGATCCCAAGAATCAAGTTCAATGGGTAGTAACTTATCACAAGTGATATGAAGAGAATCATGCTAGAACACCTAGGAGTTCCATTCTTGTGATTATCATGACATCCTGAAGCGAATGAAAAGACTGAAGTTAGTTCTTAATGAATTCTATACTTGATATCAAGTAGGGATCCTAGCTACAAGAGTACTCCTGATAGATTCACCTTTGTGGATGTGGAAGTGAGGGTCGCTTCCTATGGAAGTTTAGGCAAATTCTCTAGAGTGTCCACTAAACTAAGATATCTGTGTGATGCCTTTGCACATGAATTTTAGAACTTCACTCGAATAATGCTTTGTGTGCAATGCTACAAGAGGTAAAGTTCAAAACCAAGAGTTACTCTACAATATTCTAATCATTGTCACTACGTAAATGTTCAAGTCGTAAGACACCCTTGCTTAAGCATAGTATTACATAGATAGACACTACTCGACGAAAATATGTTCATAATTTTTTCAAGTGGGGGATTATGGATGAATAAATTATAATAATAAAATATTAAAATGTATTGGCAAAAATAGAAAATAGTTTAGTCTTCACTCAAAGGTTGAGAACGTGTAGTCCTTTCTATTCTGCATCCTTGAAAATTTAAACAATTTTTTACCGCTCATTGATATTATTATTACACCTCTACCCCTCACACCTTCCACCATATAAACCCATTCTCCCCCTCTCTTTTCTTCACGACAAAAATCCTCTCTTTCTCTCATATCCTTCTTCTACACAAAAAGAAAAACTTTTAGTATTTATTTCTCTTTTTTTTTCTTTTTTTTTTGTTCCTGAGCATAGTAAGTGTTTTTTCTTGAGTGTTGGTATTCCGGTGGGTTCAAGTGTTGTTTTCACCGATGCAGAAGCTTGATTATCCTGGGTAGCAAGAGGGCTATAACAACTACTAGCACCTAGAGAAGAGCCGTCAAACGTCTTAAAGAAAGCGAGTTTGTAACTTACCCGAACAATTGACAAGTTTTTATTTAGCAGGATTTGTCATTCTAACAAAGTGTTCTAGCAAAGCGGTTTCAAAATTTTCAAATTCAAACATCAACATTCTTCTCTTACCATCATCTTCAATGGCTTTATCCAACACCACAACTTTCTTGTACTTAACATCCATCTTCTATACAGCAAACTCCTTAGCCACCACTGACCTTCTATTGCCACAAGATTGTCCACAAATACAATCCAACAAAAGTTGTCAATGCCCTACATGCAATCCCAAAAATCGTGGTTGCTACCATTTTCATCAAGCAATTCTTCCCCTCCTCTTTAACAACACTTTTCGGTTTTGACTCCCTCGCAACAACAATTGTCTTTGGATAGAGTGGCTCTGAATGCATCTAGTTTGGTGTGCTCTTGACCTTGAAGCTTCATGAATAAACCAAACATAGCTAGAATCAGTTCCCTTTTGATGAACTCAAACTCACTAACACTTTCTCGTTTCTCCCCAAATTTGAGATAAATCAATTAGGCATGAAAGCAATGGCGCAAATCGTCTTTTGTTATTACTGTTTTCAGTTATTTTTCCTTCTAATTGCCTAGACCCCACCTCGTAATCTATCCAAACGTGTAAATTCTTCCCTCTAATTAATGTCCACGAACTGTTTGGAAAATTGACTGAATCCCTAATGATTTATTACTCTTATAACCCACATCAATTCCCACTAAAGTTTTAATTAGATCACCATTTCAGCACTAGGAACAGTAGTAAATCATATTTAACTGCTATTTCATCTCTGATCCAAAATGAAACCTAAACGGTCCATCACCAAAACCACTAACATTAAAACTACTAGAAACAATAACAAAACCCAATCCATTCTCTCATATATTTGGCAATAAAGAAAATGAGAAATCTGCTGAGAAAGATATCAATGTCCTTGGTTTACCTCGAAGAAGCCTAATAGGTTTCTTGTAAATAATTTGTCCACCACTAAAAAATGGCAAGCTGGAGAGTGCTGCCACCAACAACAGTTGTATTGCCGTACAAAGTAACATTTGGCTCAAACTATAGATCTCCATGAAACCCAAAAAAGGAAAATGAGAGAGGCGAAAGAGAATAAATGTATATGAAGAAGAGGAAGAAGAATAAGAAGATGGAAATGATGGTGAGGGGAAAAGGGTTCGAGAAATGAAAGGCGGTATGTAGGAGCAGGGAGTACGAAAGGGAAGTACTAGGGAGAGGGGAACAGTTGAAGAAGGAGTGGGAAACAGTGAAATCAAAATAACCCTAACCCCCAAATTTAACATACTACACATGTCAAACGTGAGTGAGTTATAAAAGTCCACTCCACTCCAACCTGAGGCTCAAACACACCCTAAAAGATTTATTTTAAAAAAAACTTTGAAATTAACTGAAAAAGTAATATTGATTGGTAATAATGTCGAAATATAATGTATAAAACTTTGGTAGTGATGCTATATAAATGGGTGCTTGCAAAAATAGCAAAAACATTTATGATCATAAAGTGCATGTCACTACATTTTCTAAATTGCAAAAGTTGCAAATTTAAAAACCCAACCCAAAATCGTCAATGGCCTAAATGGAAAAGACGAAACTACCCTCGTTTCAAATTTATTGCACGCCAATTCATTCTTTTTCATCTTAATTTGGATAGCCTTCTGATAACCGCCTAATTCATCTAATTACTTTGTGATAGCCCTTTGACACATGTATTGTTTTAAATTTGGGTAGCCCTCTGATAATTTTTTATATCAGTTTGATAGACCTCTGATAGTCATATGATATATCAAATTAGTTTTTTTATAGCCCTCTGATACACATGTGTTGTTTTAAATTTGGGTAGCCATCTGGTAGTTTTTGATATCTCTCTTATAGACCTCTGATAGTCGTATGATATATCAATTAGTTTGTGATAGCCCTTTGATATGTGTTGTTTTAAATTTGGGTAGGCCATTTAATAGTTTTTTATATATGTCTGATAACTCTCTGATAGTCGTATGATATATTTAATTAGTTTGTGATAACCCTCTCATACATATATGTTGTTTTAAATTTGGGTAGCCCTCTGATAACATTACTTTCTGATTACCATGTGATTAATATTATATTACTTCTAGAATACCATTTTCTACTTTCCGACTACCTATGATTACCTTTTAATTATTATTTTATACATTTTTAAATTTATTTTATATTTGTTTTAAGTGGTAGAGAACATAATGAAAACAATAAAGTCTTCACAAGAAGATAAAATTTAAAGATAACACCCAAGGCTATTAGTTTGGAAATTGGAAAGAAACACAAATCTCCATAAAGAAAAGTAAAGCCAACACTCAATGTAGAACACATAAATCGTAAGCAAAGAAAATGCCAAAATAAAAATCATACAAGAACATGAAATCATAAACGAAAAAAAAGGAAGAAGATGTTGAAATCAAAATCGTAAAACACAGAACTAAAAAAAAAAAAGAAGAAGATTATTACGAAATGAAAATTGTACGAGAAAGGTTAAATAGTGTAGAAAATTACCCACGCCTAACAAAGTTAACACCAAAAGGTTGTCTCATAAGGTTTATGATATACATCTCTGAAGGGATAAAAGCTCTATGGCAGTGGAAGAATTTAAAGAACTCTTCCTCAAATTAATTTTGGGAATCTTAAAATACAGAGAACTTACTTTCGATTACGTCTCTGAATCTACAAACCACCGAATTGAGGACACCGCCCGTCGGAGACCTTCCTATCTGGGATGAGATTTGTTTGTAGGAACCAATTAGGATGGAAAAGTTTAGATGTAATTGAGAGAAACTTTTTTCTTTTCGCAGAGCAAAAGCCTTGGCTTTCTTTTCGTGATTGAATTCGTTAAAGAAAATTTTTTCTTCTAGATATTTATAACTCGCTTTCCTTCTTGGAATAGGAAAATGAGTAGGAGAGAATCATGAGATTCTATTATCAAATCTACTAATTAATTAACAATTAATCAATTAGTTAATAATTAATTAAATCATATTTAATTAATATTTTATTCAAATCTTATTTGAATGAATATCTCTCCAATATCTTATAGGTTTATATTAATACAATTAATTAAATCATATTTAATTGATATTTCATTCAAGTCTTATTTGAATGAATATCTTTCCAATATCTTATAGATTTATATTAATATAATTAATTAAATGGGAAACTTTTAAAAATAGTAGATTTTACAAAATATTTACAACATATAGCAAATTCTATCACTGATAGTCATTGATATGCTATAGTGATAGAATCCAAAATTTTGTTATATCTTGTAAATATTTTAATTTATTTTGCTATTTTTAAAAATACCCCTAATTAAATCATATTTAATTAATATTTCATTCAAATCTTATTTGAATGAATATCTATGCAATATCTTATAGATTTAATTAAATCAAATTTAATTAAATAAAATTAAACTATTAATTAATTCTCTAATTAATTAATAGCTAAATTAAATATCTTATATTTAACTTAAAATTAAATTGGAATCATATTCAAATATAAATTTCTCTTCTAACCAATAATTTTAATATGAATCCAATTCACATTAAATTAATGTTTGAACTCATTCAAATATTTTATCTCTCATAAATTAATTTTGAATCATATCCAAAATTAAATTTATATAATAAAGTTTGATAAACTTTATATTATAATGTATCACTATACATTAAACTAATTCCCAAAGTAGATTTGAACATTTCAAATTACAACCAATATAAATAAATCTCATTGCCCTTTATGAGCTAGGAAGGGGACCTAATGGACCTACAGATCAGAAGCTACAACGATCTGAGATTAATTGACTAAACTCATTAACCACATTAATCAATATTCGTTAACTGTGTGTACACTCCATTAAAGACTCACAGTTGAACTCTTATCACTGTAGATATATTTTTGTGTCTAGGATATAGACCAATAACAGGAAGTTAGTCTTTCACGAGTGTACGTAACACCAGCTAGATCAATTTACCATTTTACCCATGGGTTACCTCTAATCTTTAAATTCCAGTGCTCCTCCAATGAACAACCTGTTTATGGTCCTACCAATAAACAAAAACTCCTCTCATGCCATAGAGAGAGTAGGGGCCTTGGTTCAAGACCTACAGACACCATTTAAGGGAACACTCATCTACTTACCCTAAAGTAGGGAAGGAGTGAATTCCATCTTGTGTAATTATGTTTCCAGCTCCCCACTCGGTCTTGTCCCCAAAATGATAAGCTTATTGAGTCGGCAACTGGCCACTCTCACCTGTACAAATCAAAAGACAATTCTTCGCGAACAGGCGTTCATAACACACTCAGAATTAAGACTAAGTTACCTAGGTCATCCTTGTAAAATAGAAACCTAACTAGTTAACGGAGTTACATTTAGTGGTTACTATGTCGCGGTCTGGTCTTATGCAATCTCATTGCATAGAATACTCTCACTTGCATGTCAACTACACGAACGCGTAGGATCATTGCGTTTGTATCAAATATAAAGTGAGTCATATTCGGTTACCAGAATAAGGTACCCAGCCTTATCTCTATACTATTCACTCTTTAAGTTGATCTTATTGATCTCTATATGTCTCTACATACTGTTCAAGACTCATGAAACAGCTTAGGATGTTAGTTTATTGGATTTGGGTTATTAAGAAAAACTAATAATTTAATCAATAACAATTATTACAATAATAACACTTTATTAACAACGGTCAATGGATTATATTTACAATCTACAAGTTTTAGAACATAAATCCCAACAATCTCATTCTTTATCTGCATAATATTATTAACAGTTGATCGAAACACTTAAATTTGTTCTTGATTCCTTTATCACCTACCAATTATTTTCACTATTCAAGAATAAAAATCATTACAGTACGATCGGTTGATTGAATCACAAAGAGGGTAGCTCCAACATACCAAATACATAGTCATGGATGAAGTCGATAAAAATAAAAAATTCAAATGTGCTAAATTTAGTGCATAAAAATTGAAATTAGAATGAAGTTGAAACCTAAATTAGTGTAGAAGTACAAAATTGAAACAAAAAATTTGAAATTAGAACCTGAATTTACTCCAAAAATTGATGAAATATTGGAGTGTTGGATGGGTCAAAATTAGTACGAAAAAAAAAAATGTTTGGCGGAGAATGACGTAGAACATGGAAATCGTAAATAGAAAAGAGAAGAAGATGTAAAAATCAAAACCATACAAGAACACCGACAAAGATCGATGTAGAACAATAGAAATTGTAAAAGAAAAAGGAAGAAGAATATGACGAAATAAAAACCGTAAAAAAACAACGACGGAGATCGACGTAAAACACAAAAATCGTAAACGAAAAAAGAAGAAGAAGATGTTGAAAACATAATCGTCGGACACAGAAGAAAATGAAAAAGGAAGAAGAATATTATGAAATGAAAATCTTACCAGAAAGAAGGAGACTAAAAAGGAAAGCGCAAAGGAAAGAAGAAGGAGACCAGAAAGAAAAGTGCAAAGAAAAGAAGTAGATTGGAAAGGAAAGTGCAAAGGAAAAACAAGGCAGAATGTGTTTGCACAAGGAAGAATATTACACACATCTAAAGGGAAAGGAGGGTACTTTTGTCCTTTTTAAAATAATTAACAAAATTAAAGAAATTAATTAAAAAGATTTCCATAGATGTAAAAAAGAGGTGACAGATGTTTTATTATTTCTAAATTTTACTGACATAGGGCGCATTTTTCCCTATTAAATTTATTGGAATTATATGTTGTAAATGATGCCACATGTGTTCTTTAAATTTTTATACACAACTTGTAATGTAATTTCTATCCTTTTTAAAATAAAATCTCCGAGAGTGGTTTTGAAACAAATTTTAAAGTTTAATAATAAAAATAAAAGGGATGGTTGCATCATTAGCAAAAAAATAATAATAATAATAATAACTAAATTAGGTCCATGTCACTTGAACTTTTAAATTGCAAAAATGACAAATTCAAACCACCTAACCTGAATTCACTTATGGGCTTGAAGTAAAATGTAAAAAATGCCCCTCATTTTTTTAAAACAAATTGATTGTTATGTGATTGCTATTTCTATGGTTTTTTTTTCAATTTTAGTTAGCCTGATGAGATAGTCATTGGATTATTATATGATTATAATTACCTTCTATTGTTTTTATTTTCAATTTTAGTTAAAATTTTGATATTTTGTCATTTAATTATCTTATGATTGTCATCTGATTACTTTACTTAGTCTGTCTTTTGAGATAGTTATTTGATTACCTTTTGATTACTTTTTTTATCATAGTAATTTTTTATATTGTTTGATTGTCTTTAAAATATCATTTGATTACTTTATAGTTTTTAGCATGTACAATTGTTATTTTCTATTGATTGTTATCTGATTTCATTTATTGCTATATGATTGTTATCTGACTGTTATGTGATTGCTATTTTGATTGCTATTTAATTGTTGTTAATTAATATTTTATATTGATGATTATTTGATTGCCAATAATAGTTGTATGATTACTGCATGATATTATAATTCACATTGCTATGTAAGTATGCCAATTTAATGATATATGGAAGATAAGTATATCATACCACTGAAGTCATACCAAAGTCAACATAAAAACTAAACAAAATCAATATAACAAAACATATTTGAATTCCAATAATCTCAAAATAATTCGATGGTAATCATATAATAATCAAATAGTAATAAATATAACAATAAGATAACAATCAGATGGTAATCAAATAGCAATCACAAACTAATTAAGTTATGGTGCTCAATCTCCAACTAAAATATGAACTAGAAAAAATCAAACAATCTTCTAACATCAACTTATTCTGAACATACATCGACAACAAACCATTCCATAAAATTTTATTCTTAACCAACATTTTGATCAAATACTTTCCTAGCCTCTTCCACAAACTCGTTCAGAGCAAACACAGATAATATAGCATTTCCAAAAACAACATCCTTCTCAGGAAACTGATTAAATAATTCCTCAACAATACAAAAACAAACATGAAAAATATGTTGTTTATATTTGTTTAACAACTATTTAGAACTCGTAAAAAATAATATAATAATATTATAATATTATATTGACAATTGTCGATAATACCAATTGCTATATGTAATTACTATCTAATTTATCAGCAATTAGATAGCAATGAATGATACTGATTGTCATCTTATTGTTTCTTAATTATTATCTAATGTTTTAAACTAATATTGATTTTCAAGAACCATCTCACTTTCAATAAAATAAAACAAAGTGCTTTGGTTGTAAACTAAATAAATAAATATTAACCACAATGTTATTTAAGAAATTTGATAGCAAGGGAGGAAAATTTATTAAATCTAGCTTAAAAATAAAAATAAAAGAAAAAAACATCTTCATCTTGCTTCGGATGCTGCAAACCCTCACCAATATTTCTTTCATCAACCAACACTTTGTGCCGATCACCACTCTACCACCGCTTCCGTCAACTATCATTGTTCTATTTGTTGTCACTCAATGCTACAGCACTTCCCCAACACGTTTGCTCACTATTCTCTTTAAGGAAGAATCAATGTCGCTTTAAATCAATGTCGTCAACTTGTAACCTTCGTTAACAGTGATAGATCCAAAAATTTTATATAAGAGACAATACATAATAAACACATTAAAAATGTTTAAAAAAATATTAATAGCTTCAAAGATTAATTAATTTAATACGCATTACAATTATTCTCTATGAGTTTTCATATTTTGAAATTGATACATGATAAGTTTATTATCTAATTTATCCAATAAATATTTTTCAATATAAGCTATAAAACAATCATACATCCATTGATCTCTTATTCAATTACGCAGTCAAATCTTCACACTATTCATAGCAGAAAATGGTCTCTTTACAGTAGCTGTTGCAATCGATAAAATTAATGCTAATGTGAGTGATCGATAAACTAATTGGTAGACCTTATCTCTTTTCGTTACGGTCATTTTCACTTCAAGATCACCAATGCTTTTTAGTTCAACAAACTCTAAACGGACAGAGAGTTCAATAGCTGAAAAGTCTCTTGAATAAAACTGAACAAATTGACTAAGTGATTATAAAGTTGAGGAAATCATTTGAAAATTATAGATATTTGGAATGAAAACTATTTTGTGAAAATAGTTGCAAAATGCAATATTGAAACACTCAACTTAGTGCTTATAAAGTTGAGGCACAACTACTATACCAAAACCAAACTTTAGTTAAAATAAAGCATTATTTAGTTTATATTGTAATCTAAAACTTCAAAATTAGTATTAAAATACAAAAATCGATAATGTGAGGGGGCATGTGCTCCACTGGCCCCTTAATAAATATGTCCTTGTTCGTTAGCCATTGTTGCATGTTCAACCGTTAAGCTCTCTCTCTCCAATTGTTCTCTCTCTAACACACTCGCCCTCAATTTAGTAATGTATGAATGACGACGACAGCTAGGGTTTAAATGTGATGGATGTGTGAGGGGGTAAAACATTTGAGGGCAAAATGGGAATATGAAAAAAAGATTGATTTTTTTTTGCGATATCTATGTAATATATAAAAAGCCAAAGCTACATTTTAAATATTTTTCTTAAATGGTTTTGCTCGCTACCACAATTTCGCAAAATAAAACTTTTGGATGTTAAGATGCTCTACTGAACTTACCCTACACTTAGTTTAGTTGTATCATTTTGCATGTTCAAAACTTCTTTTTTTTTTTTTTCTTTTTTATCTTAATATATTTATTTATTATATTAATTAGTCGTTACAATTATACTCTTTCTTAATTTGAATTAATATTTTTAACTTGTCACTACAATTAGTAAGTAAACAATCACGCATTTGTTATTAGGTTTATCAAACAAAATATTTTATTTTAGTATATAATTAGATCTTTCTAACATCATCTCTAATCAACTCGAACTTTGTTCAATTGAATTTAAGACACAAGGATTAGAAATTATAATTCCCACATGTCACATGTAGTTCATATATAATGGATTTGTATGAAAGGGTTTTTGTTGGATATAAAATTTGACAGCTAGAGGTTTTCAAACATGAACAAAAATGGTCCATTTTTAAATGAATTGTTAGAAAGTATAAAGACAAATGAGAATTGTGAGATTATAATAATGGAATAACAATCTAGACCAAACTCACATAGTTGGATTTAATTATTAATAATAACTATAATCTTTATGAGTGTTGGCACATTTGACATTGTAGCTAATTAATGTTAATTATTTAGAGAGAGAAAAAGAAATTGTAACAAAAAATAGGGTTTGAAATATATAAGTTAAATCATGATGTGCAATCAAAATCTTTTGAAGATTGAGACACATGAACAAAAGAAACTCCATATTAGAAACATGAGAAAGACACTTCATTAACTTACATATTCTGATTTTTTATTTCAGAAAATTAAAAATGAAAAATAATTGCTATTGGAAGGGGAAATTATAACCCATTTACTATTCTCACCTAATGATTCCTAAACTAACTTCTTTTATATAATAATTATTCAATTTTAGTTTTTCTATATATACATTCGAAAAAAAAATCTTGATTTGAAAATTATTGTTTTATTATTTAATTTTTTTAATATAAAATTTAACTTTGAAAGACTAAAATTTAACTTTTATCGTTATTGTATTCTTAAAAGAGAAAACAAGATCAACTGTTAATTGACAATGACTTATTACTGTAAGTATGAAACGTTCAAAATACAAACCTTCCTACTAAGACAAGAAACAAAATCAAGGTTTAGGTGGGGATTTCAAATGTAAGAACTTTTCAAGATAATGAATATTGACTTTGGACAAGTTATTTGTATTTTAAAAACATGCCTAGAACTTTCTTTTAGGGTTGAGCATTAGTTGATCGAAGTCAACTTTTCAACAAAACCGCCACTGAGTCGAATGTAGTTGGTTTATTTTTGCAATTTTTTTTCAAACGGTTATTTGGTTCAAAATCGTGTATCAAATATAAAAGATTTTTTTTTTCAAACTGTTATTTGGTTGTTTAAGATCGTGTGTCAAATATAAAATGAAAAAAAAAACGTTGGATACTGAATAGTCAAATTTAAACTACAAAAAATAGCCAAATCTAAATGTGCTTACAAGAATCTTTAAAAAAATAGTTTAGATTTGGGTAGCCAAATTTAAAACATCAAATTTAAACTATTGTGTATTAAATATAAATGATTGTGTACCAAATTTACGACCAAAATTCATTTACAAAAAATTTTGAAAATATTTGTTAGAGATTTGGCTACCCAAATTTAAACGATCAAATATAAACAATGGTGTACCAAATCTAAACGATTGTTACCAAAAATCTTTGAAAAAAATATTTAACTACTCAAATTTAAACAAATAAATCTAAATGATCGTGTAACAAAAACAGCCGTTTAAATATATTAGGAGAGCTGAATGGAAGCCAGTTAATCATGGAATATTTTTTGTATTTATTATTGGGGACCTATGAACATTTTTTTATTTTCAAAATTGTTCTACACAGAGTAATTATTTTAACGTTTTATTATATTTTTTAAAAGATCCGTTTTTTTCTAGAGAGTAAATTATGTAATATAATTCTAAGAATAAGATCCCAATCATGATGAAGAAATAAAATGTTGTTGAAGCTACCATCAAAGTGATTGAGACTCAACCTCTTAAATCAAAAGACATTAAGACAAAAGTCACATCATTATTTTTAAGAGATTATTATAATTACTATATAACCCTTAAAACATAATTAAATTTTTGAACAAAAAGAAAAGTTTAGTTTTGAACGTTTTCAATTCATCTTAACTTTATACATTCCATTTTATGAAATTATACTCCAAATTTACATTTGTGATTAAAACGCAATTGGAGTTTGAAGGATTTCATATATACGTATACCCTTTTTTTTACTCTAAATAAATTATCGAAGAATAATTATAAATCACACTAATGCTTGAAAATATTTATAAATATAATAAAATTTTAGATTTTATCAATTTAAATTTTTGTTACTGTTTATTCAGTGATGTTGATAGACACTTTACAAAATTTTGTTATATTTGTAATGTCTATCGATGATAGATTTTAAATTTTATTATATTTTATAAATATTTTGGTCTATTTTGTTATATTTGAAATGTTTATAAATTATTGTTCCATATCATACATTCAACGAATCTTCGACATCTTCAAAAAAAAAAAAGCATATGTATTGTATGAAATACATTAACTTTTATGTAAAATACGTATAATTGCCTTTTTTTTCTGTTGTAATTGAATTTTAGCAAAATTATTCCATCCTTAATATGTGTATTGGATTTTTTTTTCTATGAAAATTTTGTTTTATTGAAATGTACATTTGGGAAGACATTTTTTTTTTTTATAGAAAATTAGTTTTAAATGAAAAAGCGATTAAAAATATTTACAAATATAGCAAAATTTTACTTTCTATCGTGATAGTTCATGATAGATCATGGTATACATCCATCAGTGTCTATTATTAAAATGATAGATGTCTATTAAGGTCAATCACGAACTATCACCAATAAAAAATAAAATTTTGTTATATTTATAAATATTTTAAGTACTTTTGAGATATTTGAAGCATTTCTTTTTACTTTATATTTTGTATTAAAATTAGTGGATAAATTAATACAAATTTTATATGGTTGAAAAAAAAATGCTAGGTCAGGTTTTGAAAAAATGACCTCCATGAAATGACTTGTTTTGAAATTATGAACTTCATGCTTATTTTGTTTTCTTTTCTATTAACTTAAATTAGTTTTTGAAAAATCAATTCTATTCCGAATTATTTTGGGACACTTGCAAAAATAACAAAAAAATGTATGACAATAGGATCTATGTCACTACATTTTCTAAATTGCAAAAGTAGCAAATTTAAAACTAATAACTCTATAATAATCCTCTGATGATCCTCTGATAACCGTCTGATCTCAATAATTACTTGTCATTTTTGCAATATGTAAAAAATAGGTGTTATGGACTGTTTTTTTTTCCTAAATGTTTTTATGATGTAATTTTCCATTATTTATTTTCTAACTAAATACACATAAATAACTTTTAATCTTTAATACATCATTTTTGAAAAATTAATTGTTTAAACTATGGTTTTGTTTTATGAAAATTTATTATTTGTTTATATATTTGAAATTTTTATCATTTTGTAATAAATATTATTAAATTTAAGTATTGCAATAGTCTGTTAAATTGTAGATTTAGTCTCTAAATTTTTTAAATTATGTCAAATAAATCTCTAAAATTTTAATTGTGTGTATAATTAGTGAAAAGAAAATTATGTTTTCATTATTATAAAACAATCAAATAATTATTTATACATAAATCAACTAACTCAATAACAATGATTTTCACTAATTTTTATTTTTAAATCAAAACTTTATCTTTACACTAATATTGACAGTAAATATAAGTTTATCCATTTTATCATATATATATATATATAGCAATTTATAGTAAATAAATATATAGTTTCTCATTATGATAGAAAAAAACAAAGTAAAAAGATTTCTGATGTAATAGAGTCATCAAACAAAAGAAAAATATTCTTGCAAAATTATTAATTTTTACTTAAAAGCTAAATAATAAATATATTTATATGAACTAACATTTTGGGTTTTAAAAAAAACATTATCCAAAAAAATTATATTTATTAAAAAAATCTATGGTTTTCAGTTATTAAATCAATTAAAAAAGTATTAGTAAATTAGTTAAATTAAAATTATATTACATGAGCCATAACATATTAACGATTAAATAATAGTATATTATAAGAACATTTAAAATGAATCTGAAATAATTTTTAAAATAAATTTACTAGCTAATATTTAATTTAAATTATTGAAATAAGTATTTATTTTCATTTTTTAAATGGAAACATATGTACACATGCACGTGATAAAACACTAATTTTTAAAGTTTAAGAACTATATAAAACAAATTTTAGATACCGGTATTTGTATGTTAGTTGTTAGGCTCGTTTTGGCAATATTATGACTTAACTTGTACCCTAGATGAAATCATGTGAATTTGTCATAGGTGAGTTGTGCTTGCTTTGGCGCAAGAGCATACATTTCTACAAATAATGGGTGAATCTTATGTTTCTACTATTATTAGCCGATTTACATGGAGTTGGTCGATATTCATGGGGTGGAGTGTTATAAAAATGAAATGAAAATTTTACCCAATTTTTGTAAATATAAACAATTTGAAAATGTCATTGAACAATTCACTAAAATCATAGGGTTATCAGTTGGTATAGATATGCACACAAACTAGATAGAAATTATACATAGACATTCAAATCTAACTTCATCGAGACAAATAAGCTTTATGCAATTCCCTAGACCAAATGAACAAGCACCGAAAACTATCCATGTTTTCAATGGCAATACTAATCTTAAAAATGGTGCATCTATATGTGTGAGACGCGAGTCTAGAATAGAAGAAGTCTCTTAGGGTTCGGAGTTTAAAAATACACACCAAAAATATTAATTTTACAACATACTTAGGTAAATTGATAAAGAAAAACATTTAGATCATAAAAACAATTATAAAACTTATACTAATAGAAAGTAGACAATTATATTTTTTACACAAATCATAAAGAATCCATAAATTATACATAGATCATAAAATAATTGAAATTAAGAACCAAACATAATCAATCTGCAAACTGTAAACTTATTATAGATAAAAAAAACATAAACAATCTCATAAATCATAAATAAATTAAGATGAACCAAACCATAATCTTGTCATGAACTAACAATATTTTTTAACAAACAATAATTTTATAAACATAATATGTAGAATTACAACATGTCAATAGGTATAAAAGATTACATCTCAAACATTTAAACTATGCATAATATATGTATATATGGAATATTTCATGCAATGTTCACAAATACAAAACAAAAAACAAACTAATATTATAGCCTACATTTTGCCAATGATAAAATTGTAGAGACTCGTGTTGATAACGTGTTATAAAATAAGAACAAAGAAGCTAAATAAGAACAATGAAATAACACAAAAGAAGAATAGAGAAGCAAAAATGTATACTCAAGTGTGGTATGTCTTACAAAGAAGCTACGTAGAGAACAATTGAACTCAAGTGTGGTATGTCTTACAAAGACACCACACATTTCTATTTATAGAACATGTCATGATATAGGTTACATTATGGAATTCAATTGGACTGAATGTTACAACATGAAGTTGAATGAAAGTTTTATAAAAATTGGTAACCTGGGTAGGTTATGAATATCTACATAATATATTATTATATTTACAATAACTTTAACTAGTGTTAGTTTATTACATTAACAGTAAAATATACTATTTGTAAAAGATTAAAGTTGTTTAGTCGTGAAATCTACTATATAAGACAGTTATAAAGGTCAAAGAAAGAAAAATGAGACTACCACCCCAAAAAAATCTTCTTAGGATACCTTTTAAGATGTAGGCATTTGACATAAGGGATTTTGCATTTAAAATTATTATTAAAGATGAGAAGAAACATATAGAAACATTTCATACCATCTCTATATTCAAATTAGGCCACACATTTTCTATACAACCTTTCTAATTACATAGGAAAAAATATATTTTTTAAGAAAACATCTCATTAAAACAAAATAAATTTGTAATAAGGTAATTTGTGATCGAACACTTAGATGGGTTGCACAAATACTTTTATGTTCAAATTAAGACTAGGGATAAGAGAATTTAACTTTTTCGACTGCAAATGTAAAAAGAAATTGAGATAAAAAGAAAAGAAACAAGTGGATTCAATTTGATTCTTCTAAACCAATCAACGGTCATTATCAAATGAGTTGTCGATAGAGTACGTAACTACTTTGCCCCTACATTCATAGGGCATTCCTAAGAAAAGAAAGTCCAAACAAATAATTAAAACAATTTTGGTTGTCTAAATAAATACCAAATCTTTATACAACAATTATAGATCAGAATAGGGGACTAGGGAAGCCATTGAGAATGTGGTCCTCTTTTTCTTTATTCATAGGATAGATGGCTTGAAGAATTAATGAAAAAGATGAAAAGGGTTATGTTGAATTTCTTGATATTATTGACTATCTTGTGTTTAGTTTTGGCAATAATTTTTTTTACATAGGCTCTTCACTCTTCTTTTCATTGAGAAGAGTATTCATTAATCACAAACACAAAAGATGCCAACAACATTTTATTGTAATCAAGATTGAGAAAGTTCTCTTTTTTTCTTTATGATTTGATGTTGGGCTATGTTGACCAAATAGAACTTTATTTGAAACAGAGACAAACTCAACAATTTGAGTCAAAACATCTATGCTAGCTAGATTAGGTTTTAAAAAAATACATGTGATCTATGTAGTTTTAAAAAGTAATAGTTTGATATCAAAGCGAATTTCATTAAGGTGTAGCATGCATCTAACACATGACTCTCATACATACAAATTACTCGCTAGAAAAAGTTAGTTTTTCGGTTCCTAGGATTAGGAATCTGATTTCTATTTGATCCTTTGGTTTCAAAATATTGCACATTCATTACTTAGGTTTTTTAGTTTAGTTTCAATTTAGTCCATAGGTTTCAAAATATTGCGATTTTAATGTCGACATTTAAGTTCTGTTTAAATTTAGTCTCTAGATTTCAAGATTTACAGTTTTAAATTCAAATTTTCATTCGTTATATTCATTTTCTGTCTACTGTACTAATAAAAATTATATTGCAACTCATGGATGTTTGACTAAACATTAATTCAACGAAGGTGACTAGAAGAATGGGATGAGGTTAATAAAAAAAAACATTGTAAAAGAGGACCTAGATTAGAATAACTCACAAAATAAAAAGCTTTTGACGTTGACATAAAGATAGAACTACAATTTTTCCACTCATATATCATCAAGAAAATAAATCTAAAAAATGATTTGCATTGAAACTTTTTGAGAACAAGATACAAAAAAAATTAACCTTGCCTTAGACACTATTGATATTTTTAAGAACCAAAGTTTTATTTGATTGACATTTGATTTTTATTTTAATGTTAAGGTTTTAAACACTAATTACACCTATAAATTCATTTCTTCATATTTAAAATGTTTTCAAAATTATTATGAAAAATAAAATGTTTATGCTTAAATTTTGTATAGAAATATTGCAATAAAAAAATAAATAAATTAGAAATAAACAATAAGTACAAAATATTTCAAAAACAAAATTATAAATGAAGGCTAAAGCCGACTCTCATGTTCCCCCACGTGCAAAAGGACGATTTTGGTTTTTCTCTACGTTTTGTTGTGTTTTCAATTTCAAATACATATACTTTTTATTTCAAATAATATGATAATGTATATGACAAAGTATGTGGAAGATATATATCTCGTTACAATATATACACACGTACCTAATATGTGGAATATATATCTCAATGGAAATGAGATTAAAATTAAGATTTATATATAACAATGCACATAAAAACGAAACATTATAAGATTTATAATCATAACACTCATGTGATTCAATTCACAGAAGAATTTAAAATACCTATAACATAAATATGAAATCATGATTTAATTGAACTTTCTTTTTTTTTATGAAAATCAAATGTCTTCAATGCAGTTATGAAATAAAAACAATTCTTTTAGAATCAAATAATCATGTCACAAACATAAAAGAAGTAAACCAATCAATCAAAACATTCTAACTTACGATACCCAAATAAATGTGAAATTGAGTTTAAGGAATGAAATAGTCTGACAAAATTAACTTTCCATCCTACTGTTTTTGTTGGGAGTAATAATACATTATTCAAAACAAAAAAAGAGTGATTCAAATTTTGAGGACATTTACAAAATACAAGTTGTTTAGAGGATTTTTCACGTAAGAATCTTTTACATAAATTGTCAACTTTTAAATCAACCTATTACCAAATGAAGTAGGCATGAAAGCTAAATAAGTACAGTAGAGATTATCAACCCCAACATAAACATGCTTCGAGAAATGTATTTATGAGACCAAACAGTCAAATCTACTAGTCCATCAAAAGACCCTCTCCAGCTTTTTGAAGAAATCCCTGGTAATCTTGAACAGATTACGAAATTAGTTTTTCAAAAAGTTTCCAAACGAACTAAACGAACTATTTTTTATTTTAAAAAGTTGCGTTTGGAGCTCTTTTTTAGTTATTCTGCTATTATAAGTGAATAATGATTTAGTAACAACAAGCAGTAGCTATGATTTTTTTTCTCATCCCTTGTACATAGCAAAAATGGAATATTAATAACTTCATCCAATCAAAAGAAATATAATTATCTTCAAGTTAACGACGAGAACGACCAAATGTAAGCAGACGTTTTGAAAGATGTCCATCCATTTATTTACATAATTGATTAGTTAATATTTAACTATTGTCTAAAATACACCCAACAACCTCACAAAAAAAAAAATTAAAGTTGGTAAGAAATCCAGTCTAAAAATAGTTAAAATAAATCTCAAATTCAAACAACAAAAATTAGATTTATTTGAAATATAACACAGAAATAAAAACATTGACATTCATTCTCATATGGCAACAAATACCTTCATGAAATCGTCAGATTTGATATGGAGAACACGAAATCATTCAGAAAAAAATGTCCATAGAATGAATGAACTGTGTATATGTGCAAACATGAAGTAGTTATTGATTAAAAAAGTACATGTGACATAAGATACAATCAGAATAGAATATAAAAATATTGTGTATTTATACAACTACGTATAAACAGTAAAATATCGAACATACATTTTTCTCAATTAAAACGATATATATATATATATAATGAGAATAAGAAAATTCAAGATATCAATTATCAATATAACTTTGTATTGTTATGTTTGCGCCTATTTTTACCGAACAAAAAGAAATTTTCAATTTGTTTGCCCGAGATAAATTTTAGGTCTCATAAACCAGTGAAATAAAACTAAATTATTCATGTAAAATTTCATTACATTTGTTAATAATTTTCAATAATTTTTTTATTTAAAACACATTTTTGTTAAAAAAAGTTTTCGAAGTTTAATGTTATAGTTTTTTTTCCATTAAAAATTTATATTTTAGATATTGTAGGGGAGAAAATTGAAATGTCCCACCACCAAAATTGAAAACGTGTGGCCCTTTTTGAAGAACAAAATAAATATCCTTAAGCTTTATATTCTACACTTCATAGATATCAATCTTGATCATTTGTTTTGTTTAATCAACCTATTGATATTAAACCCTAAAGAGAGCTTCAAACGAACGATTAGGAGTTGTTGCGATACAAAATTTGCATAAAATTCATAATTTTTTACAAGATATCATATCTTAATTGGTGAAAAATCCAACTCTAAAGTCAAACATGTAATAATCTTGAGCTTATAATAATATTAATAAAATCTTTAATAGTAATAGTTGTTATTATTACAATAAAACCATGTGAAAGGAACAGAGACTTAATTTCTGTCAACAGTAACAGCTGCAAGACAAACACAAACGAAAATTATGGCAATCTAAGACTTCGATAGACTTCCAAAATAAACATTGGGATGTAAAACTCACTTCATCCCACCAAACTCTTATTCAAGCTTTCCCAACACAAAACATACGGATCCTTTTCATCATCCAAACATTACCATATAATCAAATCTCCGTCGACATGTCAATATATCTATAAATCAAAGGGTTCAATAACAATACTATACATCCATTTATATTTTATATATCTTTTGAAAATCCTCATAAAACATAGGAGAAAATAACAAAATCTCGTCTATTTAACTTAAAAGAATATCCACCAATAACAATTGATATATCCGTAAAATTAAAATCTTAATATCAATATCGATATTAATATTTTAATCCTCGCATACTAATAATAGTAGAGGATTAAATATTGATGTTGACATGGATTTCGGATTTCAATTTTACGAACATAACATTTCATATATCCATAAATATTGATGGTTATTTCTACAAGTCAATACTAATATCTATCTATATATATATATATATATATTAGCAATTAAGTTATATTTTTAACCCTACTAAGTTATAAATAATGTTATTAGTATGTAGTTTTATATATACTAGACTAAATAAATTTTTTTTTTTCATGTTTAACGAGTATTCATAAAAGATAAGGAGATACCCATGGTCTGCAACTTATTCAACCCCTCTATTTACGAATATATTGACATGTTGACGGATTTTTAATCCTTGGTAACTTTTGGTGCTCTATTTTTCTTCTCCTCTATACCCGACTGAGAAAACCTCTCACGCAAATGTTCAAGAACCTCCTCGAACTTTACCTCTTTAACTGCTAGAGAAACCAGGATATGGTACACCACATCTGCTGCTTCCGAGGCCGTGCGAGACCTATCCTCGTTCTCTTCCATTGTTCGACACAATTCATCTGCTTCTTCCCTGTCGATATTTATTGAAATGAAGACTGACCCATGTCAAAAACTAGAACTACATGGAGCAAAAAGTGAATGTTGATATCAAACACAGATACCGAATTTTAGAGCAGAGCAATTTGTTGTCGAGCAATAGACGTTTCGTCCAAGAGGGCTTGCCAGTTTGCAAAGATGCTAATTCTGCTTTCCGTTGGGAGATTATATTCTCTAATGAGTACAAAGTAGACAATGCCAACTTATGCTTTTCTCCCTACAAGAATTATCAAACAGATAAGTTCAACAAACTTAGGACGTGTTTGAATTGACTTTTAAAATGTTTAAATAAGTGTTTATAAGTGCAAAGAAGACATTTACAGACACTTCGAAAATCAATCCAAACAGACTTTTATTCTCCACATTAAGCAAAAACAAGTATGTTGATGCAGCAAACCTGTGGATCGTCTATCGAATCATCTAGTGATGTATAAAAGCATGTGGCAGTTCCAGTATGACAAGCAGGCCCAACAGGCTTCCCAAGATAAATTATCTAACAATCGGTTTTAAGACTGAGTTAGCCATGCATAGTGAATCACGACAAAGTTGAGTTTTAAGTTACGAGCCGTACAGAATCACGATCACAGTCTAGAGATATGTCGTGAATATTTATGAAATTATTGGAGGTCTCTCCCTTTGTCCACAGTTGAGATCGTGATCGGCTGTAGAATGTAGCCCTGCGTTCCAATGTAGTTTTCAAAACAGCCTCCTTGTTTGCAAATCCTTGCATTAATATAGTTCCGGTGTCAACATTTTGAGCTGTAGCTACTACCAGACCTTTGTCATCCCATTTTAAGCCATCTAACAGCCTTTCAACCTGAAGCATATAGTGCAATATTAGTTGATAACATGTTACAACCTAATTAGAAGAACAAAATAAAGAAAAACTAGGAGAAACACAAACAATAGATGAAAGTAGCAGAACCAATCCTCAAAGTTATTGAATCTTTGAATTAAAATATTTCATGATAGATCATTTAGAAGAAGAAATGAAATATGTGAACAATTTAACAACTAAAAATAGAAGAATTCAATCAAATATATACACATGTATATTTAATTGAGATTTTAAGATAAAACTTGCTTTAAACCTCATCTGTTTCCTGAACTTTTGTTTATTTTGTTTTAATCTTTAAACTATCAAAATGTACGTCTTTAAAAGTGACATTCTCAACGACACACACGTCATGAAATGTGTTTGCCTTTTGCTATATCAAATAACAAACCCAAAAATTCTATTTACACAACTCTTGTAGCTCATATCTCTTCTCTATACCTAAATCTACTTCTGTTAACTTCTACTGTCTACTTCTATATCTACTTCTACTTGGAACATAAGTAGGTAAGAAACAATATTATTGCATCTATCCAGAACCTTGATTATCCAATACTTACACATGTGCACCCTTTATAGAGTTCTTTTGGAGGGTCTCAAGATGGAGTAACTCAAAGTACTACTAATGTTCATCAAGTTGCAACCTCAACACCCATTCAACTCACCCTATGATGACTCAAGGGAAGGGTAGTATTTTTAAACCTGACCACGTGATGCACCTTAGTGAAACATAACTATCGAAGATGAATACAACATTCTGATTAGAAACAAAATATGGGAGTTAGTTACAAAGCCATGTGATTAGAAAATCGGAGGTTCTAAATGGCTGTTAAATAAAAAGGAACTTCTTTTGGCACTATTGCTCATTATAAAGCACTAAAATTTAGTTAAGGGTTTCTATCAAACCCTTGATACTGACTACATGAAAGGTTGTTTAAACAACTTGACGTGAATAATGCTTGTTCACATAAATTGCTTGCTTAATCGATATCCACATATCAACCTTTTGGTTGTCGAGTGTCAAGTCCTCAACTATTAGTTTGATCTTAAATAGACCTAATATGGTCTCGAATAGACCCCTTGAGCATTGTACAGGGGATAAACTGCTTGTTTGCATCAGCTAGATTTTCATACTTCTAAAGCTAAGACACTGCTATTAATTCATATTGCTCCTACAACTTGCAACTTCTTGTAATGTGTTGGTATATGCTAATGATATCATAGCTATGATGAGTTCATCTGCTAAAATTGATAAATTCATTCATACTTTACATGGCACATTTGCTCTAAAAGATCTTGGTAAGCTCTGTTCTTTCTTAGGAATTGAAGTATATTATCCTATGAATAGTGGGATGTTTTTATCCCTGTAAAAATATATAATGGACGTATTTCATAGAACAAAAATGGATGAGACTAAACTGATTACTTCTATGATCAGTGGTCCTATTTTATAGGCCAAACATGCAGAGTCTTTTCATGATGTCTATCTATTATAAACATGTTGGACGCTTCACAATAGGTCTCTCATGTTGTTTTGAACTGGCAATTGGTGAAAAGATTCTTACGATACCAATTCGGGGTGGCTGATCATAAATTGTTGCATATTCTCTGGCTTTGCTGATGCCAAATAGGCGGCCTATTCAGATGACATCTAGAATAATCAAGATTATGTGTTTTTCTGAGAGTAAATCTGATCGCTTGGAGTTCAAAGAAGTAATCTACAATTTCAAGTTCTAGCATTGAGGTTGACTACCACTGTCTTGCATTAGTTGCAACATAAATGTTATGAAATCGTTCCTTGTTAAATGAATTATCTATTCCTTACTTCAACCCTATTTTGCACTCTGA
The DNA here is from genome assembly GCA_025688845.1 of Cucumis hystrix. Taxonomy (NCBI): domain Eukaryota; kingdom Viridiplantae; phylum Streptophyta; class Magnoliopsida; order Cucurbitales; family Cucurbitaceae; genus Cucumis; species Cucumis hystrix. Next base: position 787,149 of record JACWES010000013.1, read on the forward strand.
AACAAAGCACAGATTGAACGAGACACCTCCTATGCACGAAATCTCGTGTTTAAGAAAAGGATTTGAGTGCACCATCTCTAAACACTAAACAGATAATTGATGTATTTACCGAACCAATGTCGGGTTACCTAATGTATTATTCAGTGGAGTAGGCAAAAGTTATCTTCTCCGAACTCTGATGTATATGGTTGGTCCATCTTCCACAAAATATATATATATATAAAAAAAATTAAAAAAAGCTTGTATTTGATCAGGGTTCTTCTTCAATGATGTTCTTAGTGCAATTGTTAGTCCAATGTAGTGTTTGAAAATGCCTGGGCGAACTAAAGCATAATGGCCCTCTAGAGCCTAAGTGCTAGGTGCACAAAAAGTACGAGCATTTTTTGGCAAAGGCGCACTATTTATAAAAATATATATATATAGACACTTAAAAATAAAGTAAAATAATGTTTTTCATTAATTATGTAAAATACTAGTAAAAAGATAATTAAAACTATTTTTCAAAAAAATAAAATAATTAAGACTAGCTTTTTATTGGTTATTAAAAAATGACGATTCTTTTAAATAATAATAATAAAGACAAAGAATGACATCTAAAATAAGAAAACTAGGAATCTATTTAAGAAGAAAGAAGCCCACGGCGAATAAGATCCAAAGCCAAATTAAAATAAAACCCTGACCCTGAAAATATAAAAATTGTTTTACTCCTAGAAACCAACCAGCCTCCTCCCCTATTCTACCTCTTCCCGTCCTCCCTGATTCTCTTCTACCCCACAGTCGATTTTAGAGTTTCCAAGCTAGCTTATGTGCATCTCTACAAATTTCATAGAACAACCTACCTAACCTATAACATTTTGATGTCAAGAAAACTCGTAGAAAATTCATTCTAGGTAGGTAGTCTTTAAATTGAATCCATGAATAAGGATGGAATTGGGATGGAAATAAGGATGGGAATGGATAAGATATAAACATTAGGAACAAGTTATTCTCATGCATCTTTTTATCCATGAATACCCGTCCAAAAATAATGGGTTTTCTACATATCCACCCTTCTTACTCTTTTAAGACATTTCCTTATTCTCTTATTTATATATCATTAAAATTAATTAATTTCAAATAATTACATGAAAATTAAAATTTTAGTTTATAAAATTATATTATAATTTAAATTATAGTGTATGAATTTATTTAACTCCTCCAATTTAATATATACTCACTTTTATTTTAATTTAATAATTAGCTAAATATACACAAATATACTACTTATTTTTAAATAAAGTATAAAGAACCAAGGCAATAAAACTATCAATTAATTAATTATATTTATAGATAGTTAATGATAAATATGATTAATATAATAAGAATTTCTTTTCTAATAATTATAATTAGTTTATCATTGATTAATTATTTTATTAATTAATACTTCATAATTATTATTTGATTGTTAAATAATTAATTTTTCTCAAAAATTTGAATTGAGTTTCTTGTTTATCAATTAATATATCAAAATTTAATAAAGATTTCATGATTAATTTTACAGATGGAATTTAATTCTCGTACATTCTTAATAACATTCTCATGCACAACCAAATACAAATTCTTAATTCCCAGCAATCTTATTCTCGTCTCAATTCTATCGATCCAAAAAGGCCCTAGTTTGATTGTTTTTGTTCTTTTTGCCTCAAGTTGGGATAGTGGCCTCTTTAAATAGGTTGCTTAATTTTTGGTTAGGGAAGATTAGATGTGTTGATTTTCTATTTTTTCACACAAAGGACAAATTTATATCTTATTAAAATTTAAAAAAATATATGCTAAATTGTGTATCACACATCTAGTAAGTACCTGGATGTGTAAGTATCCGTTACAAGTTTGATATCAATTCTTTGCCACATGAAGTATATGAGCTTCATGGCATTTTTCACACTCAAAATTTATTACTATCAACATTATTCTGCTGATGTATTTTATACATCTCCAACACACTTGTGTCCAACAAGTGTCAAACACAAACACATCCATACTTCTTAATCAAACACCAACAAATATAACTAAACTAGATTGAAATAATAGAATTTTGTTTTTATTCAAATCAAGGAACAATCAAAATACCTATTTTCAAAACAGATAAAATCAGACTGCAGCTTCCTTTTCATAAGAACATATTCTTGACAGCAAAACATCATACAAAGGAATGTGGATAAACACCAATAAAATCAACCCATATAAGTTTTGACTTGTATAGAATGTGGAGTCCAGATGTAGCTCAAATAATAATAAACAAGTATTATCAAGCAACGATGAACACCTTCAAGAGATTTTGATCAAATCTCCCGATTCATTTTCCAGACATGTTATGGACCCTATCAAATGAACAAGATAGATTCCTTATTAAGTCTGGAAAAATTATTCAACATACGGTGTACAAAAAGAAATTTATGAATATTGCATTCAAAAATGACAACAGTCATAGTCACATCTCCATCATAAAATAATTGTACCTTATTGGCACATGTCTCGAATATCCAATGGAATCTATGGAACCTTGTTTATTAGCACGACCCCATCTATGCAGTGCAATATTAATCATGAATTAGCTGCACTTCTGCAACCTTCTGTTCAAAAGTGCAGCCTTCTAGTCAAAATAGACATAACTCAACAACACATACATTATGAATACGTAATGGAAAGAAATGCGAGAATATACCAATGCAGTGAATTCAACTGAGTTGGATTCTATAGAATGTGGAGTTCAGATGTAGTTCGGATAACAATAATAAATATTATCGAGCAACGATGAACACCTTGGGGAAATTATTGATCTAATCTCTCCAATTTTTTTTCAGACATATAACGGTCCCTACCAAATAAACAAGATAGATTCCTCACTGAGCCTGGTAAAATTCTTTCTTTTAAAAAAATACCCACAACTAATATCATACGTATCTAGGGCCTCAGCCTCACAATAACACAGTGTTTCAGCAGCACAAGGTACAAGGTGCAATGCCCACAGGCTTGCATAACCACACACGTGTGTGTTAACATCAACATTTAATATCCTTACTACAATAGTTTAAGTATATTCTCCTACAATACATATCAAAATTCATAAATCAAAATTTATGACAAACAAACAAACAAAGTAACTATAATAGTGGCATTCATGCCCTCATCACCTCTTGGACGCCAGGTCTCAAGCCTCTCCATGGGTACTTAATTACTTTCAATATATATATATATGTATATATATATATATGTATATGTATATGTATATATATATATATGTATATGTATATATATATGTATATGTATATGTATATGTATATGTATATGTATATGTATATGTATATGTATATGTATATATATATATGTCTGTATGTATGTATATGTCTGTATGTATCTATATGTCTGTATGTATATATATGTATATATGTATATATATATATATGTCTGTATTTATATATATGTATATATACATATATATATGTCTGTATTTATATATATGGATCAATTTATAGCACATCTTTGTAGTATGTTTATATAAAAAAGTGTACTCTCATTTTTTTTTCTTCAATAAAATTATATAAAAATATATATCAAGCCCTCCAACCTAACGTTTTTAAATCATATTTTCAGCTAAATAGATTAATATCATAATATTTCCAAACTAACATAAGCAAATTGGATGGGTTTAATATTATATATAATAAGAACCTTTTGGTTCAGTTCGGTTTTGATCATTAAATTTCCTTACAATTTTAAACTGAACCGAACTGAACTCGGTTCGATTCAGTTTGATCTTAAGAACATCCCTAAATATATAGTTAACTAAAAACAAATTAAGTACCTTGTCTGGCAATGAGAGGTCTACCACCGATTTGTTTGTTGAAGCAAAAACAGGATTCCATCGATGCTTCTCGGAAATAAAGTTGTATACAGAAACACGTATGGAAAATGTCAAAGACTGGCATCCACTAGTCCACATTCTGATATGGCAGAATTTTCCTTCAAAATTTCTTAGAAGAAAAAACCTCAGAATCCAATCTGTAAATGCATCCACAAAGAATTTCAAAAACTAAGAATACGAACAAAGATAGATCCAAAACGAAATAATCACGAGCAAAAAATAATAATAATAATAATAATAACGAAAAGCAGAGTGTTAAATGAATGGAGAGAAAAAACTACTCACTAATAAGAACACAGAAGAGGATAATCGAAAAGAAGTAAGGAGAAGAGAAGGGATAGACGCAGCTGCAACGATTTTTGGAACATTTGAAGAAGATGAAACAAACCCTAGAATAGCGTGGGCTTGGAATATAGTTAGTTGGGCTTGGATTTCTTGGGATCAAAAGTCAAGCCCATGGGTTTAGAAACCCTAAATCCATGGGGGTAAAACGTAAAATAATGGGCTAAATCAAACTGATACTTTCTCTCTCTACAGACAGTCCCATGATGGCGATGAACCAAATTGGATGATTCTCGTTCAAAGCTATCCCCCTCCGACGCCGGCCGAATTTTACTAGGATGAAGGAAGAATGAACAAACTCATCAATTAGAAGGACCATGATTGTAGTTGGAAGGCGTTTTGGGTAGTCAGAGACGGAGGGAGCTAGTTAAAAGGTCATAATTAATAACGAGAGAGATCGTGCGATGTGGGTTTTAACGGTTATGGACGTGGGCTTGAGGCAGTGGCGGTGATCGAGGCCGGTGGAGAGGGGAGAAGAAATGGGAGGAGAAGGGGAGAAGGGGAGAAGAGAGAGAAGAAGAAAAATGAAATGATAACGAGAAGTGAGACAAGAGAAGGTTTAAACTAACGATTACAAGAGAAGGTTTAAACTAACTCATAAGGAAATTTGTCGAGAAATCATAAATAAATAATAACTACTATTTATAGTGCATGACATTAAGAACTTACAAATTTCTACTAAATTATAATTAAATCCATGGATAAAAATTCTATTAGAAATTTTAAACGTTCGTGCACGTGATAACTTTATTAATACGTATTGTTGCTAAAATGAATAAATAGTATGTAGTGGTTAATTTAAAAAATAACAATATTAAAAATATTCACAAAGGAGTAAAATAGTTAAAAAATAATTGATTCTCCTCTTAACCAATTTTGTAGATAAAATTGTGTTTTTTTTCTCCAAAAATGGGTAAATATAATTATGTAGAACAAATTAAAATATAAAATTATAAAATTCAAGGTTTTATTATGTTAGACTTCACGATTGACAATACATTATCTATCATTTTTTTTACTCTCTTACATACAAAAATCAATGGTTGTAGTCATGTACTATGTACAAAAAAATTTTAAAAAGTGAGAACTAAAGCATTATTGAACTTGATTTCACAAAATTGACAATGCATCATTTTTTTTGCTTCACTACATGCATCTATTTGAGTCTTCCATAACATTACAAAGCAAGGTTAGAATGATGTTAAATTTAAACAATCATAGAAATTATAAGACTAAGACGAAGTAATAAGAAAAAAATTTAAAGAAAGCTTAAGTAGAAGAGAATGTTCAAATGTCTCCACAAAAATGATTGAAGATAGTTTTTTATATTGTTGATAAAAATAAAAGTTACAAAACATTTTAAACTTATATGAATTATTCCATAAATTTAATTATTGAAATAAAGACATAGATTTTGAATGTCCTAGAGAATGTAATTAAAAGATAATAAATAATTAATATTTTTAATAATAATAGTAATTAAATTATTTTAACTTTAGTATGTGTGATAAGTGATGTTTTTTATTTTATTTTTAATAATTAAATCATTTAAACCTTGATATATCATAAGTAATGTTTGTTTATTTGTTTTTAAAAAATATCCATTGCATTGTGTACATGAGTGTTTTTTTTTTTTTTCTAAAAATGACCAACCTATCTTAAAATATTCAATAACAACAATTTTCATGTTTAAAAGCAAATGCTACTATTTATAAATTTAAGACTAAATGTTTTAAGAAACACATTATTAATTAATTCTAAACCTTATTAATCAATACAAATATAAAATATTAATTATATAAGCAAGAATGAAGTAAAGAACATAATTGAAATTAGATATTATCATTTGGACAAAATGGTTAAAAAATGATTCTTTATGTTAGGTAGTAAGATAATATAAGATAGATAAGATAAATTGGTACATAAGTAATACTAAAAATGCATGTGTTTTGTAATAATTTTCTTTATAAATAAAAACATTTCTATATACAACAAATTCATATCATAAAACTAACCGAAAAAAAAAAACAATAATATTTTCTTAAACCAACTTTCAACTTAATACATAAACATATTTCTTTTCTAAAAAATTGAATATAAGATGGAGATATAGCAATTTGATACAATTTAATTCTTCTTTGTTTCGTAATAAAACTATTAAAAATATGTGAAACTATTTATACGAATGGAAGAGAAAGATGTGCCATATTCAATTTGTTGTAAGATTTGAAAAATTTAGAGAAAAATTTAGAGAATTTAGGATGTGGAGAGATTTCAACCATTACTTATAGACATAATTATAATATAATAATAATATATCTTTTCAATTGGCTTCGATAATTAGTGAATGATGCATCGATTAATTTGTAACCTCAATTCCTTAATATTAAGTCATAGAGTGGATCAATATTAATTAAAACCTCCACCTTCAACATGTAACTTACATAGACATTGTTTCAATTTTGTACCCTTTACATGTGTTATTCAAGTTTTCTTTTAAATTTCAAAGTATTAACTCTATTGCAATTGCAACACAAAAGTATATATCAATATAAACAAAGTAATAAACAAAATAAAACATACTATAAACAAAATAAAAAAAATACAAACCTAAGTAGAAGAGAGAATTCAAATGTTTATAAAAAAAATTGAAAATAGTTCTTTATACAGTTACAAAATCTTTTAGAATCCCATTATTAATACGTATTTATAATTTTTGAAAAATAAATTATAAAAGTAAATAGATAAATTTTCATATTATAACATGTTGATCTCTTAAATAATAATAAGTTATGCATGAAGGTAAAAATTTGAAAAGATTATAAATTGTTGATAATTATATATTTTTTATATTAATTAAATAATCATAAATTTAAAATAAATCAATTAAAATTCGGTTGATATCCTAAATTTAGAATTTGGCAAGGGGTAGAATCGTCCAAAAATGATTCTCCCTTTAAGCCACTGATATTAACACTAGATAACTTAAAATGTGCGTTGCACGTGAGAACCTTGGTAGTGTATATTTTTGTTAAAATGAATAAATAGTATCCAATAGTAAATTTTTAAAAAAAATAATACTAAAGACATACTTAAATGAGTACTTTTTATATACAATGTTTTTACTTACATTTCCAACATTTGCATTGAACATAATTTTCGTCGTTTTCATTGAGATGCCTTTGGAAAGTGCAATATATAATTGTCCGTGTGAGAAAACATTTTGTGGAAGGTAAATTCCAACACGTGGTATTGTTTGTCCTTGTGTCTTGTTAATGGTCATTGCAAAACTAAGGCGTACTGGAAATTGTTTCCTCTTAAATTTGAATGGATACCCTTCATCATTTGCAAGACTCAAAGGTATACGCGGTATGAAGACATGCTCGCCAATATGTTGGCCCATTGCTATTTCAGTAAAAACCACATGTTTTTCAAAGTCTCGACACACCATTCTTGTCCCACAAAGACCATTTGATGGGGCTAAATTTCTTAGAAGCATTATGGGACAATCTTTCTTTAAAATAAGTTTATGTGGTGGAAGTCCATTTGGCAATAAGGAATTTATAAATTCTTGTTGGTATCCAGTAACAATGAGAAAACTCGTGATTCGTATTGCAATGAGAAAGGGAACTGAAAATTACCAGTGTTAATGATGTCAACGATGACATACGATGAACTTGGGTAAGAATGTGGCAACCGAGGACAAAGGTCGTAGATAGAGTCCAATAAATCCCAAGAACGTGTAGCTAGAAGCTGAAGCGTGGGATAAAGAATATCAATTTTACAAAATAATCATAAAAATAAAGAAAAATTCAAAACTTCGAATTAAAATCTACTTTAAAATATTCAAATTTTAGAAGACAAAAAAAAAAAAAAACATGATCACTTATACGACTTTAACACATTATTAAATAGAAAAAAATTTCTTACCTCCACGACTTCTTATTATATTTTGGTCTTCAATATTTTCTTTATTTTAGTGAGATGTTAGTCTACAATGACTTTCTAGTGTCATTGAGTTGTTTTATCTTTTGTCATAAAAAAAAAAAAAAAAAAAAAAGTTTTTTTTTAGAAAATGAATCAAAGAAACATTTAACTTAACATATAAAATTTCCTTTAATGCAAAATTGTTTTTAGTTCGGTAGATTATTATTGTTTACAATTAAATTTTGTGATTGGTAATTATATGGTTATTTAAATTAAATAAAATGATTTCTTTGTTGACATTGATTTATGCATATTAATTTAGGCTAATTCACCTATATCCTCCCCTTTTAAAATTAATTTAAAAAAATAAGAGATACCCATTCAATGTTCATAACAATGCACATGACCCACCTGGGATTTTGATTTTAAATTGAGGAATCACAACCACATTTGTATAACATTAAAGGACCATAACAACAATTTAAATTAAAAATAGCAACAATGATAATTGAAAATACATATACTAAAGAAATCATTATGAACTGATCATCTGAAACAACGTAGGCCTCTTCACCCTATTCTTTAAACTTCAAATTTAGACTTCTTATTTTGGCTCTCAACATCTCCCAATACTCTTTTCCCTTTATCATTGTTTATGAAACATTTCTTCTCTGTCATTGAACTAACTGTGCATATTTCTTGAACAACAATATGACGACATGCTCTATCTCTTTCTCCATCCTTGTCCAATCTAACTAAAAAAATAATATTTCTTGTTTTTTGTCGAACTCAAGGTTTTGTAATATTCACATTCTTTCACTTTTTCAACCTACGCAAATATATATATATATATATATATATATATATATATATATATATATTTTAATAAATCAAAATTTGAAAACTTCAATAGTATAATAAATTTGAATAAGTTAATTTAAAAGGTGATACTTACTTTGGAAAGACCATTGAACATAGTAACATAACCTTTTGTGTACGGTAGCATCAAACATAGTAACATAACCTTTTGAGTCTCCATATGAAACAATTATTTTCACATGAATCTAAAAACTTTGGATAGCAAATCACACTCAAATGATGCTTCTATGTTTATACTAAAACCATGGATCATTTTTGAAGTTATATTTTACAAGGTTATGGAATATGGAAACCAAATATCCAATGTTAATTACAAACAATTATAATTAACAAAAATAATTAATCATTTTTTAAGTTATATTTTTTGAAGTTATGGGATATGGAAACCAAACATCCAATGTTAATTACAAACAATTATAACAAAAACCACGAATCATCTTCGAAGTTATGGAGTATGGAAACCAAACATCCAATGTTAATTATAAACAATTATAACAAAAACCACGAATCATTTTTGAAGTTATGGAATATGGAAAACCAAACATCCAATGTTAATTACAAACAATTATAACAAAAACCATAAATCATTTTTTAAGTTATGGAATATGGAAACCAAACATCAAAGGTTAATTACAAACCATTATATCAAAAATCATTAATCATTTTTGAAGTTATAATATAAACAATTATTCCATGTGTAGGGCATATTGGTAATTTTAGAAGTAGAGCAAGGGGTAGAGCAAGGGATAGAATAGTCCTTTTAAAAGTTGGCAAGGGGTAGAATCGTCTAAAAATGATTTTCCCCTTAAGCCACTTTTTATATAGTAAGGATATATTTATAATTTTTGAAAAATAAATTAAAAAAATAAATAGATAATTTTTCATATTCTAACATGTTGATCATGCATGAACGTAAGAATTTGAAAATATTATAAATGGTTAATGATAATTATATTTTTTATATTAATTTAAATAATCATAAAATTAAAAAAAAAAATCAATTAAATTTGGCTGATATTGTAAATTTAGGATTTGGCAAATGGTAGAATCGTCCAAAAATGATTCTCTCCTTAAGTCACTTTTAATATAATAAGGATAACGATAAACTTGTTTAGAGTTAAAAAGAATATTGTAGAAATTGTCCTAATAAATTATTTGCTTAATAAACATATTAGGTATTGTAATATATACAATAAATCAAACATTTTTAATGATATTTTCAAATACATATATTATATTTTTCATTATGTTCTTATTAAAGTATATTTTTTCATAAAATATTTTGTGCATAGTGCAAATACAAAGTAAAGTAAATTATTAAAACAATAAATTTTTAAATGGAAAAAATGTTTATCCGAAGTATGTGTGTGTTTTTCTTACATATTGCAAATAATCTCTTTTTTATACTAATAACCATAAGTTATTTTATCTAGTTTTTTAAAGACAACCTATAATTATGAAATACAATAAAAATAAATCATATAAACACTCATTCATATCTTCACGTGAAAAAACAAGTGCAAGGACAATTTCCAAATCAAACCTCTATATGTAGTCAAAATGCAATTACCATGAGTAGCAATTAATTAGCATCGCCATGACAAAAAATTTGTGCTCACTATTGTCGAATAGGAAATTTTATATAAGCTATTCTTGATATTACTCTAATGATTGTTGTGTGTACTTACCTTAATCAACAATACTCCAATCCAAAAATCTATATTAATTTTGCTAGCTAGTGACTTTTGGTGCCTCATCCCTCTATTTTGGTTTTTGTCTCAATTGATTGGTTTCTACGTGACTTGATGCTACAATTGCGTGGTCTCAAAAAGATTTTCATATTTCTATATCGTTGTCTGTTATCATAGGCTTGAGAGGATGATATTTTTCAATTAGCATAATGAGTTTTATATAGTGAATTAAATTTGTAGAATGAGAAGAGACCTTAGATACAAAATTTATTAATTATTGGTGTGAATTGTCGAATTAATGTAATTAGTAGACTGTTTTGTAACTAAAAAAATAATGAAAATCACTTTCTAAAAGAATGAATGAAAATTTGGAAAGCTAAAAGGTTTTTTAAATTAAAAAAAAAATAAAGTCCAACATCTAATTAATGTATTTAATGGTGATTTGTTTTAAATGTAATTCATATTTAAAATATTAATTGTTAATTAATTGAACCAGACTTTACGCTTTTCTTTTGAGTTTTTATTTAACAAATTTTTTAAATTGACAAAATTACTGTTCATTTTATAGTTATAATTATTAAAAGAAAGATTTAGACAAAGAGCCTAAATTCACAAGGATTTTTCACAAATGTCCTAAATTTGGAATTATTTTCTAAAATAGGATTTCGCATAAAATTTGGACAATAATAACCTTTTAATAATCATATATTATATGTTATATTCGTAAGTAATTTTAAATTATTTCCTTATTAAAGATACTTTCAATTTATTGTCATAGTAATTAATTCCTTATATTATTGTGTGTTATTATTATGGAAATTATTTGACTATATTTTGTAATGAAGTATAATACAAAATATAATCCAATATGGTAATTTATTGGAATTAATTTATCATAACCGTGGGAATTGTTTATCTTCATCACCAAACTCCATTCAATTTCCAATTGTCGTCGTCTACCTTTTATTCCATAACCTCAACCTTTCAATTTTTCATTGATTTCGTTGTCGGCAACCGTTCATCTTCATTACGTTTACCTTTGATTAATAAACAAACATCTAATTTTCTTCACATTTTTCTTTATCCTTCAACATCCTTTTCATTAACCTTACTATTTTTCGTATATTTCCTTTCCTTCCGGTTAGTATTTGGTCGGACTTTTCTTTATTCATTTTCTTCTCAGTAGACTTCCGGTTAGTAGGAATTTTCAATTATTTTCATTATTCTTTATTCCATATATTTCAAGAACACATATATACACATATTTTACAGTATGTTTTCCGTCACTTCTCTATTATAAATTTTCATTATCATGCTGTATACCACATATTATTTATAATTATACTAAGTTTTTAATATTCCCGCAAAACAAAATAGGTTATATTTCATTTATTACATATATACCACATCTAACTTTCTATTATAATCGTTGTTTAATTTTCCAGTATGATGTTTTATTATATATATAATACATCTTATTGACAATTATATTATTTAATAACTTATACATGTAATATTTTTGAAACAGGATGGCCAGTATTGCAGTTTACTTCGATGATTTTTTCAACGAAACTAACAATTACGTTAGTTTTAGTGTGTCTAAAATTGTAGTTGATGAACATATGTCATATACTGAATTGTCCAATGTTCTTAAATCCAAGTTAGGTAATTTTTTTTATATGAACAACTTTGATATATACCTTTGCTTAGGTCCTATAGAATGTCTTAAGAAATATATGGTAATAAAGAATGACAACGATGTTAAATGGGTTTACCATATAATAACATCTAACGTTGAACAACATATTGCTCTTATTGTTCATTGTGATGGCCTTTTAGCTATTTCTTTGGGTTCATCATCCTCAAGTTCATTTCAAACACAAATCCATTCAGATGGAGGTCGTTTTTTTGAAACCATAGATATGTCTAAGATAGATTCCAACTTCGTAGTAAAAATCCAGGACATGTTTGCAACCAAATCTTTATTGAAAAAGTCTGTTCAACCAATATGTTAGAGTGAAATCAAACAAGTGTTGAATTTGCAGTGTGTAATTGAAGATTGCAATTGGTCATTGCGTGCTTCTAGTTGTTTTCATGGTGATAGGACCATATGGGTTCTTACTAGGTTCTATTCTGAACATACATGTTTAGTAGATGTTCCACTTACTGATCATAGACAAGCTACCTTTATTGTTATTAAGGACTTGATAAAGAACATAATTAGTTTAGCTGGTTCAGAATTGTCTACTCCCAAAGATATAGTTCATTTCGTTCGTGTTAAACATGATTTAAGCATATCTTACCAAAAAGCATGGCGTGCACGTGAGACCGCGTTGGATGAGATTAGAGGTTCTCCGAAAGAATCCTACAAGATGGTAGCCAAATTTGTTTTCATGTTACATTCTAACAATCCAGGTATATTAAATATATACATCTCCTCATATGTTATATACTTATTATTTTATAGTTTAATATTTTTTATGTTCGTAGGTTCTATTGTTGAATACCAAGTTGATGCATATGGTAAATTTCTATATTTCTTTATGGCATTAACTGCTTCTATTGCTAGTTGGAAACATTGTCGTCCAGTCATATCTATCGATGGAACAAGCATGAAGAATAAGTATGAGGGTACTCTTTTATCTGCTTCAAGTCCTGATGCCAATGATCAAATATTACCACTAGCTTTTTGTGTGGTAGATTCTGAAAATGATACCTCTTGGACGTGGTTTTGCAATCAATTTAAGCGAATCATTGGTGGTAGGAATGACATTGTCATAGTATCTGACATGCACAAGAGTATATGCAAAGCGATAGAGGTAGTATTTCCCAATGTTCTACATTGCATGTGTATGGTTCATTGCATGTGTATGGTTCATTTGATCCCAATGTTCCATGCATGTGGCAAGGCTTACAATGTTGTTGATTTTGAACAACAAATGTGTTTGTTGGGATCAAATGCACCTGGTATACGTGAAGAGTTACAATCGATTGGATTTGCTAGGTGATCTCGTGCCTACCCAACCCTTAGTAGATATAATGTAATGACTACTAATATATCTAAGAGTCTGAATAATGCAATTATCAAAACTAGGGAGTTGCCAATATGTTCAATGCTTGAGGTACTAAGAATGATGTTGCAAAGATGGTTTTTTGAGCGTAGAAATGAAGCTGACTATCAAGTTACAGATTTTACAAAAACAGTTGAAGGTATTATAAGGGAACAAATTGAAAGTAGTCGATCTATGAATGTATATTTATTTTTTTGACCTAATAAAATGTTTATATATACATCGTCTTATTATCTATATACCTACTTATTTTTATATACATCATATTATTATTTATATACTTACTTTTTTTTTTATACTTAATTACATACGTAGGTGAATCCAGTCAACAACATGAAATACCAGGTCATCCATGACACATCTCAATATGTTGTGTACTTGTAGAATGTGGAATATATTGCAAATACCTTGTGCCCATGCATGTGTTGTTCTTACTATGAAGCATTTGTCAATAAAACCATATGTTTCACATTATTATTTGAACAACACATTGAGTTCAATTTATAGAGGTTTAATAAACCCTTTAGGTGATCATCGACATTGGCAAGTACATGATGATGTTTCATCCATTGTCATCCTCCTACCTAATGTAAAACGTCCAGTTGGTAGACTCAAGAAGATTAGAATTACTTCTAAAATGGAGTTCAAGAGACACGTAAAATGTGGCCGTTGTGGACGTTATGGGCATAACAGAAAGTGATGCACGTTTGTCTTATCTAGCTAGTTTATCATTGTTTTTTATATTTGAAATATCTATTGTTGTTTTCAACTTAATTACGTTTATTCTTAAGTTGGTTATGAAACTAATTAGTTCCTAAATACAATATTAGTCCTGAATTACTAATTTTTTTTGTGTTAATGCTTATTTAAGAAGTTTACATAATTATATACTTCACATTATGACAAATATACTCATCTAAGAAATTCATGTTTGTTTTTCATTTGTTTTCCATGTTTCTGTATTAAGGGTTCATATTTATTATGCTCTTTCCACTACAACAAAAATGGTCTACGACTACAGTTATTTTCTATCACGAATAAAATTCATGACAGTTATTTACAGTCATAGTATCGGGAGTCATGGAATGTCCTTTCATGACAGTTTTCGAAAATGTCGCAATAAGGTTTTTCATGACAGAAAATAAATGTCGTTAATTACTATTTTATGACAACAAATAACTGTCATCATTTGCATATTAACGACAGTTAAAAAAATGTCGCAAATTCGTTTATTATGACATTTTTTAAATGTCAAGAATATGTCAATCGTGACAGTTTTTTTAAAAATAAATGTCATCTTTCGAAATTAACGACATTTTTTTCCTGTCAAATATAGGGCAATTGTGACAGTTTTTTTTATAACAAAAATGTCATTGTTTTAATATCGACGACAATTATGGAGTGTAACGAATTCATATATTATGACATTTAGTTTCTGTTGCAAATTCCTCAATTACTACTGTTTTTTCCTATTCTCCTTGTCGCTCCACCATTATACGAACCATTTGAATGTCAATAATGTTATAATACATAACACCAATGTAGAAACAAATGGTCTACACTTTAATATATATACGCTATAATACACTTTGTAATATTCGTACATTTCCAATCAAGTTTGAACAATTTACAAGTATGGAATTACAGCCCTTAATCAAAACCAATGTAAATACCATTATAATACATATAACATGATTTTCTGTACAAGCATAAACAATCAAACTGTAATCCTTCACCTCTGAAAATATTCTTTGTTGTTTGAACCATGGTCAAATCCTTCATTTCTAAAAACAACCAGTATATTTTGATGACCCTAATTAGCTTCTTTGAAGAAAATTTCATGAACTTTATCGACTCCATTAGAACCTACAAAGACAACATGAATGTAAGAAAGTAAATACTATGGTTGTGCATACCAAAAAACAGAATACAATCTGCATACCAATCTTCCATCTTCATCTCTAAAAACACCCCTACAAAAACAGCAATTTCAATCACACACACAACCTTCAAAATTACAAAACCCCCAAATCAAATCTCATAAAAAAGAACTTAAGAATTCCTCCAAACATTATCAAACACCCCCCAACAGAATCAATCCTCTACCAACATATGCAGAATAAATACAAACATATGCAGAATAAATACATTGAAAGTACAAATATTAGGACATATAGAGTTAACATTTACATATCATTAGATATGTTATGAATAATTGCTTACTAAAGGAATTTGGAAAATTGCATTTAAAGAATTCATATTTATATATTTAGCATCATTGGATGACTGCCAAGGGATAAGCCCCAAATTCATCCATCTCTACAAAAGCCATTATGCAACGACAAAATGTATCTGAAACAAAATGAAAACAAATGCATCCTTCATGTAAATAAAAGACTAATATATATATATATATATATACATCAAAAACAAAAACAAACAAACAAGTACACAAATTGGTGACCAGGTAAGTATTGAAAACAATAGCCTAATGCAAGCTTTGTCATGCACTACTTAAAGCCTTACAAGTTTTTTACTACTTAAATATTGATATATTGTTGGCAGTAGGTCGAATAAACATACTTAGATACCGCTTCAGTTCTCGTTGGATGAGATCATATGGGAAAGGACATGGTTGTTCAAAACCTGGGTGGCCTTTCACATCATCGAATTCAGATAGATTGGATCTACAGTCTTTATGACGAAGTAGATTTTTGGGACACATCACAATGAGAGGTTTACCGAAGTCCCTGTGAATCTGGAGAGTAAAATCATGATGAAAAACATGTCAATTCGAGAAAACTTGAATTCTTTAGTAACTTATTGATGAACTCACATGACTCCTCAAAACATGAAAGTACTTAGCATGAGTTGTAACATTCACAACTTGCCAATTGCATTCTTGAATTTGTTTTCTAAGAGTAGGGTCCATCTCAGGTATGAAAAAAGGGTTGTCAGCACTCATCTTCAACAAAGTTCATTGAAATCCATATCAGCCAAATATCAAGATTAAAAAAAATCAACTCCGTGAATGCAAGTTTCTAATTAAGAATACCCCAATGAGATAATAAAAGATAAGCTAATGTTTTGGAACTCCCTGCAAAAGCTCTAGGCATTTAATCATGAATAACATCATATTTCAATGATTTAACATGCCAATTGCCAACTTAGGAAAAAGAGAGGGGAAGCACAACAGACTATTTTATAATTAGAAAGGGTAGAAAAATTAAAAATATTAAAAGTTATGTAGAGCCCTTTTTCATTGGAGAAAATACAAATAATTTGCAAACATCAAATCAACTTTTTATTCATACAAGAGAGTGACTCTGACATCAAAGACAAAGTAAAGTACAAAGGAAAAGAGGTAGAGATTGTCATTGTGCTGATATGCAAGTAAAGAGGAAAGAAATCTTCAATAATGAAGTACCTGAAGAAAGCATCCCAATCTTGCACTTGAATGTTCAAGTCCCTGCCCATCATAACCATGCGGAAGTAGCACAACAAGTTCTGTTTGTCGCAGTCACTTTGATTCTCCACTACTTAAGAACTGATCAAATATTACTTAAGCCCCATTAGCAAAATCACCAAATTGAGCCTTCCACATTACCAATGCATTGGGATTTTCTATTGAATAACCCAACTCAAATCCAAGAACACCAAACTTTGAAAGAACACGTAACTAATGACATTTGTAGAAAAACCAATAGTTCAGAAAAGTGCTCATAAACAACAACAAATTAAAACAATGAAACAGAGGAGAAGATGACAAATAAAATTAACAAAAATGGTATAGTACACTGAAATAGAACGAAATATCCCCTACTTTCAGAAAACATACTCTATAATCAATTATGGAAAAACTAAAAATGAACTAAAACAAAATATTTGAAAAGCAATAAACTCTAAAAAAAACATTCACATTTCACATCAAAATATAAAGAAACCAAGAATGATATAAAACATTATGTTGAAAGTAAAACACAATAGAAGCTAATTAGCTATATAAGAAGCAAAACATAACAAAATACAACTACAACCATCAGTCAAATAAAGGGAAGAGTGAAAAGGCTGAGAAGAAGTTAACAGAAACCAACTAAACGTTAAAATGCAAAGAAAAACATGGAATTCTGCAGAACAATATAAATGGTTAAAGGTACAAGAAAAATGGAAGAAGGATCACCAGAAAGCGATCAAAGTTTGAGAGAAACCCCAATGGATTTGAAGGAGAAATGAATTGTGGTTGTTGGTGGGTAGAATCAAGATATTTTTGTACATAATGCATCTTCAAAATCTACTGTTTTTTTTAGCCTTAACAGAGAGGAGAAAATATAAGAGAATAGGATTCTTTTAAGATGTGCGAAGCATAATGCGAAATGCATCTTCAAAAATCTACTCATTCCTTGAGCTTTCTTTCTCAAATTTGGTCTACAACCACCATAACTATCAACGAATGGGAGGAAAGATGCGAGAATAAGGAGACAACACATATTCTTTCACATACTTGTTGGAGTTAATGGTGTCTGGAACCCAGTAGGTCTCACTCATATTTGGTGTCTCTACGAACACCATCTTGAACCTATCTTCTCAATCTTCACTTTGTTCTGGGCTGGTGTCTCTACAAACACGAAAGCTTGTTCAAACCCCTCCACGTCCCTTTCTCTCTTCAATCGGAAGTTTGAACAATTTCTGCGTTTCCATCTTCATTCTCTCCATCAACACTCACTCAATGCTTCACCAATTAGTTTAAGATTCCTGTCATTAATCAAACACATAGAAACAAAAAGAGAGGAGATATTATAAACCTGAAAGAATCCCCAATTTTTGCAAGCAGAGTGAAAGCGAGACAATTCGAAGTCCATTGTATCATCGGAGTGGAAGTTGGAGATGCAATCACTGAGATTTGGGCATGAGGGGCGGTGACGGGATCGGGCGTCGTCCGGAGATGGCATTCTTCACATTTGGAGATGGCTTCTTCGCGTGAGTGAGGGTTTAGGATTTAGGGGAAATTTTTTATTTGAGAAAAAATGTTGATTTGGGAAAAAATCTTAATTAACCTTAATTTTCATTTAAATTTAATTTTAATTTATTAAAATTAAAAAAATGATTTCATGTATCTTCTATGACATCAAATAACTGTCGCGAAAAGTATTATCCGAAAAATTCCACTTTTTCCCGCCAAAAACGCTTTTTTTCACCTTTTGTGACAGTTTTTTTTTCTCCCTCCATTTTGTGATATAAAGAACTGTCGCAGTAGAGAGTTTTTCCTGTAGTGTTCTAATCATACAGTCTCCAATACAAATACCTTGCTATAACAAAATCAAAATTTTATAACATTGCTATAACATTCCATTAAATATAAGAAACAGACCATCAATTTTAAGAATAACAACTTATTGCAAATGTACTGTTAAAATTTATATTGAACATTCAAACCATATTTCAAGAATTTTCATGAACAGTGAACACCTTATAAGAACATAAATAATATACGTATTTAATGTTTCTGTTTTTCCATAATACCATCAACATAAAAACTAATCATACCCAAAAGTACATGTAAACTTCAGCACATAACCTTAAACATTAAATCTATACTAGATAAGTTAGAATTACTAAAGTTCTTGGACCTTCGAACCCTTGACTACTGAAATTAGAAATTAGAAAACCATAACACATGTCTCTACATAAGCAACCTTCATAAAATTAGAATACTAATGTTCTTGTGTGACCAGTTTAAAACTTGGTCCTTCAAAACCTTCAAATCTACTTTTTCCTTTTTTGGCTCAGCAGATCCAAATTTTGTTGTGAATGGCGATCTCATTATCCTAGAAGGTATATTTCCTCTCCTCATGCTCCTTCTAACAGCTTACTTATAAGCAAATATGTCTCTGCCTCTAGCCTGTTATAACAAACATTTAAAATTATGGTATATTTCATATAATATGCCATATATATTCAGATAAATAAATATATACGTAGAATCATTGTAGCACTCTTCACAACTACAGTTTGTTGAATATGTTCCTTTTCCATTTTTTTCTTCTACGCAAATCAGATTCAACAAAAGAATGATTATTTTCACACAGCATATTAATTCAGAATTAATACCTATATTTTCATATGTACTTACCTTCAATTTCATTGCTTCCTTTTCAATTTCATCTACTTCTTTCAGTATAGTTGTGCTATATACAACATCATCCACACAATCACTTTGCTCATCCTGTTCATCATTATATTCATTAATTAATACATAAATCAACACTATATTATAATATATATACTTAAGTATTGAGATATATACTTATATTGCAAATATACCTGCTGTCCTCTATTTTCATCTCCACTTTGTTCATCCCGATCATCATTACATACATGTATTACATACATCAAATAATCATAGACATATATTTAAAAGTTACCTCTTGTCCTTCTGTTTCACCATCTTTTTTTTCTGTTATATTTTCTCCATCATTATTTCTCTCATGGCACCCTCCATCATTATCATCCTTGTCATCTATCTCTCTGTTGTCATTATCTTCCACTATTTTTTGGTTATTATCTTTGAACAATTTTTTTTAGTTCTTCAACCTCAAAGAGCCGTTTGTCCATCTTCTTGTTTAGTGCTTCATTGCTGGCCATAATTATGCTCAGCAAGTCTTCCACTATCGTACACTCTTCCTGTCTAGAGCATTCTCCTTTTTCAAAGTTCTTTTTTGTTTCCTCTGAAGTTTTATTTTCTTTGAATGTTTTTGGTTCCACGAATTCTTCTTCTGGAAACATTGACTTGAATTCAAACTTTTGCATGAATGACAGATTAAAAATAGCACAGTATAAGATTAAGTATATATATAACATTAATTGTACATATAAAATATACAACAATATCATAATATCTGCTCATTGTCAAAGACCTTCTCTGCCAATTCCTTCCATTCTGGATGGTTGTCAACAACCCAATTAAGCATGAAGATATTTCTTTCATTCACTCGTTTTACACGGAATATTGAAGGTCCCGTCAACAGTGAGATACATTCATAGACCCATACCAAGAGAGAATAAGCAAATCCAGATATTCCAACAGCTAGAGCAGAAGGGTTTTTGATTGATTTCTTTATAGACTCTAATAGGACATTATACCCTATTCTTCCCCATGGATATGCATCAAATTGGTTATCATCATCTACCAATTTGATGTGGTCCAAATCTACCCCTGTTGTTAGCTGTTTACCCAGTAGAAAATTTTCAAGGAAGTATATTTTAGCCATTTTAACTTTGTCTTCCTCCTTCAATTTTATTGAATCATTAAACAGAGAAGATACCCTTGACCTAGGAATAAGATCCTCATTCTTGAAGTATTTTGTCAAAAAAATTCCCTTAAACTTTGAAATATCTACAGTAGGTAGTGGACCACAATTTAATCCTGTTATGGCTTCGAATTCCCTAATACCAAATTTTGCTAAAGTTCCTTCAAGGTTGAACCACAATTCATCATCTTTAGTCAATGTGCATTGACGTCTTATAATATGGTACAACAGTTGACTTTGGAATTTTGACATTTTCAGCTCTAGAAAACTACCAAATGTTGTCTTCCTAAATTCATCTATTTGTTCACTATTAAGTTTCCTTTTAATATTCGTAATTACATCTATTCTTGCATAGATGCTAAGTTTTTTAACACGAGACCATTTCCCCTTTTTTCAGGATCAATGGTTCACCCTGAAATATATAACATAGGGAAATATAATGCAATGTATACTTTATACATACAATTATATTATATTTGTAATAGTATGTATAAATTAAATAAACTGCACCTGATCAATATCCTTCATGGGACGACTCTTCTGCCCCTTTTTTTATGCACTTTAGAATTCTGAAACAATATCAATAATATAACTGTTAATAATATTAGCAATTTACTAAGTTAAAATCGTATATGTATATACCTTATATACCTGTGTAGTTTCTGTCCTTCCTTTTTTCATTTTTTTTTTCACTTTGTTTTTCTTTTTTAATAGTTTCCTTCTTCTCTGCTTTTCTTTTTAGCTTTCCAGCTCTCTTTCTCTTATTTGATACATAAAATTCATATTATTAATTACACATTATATTATTTTATAATTTATTTTAAGAAAAATTCATTAATACACGTATATTTTCAGATTCTGTTTTTTTCCCTTTTCTCGACATATATTTGAACAAACTCCTTTGTGCAATGGGTAGATTGTCCTGCACAAAGTTACAATACCATTAAATTATAAACTTGGTAATAATAGTATATTATACAAATAACTTCAATCCTAAACACACATACCTTATCAGACTCTGACATATAGTTGGGATTTACTTCAAAGGTTCTATCTCCCCCATTCATCTTTAAGAAAAAAAATATAAACATTAGAACTAATCTTATAATATATATACTACACTTTATATTTCATATACTCACATTTGATTCATCTTCTCGATCATGCATATTGTTTTCAGGCGTTTCAAATACTACATTCTGTTTCACATTTTTCATTTCGTTATACAATACAATTTGTGTCCCGGTTGGACCTCTCAAATCGGAATCATCCTCTCCAGGATATACTGTTTGAATTGGTTGATAATCCATTTGATCTTCTTCATATACTTCTTCATCCTAGGACATATATACATATTACAGCTTCTTAAACCTCTGTTTTCATATATATAATATACCCTTACAAAACTACAGCATAAAACTCCACATCATACCTCTCTATTGTCTATCATTATTGGGTCATCTTTGTTAGATTTCATAGCCTTCATTCTTGAACCTGAACATCTTTCACTCCTTCGCACCATTTTCTTTATACTACATATACATATGATTATACAATATAAATTTCAAATTAGCATCACAAAGCCAAACACATCGAATAATGTTTTCAAATTTTAACTAGAAAAAAAGGAATAAACCAAAAAAAAGTCTCATGCAAGTCCATATTTGTTTTCAAATTAAATTGATCAGTCAGTGTGAGAATATTTCATTCAGAAATTATCGAATAATGTATTAAAACAGGATAGAAACTCATATGTGAGAAGATTGCACCTATCTTATTATGTTCTAGACTTTTAAACATTCAAAAATAATTTATTAAATATATTCAATATACCCAATATACCAAATGAATGTAAATAAACCTTGGAATCTTCTTCACGCACAAAATGTGACGACCCTCGAATTTCATCTTCTTCACGCCCGAAACCTCAACAATCCCTACAATCTACCACATTCTAAATTACAGTTTCTTTGCCTAATAATCTGAATATCTTCAATATACCCAGTATACCTAATATATTATTTAACAAAACTAACCTCGAAATTGCTTCAAAGTTTCGAGCTATATTTCTTCACAGTGGTCGGCCGTCGAACGTCTTCTTCGTCTTCAAACTTTCTGTCGAACTCTCCCTATCACTTTTCTCTTCGGCGAGTAAAATGGAGTACATGGGACGATTTTTGGTATATGGAAAGTATTAAAGCTTTCCAATACTTTCCAAAACCGTACAACCCACCGTTCATTCCTTTTTAAAAAAAAATAAAATAAAATAAAGTAATCCAATATTATAAAATGGCAAAGAAGTAATTTGGGCCCTATATTTGTGAAATATATTGGCCCATTTAGGCCTTTTGTGAAAATTATTAGAAAGCTAGGTCTTTCATGTAATATCATATAGCAATTTAGGTTATATGAGTTAAAGACCCTTATTAAAATGAAAGGAACAAAATTGAGAGAAAAAAGTTTTCTCTCCATAGCCATATTTATATATAGTATAGATAACTAAATATATAACTACACTTTAATAAACTAGTCCTTAACACGTGATATTTGTGTTTTGTTTTCATTTCATTAGCTAGATTATTTTTTATGATAACAACATTTTCTTTGGATTAATTTTCCTTCCAATCGTTGTTTAAAATTAAATCAATAAATAGTTTTTAAAAATGGAATGCTACACTGATTGCTAGACAATTCTACTTTACCACCGTTAAAAAAATGAATTAATTATATTACATTAGTTTTCTATACTAAGTTTTATAAACTTTTAGAAAAGATAGTTGACAATGGAATAAAAATACAAATCAAAAGAAGTGCCAAACACAAAATTTTCCTCTTATACAAGTACATATACATATTTTTAAACACATGACAATTGATGGGATTTTTTTAACAATTATTTCATAAATCACTACCAAATAGCTATTTAAGAATGTATTTTTCTATTAGTGGGTCTTGTTCTATTGTTGTTTGTATGGACCTTCAAATATGATTTCACTTTTGCTGATACCGATGGATTTACATATTATACCAAATCTAAAAACCTCTCGATTTGATCAGTCTAGCCTTTGGTGGATAGATCGATTAGACACTCAATAGTTAATGAAGATGTTCTAAAGCATAATTTTTATATATCAACGTGAAAATGAAATGTAAAAGATTTTCGAAAGATATAATTTTAAAACAAATACATCTAAAAAAGCTTACAACAACTAAAATAAATAAATAAATAAAAATTAAAAAGAGAGAGAAAAGAAAAGGCTTACCTTGAAACTATAGGATTAGAAATATGAAATCAAACAAATATTTTTTTTTTGTTGAATGCTATCCAATTTGTTTGCAAACTTTGGATGTAGAAAAAATGGGTTTTTATAACAATCCAAAACACAACTAATTGATGCTAAGAATTTCTAAAGGTTTGTTAATTATATTAGTTAACCTATTTAATTATTAATTATCTGCATTTAAAAGTTTGATAAACTTTTTGGTATCCTTGAGTTACAAATTTACAATAGCATAATTATCTAATAAGGTATTTATAAATCATCAAATTTATTTTTCAATTAACATAATTTCAAATACAAGAAGATAAAAGATAAAAGTGAATTATTTATTATTTTTATTTTAGAAGTTGGATGGACTTTTGGTTTTCTTGAGCTAGGTTCATAAGTTACAACTAACCTAATAAATTCATAAGATATTTATAAAATCTACCTCATTTATTCTTCAATTACTATTAAAATAGGAAAGTGAAAAGATAAAATTGTTACCAATGCAATAATAGAAAATAATACAATGGAAGGGCAAAAATGTCATAGAAAATTTATCCTCATCTAAGCTTTTATATATACTATAGATTGTAAGTTTCACCAACCATTTGTATTATATGTCCGAAACCATTTGTATTCCATGTCCATTTCATTTAACTCGTTAACTTTCGAGTTTGATATTAATTAATAAAACTGAGTGAGATTCAAGTTTTTGTTGATGACATTCGCAATTTTGGTTCTGTTCTTGGTTTCTTCGAGTATAGTGGAGAATCTTATGCTTGGCATTAGGTGGAATTTAGATAGAAATGGTTTCAAATGACAGAGATTTTAAATACAAGACACGATTTCAAATTTTTATGTGCGTTTGAAACCTTTAAATTCCTTATGTGCGTTTGGAACCAAAGTCATTAAGGGAGTGTTTGGATTGATTTTTGAAGTGTTTAATTTTTAAAAATAATTCATTTTAAGATAATTTGAGGTGTTTGACATTAACTTAAAATAATTTCTAGAAAAATGAGATTATGAAATAAATCATTTTAGAGAAAATATATTCAACCAAATTTTAGAATAAATGTTTATTTAGTGTTTAATGAGAAATCTCTCCCAAATATCTATTTTTTCTATTCCTTTTTAATATATATTTTTCACTCTCTCGTTCTTTTTCTTTTTTATTTTTAAATATTTTGAATATTTTTTCAATGTGTTCATATACGTTTAAATATAGGAATTTACAAATATTTCTCTCTCAGCCAAATCTACTTCACTTTAACAAATAAATCATAAGGTCGTTAATGAAGAACATGATCGTTCGGTTTGTGAAATGAAGATGAATGAAGAACGTGGTTGAATTGCAATATTTTTGTCTCGTTGATATTATATTATCTCGGAATAATTATTTATCTTATTTATATTTTGTTGTTGGAAATTAATTTTTTTATGGTTATGTATTTACATTTATATTTGGGCCTTTAAAATTGAATTGTCAAAAAAAAAAAAAAAAAAAAAACAACCAAATTAATGTTTAGTTCCAAGTAACTACAAAATTAATAATTTTAAGATAACGTGCGATTAATTTTAAAATATATCTATGAAAAAAAAAATCAAAATATGTGTATTTCTTTATGAAATTAATTTCGATGTTTGTCTTTTAAGATAAATTGACATACCTATAAACATTGTTAGTATATGACAAACCAAACACAATTTTGCATATAAACATTTATAAAGAGGTCAAACTAAACATGTAAATGTTTAAATTTTAAACTCATTTTACAAAAAATGTTTTTTAAAAAGTGTATTTTTAAAACTACATTTTTTTCATAGGCAATCTAAATGGACCCTTAAATTTATTTAAATTAAAACCTATTGTTTGGACAACTATATCAAATGAGAAGAAGTATGATATTTTATTATTATTATTTGCTTTATTTGTTGCATAAAAATTATATTAATAATTATAAATTATATCAACTAACATGATCAATGGCATATAATTTGAAGAGTGTGTTACTTAATAAAAAAAATTGTTTATTAAATAAAAATTAAAAATGCCATACCAATGGTCAAATGAAAAATCAACTAAAAAAAACAATACAAATAATCGAAAACATTTAGAAGATTGTTATGATAAAAGAAGAATGGGGAAGGGGACCCCAATTAAGAGGACGAAGAAAACAAAAAAGCGATACAAATGAGTGATATTTTTAGTTAGTGTAAGCTATTGGGTTTGTTAACAAGATTTGTGTTAAAATTGAGAACATATTTTTTAAAGTTTAAAATCCACCTAAATTCTATGGTTTTTGAAGGATTTTTTTTTAAGAATTGAATTTTAGGTAAATTCAAATCTCTAGAATTTCTAAATGTCAGTAATAAGAAACAATAACTATACCATAATGATGAAAAAATAATAGATAACAATTTGAAAAATAGCAAATATGAAAAATATTTTGAATTTTAACAAAATCATCTTAAGTAGATATTTTTTTATAATTTTTCAGCTGATTTTATCTCTCCATAGATTGAAACTCACTTTTCTCATGTATACTGTATATGTGCAGAGTAAAATAATGAAATATAACACAAAATTATGAATACAGTGTATTTACATTTCATTCACTTTTATAAAAAATATTAAATAAATATTTGTTTTTGGGATTGTTCTCATTTAACGAACATCTCATAGATTTATACCTTCAATCTATACCAAATTTTCGAATTTGTAGCTTCAAATAAGATAATTAAC